>QLOH01000485.1:0-600000 GCA_026901365.1 Sesbania bispinosa
AGATGGGGAATAGGCAATACCTGAGAATAGAGGTCTGAGTCAACTGGAGAGACATCTGAGGCAGTGAAATATGGTGTGTCCTCAAAGAAAGTGACATTTGCACTGGTGTAGAATCGATGTGTAGTGGGAGAGTAACAATGGTACCCCTTTTGGACACGAGAGTATCCTAAGAACACACATTTGATAGCACGGGAGCAGACAACTTGTCACATCCTGGAGAAAGATCATGGACAAAACAAGTACAACCAAAAACATGAGGGGGAACAGAGAAAAGAGGGTCCAACGGGTATAATAGGGAATGAGGAACCTGATCATTCAAAACAGAGGACGGCATCCTATTTATTAAGTATCCTGCAATAAGGACAGCAGGCCCCCACAACTTTGGAGGTGCGTTGGCATTCAATAAAAGAGTGCGAGCAGTGTCCACAATATGTCTATGTTTTCGTTCGACTACAGCATTTTGTTGAGGTGTATGAGGACAACTAGATTGATGTTGAATGCCATGGGAAATCATAAATGAATTGAAGCAATCAGAGAAATATTCTTTAGCATTGTCACTTCGTAGAATATGAATTCCTTTGCCAAACTGAGTTTTTAATTCTGAATAGAAACTTTGAAAAATATTGAATAACTCTGAACGATTTTTCATCAAAAATATCCAAGTGCATCTAGAAAAATCATCAATAAAGGTGACATAATACCTATGCCCTAAAATAGAGGGACCACGACTAGGACCCCAAACATCAGAATGAATGACATCAAAAGGATAGACAACTCGACTATTAATACTACTAGGAAAAGAAGCTCTAACATGCTTACCTAATTGACACGACTCACACTCGAAGGACTCCAATCTTGAGAGATGAGGTACCATTTTCTTTAATTTATTCAAGCTGGGATGACCAAGACGACGATGGAGTAAACCAGGAGACTCAATGGATGCACATATGGTAGAAGTAGAAGGCTGAAGGTAGTAGAGGCCATGTGATTCAGATCCGGTTCCAATCGTCCGTCCCGTACTCCGGTCCTGTATCATGAATGAATCAGAAGTGAAGGTTATGGAACAGTTTAGTGATCGAGTCAACTTGCTTATAGAAATTAAAATGAAGGGACATACAGGAACTAGTAAAACGGATTTCAATGATAACGAGGAAAGAGGTGAAACTTGCCCAATACCAGTGGCTTGGACTTTTGACCCATCTGCAAGGGTGATATGATGTGGAGTTTCGGGGTGATGATAAATTAGAGAAAAAAGAGACATTAGCAGTTAAGTGATCAGAAGCACCGGAATCCAAAACCCATGATCCAATAGGCGTAGAGTGTGAGAGACAGATTGTAGAATTACCAGTGTGAGCAACAATGACTGAGGAAGAAGGCTGTTGAGTTGCTTTCAGTTGAAGGTACTCTTTATAATCATCGGCAGATATAACAACCTTGGGAACATCCGCCATGAGAACAGCAACTGAACAACCAGAAACACCACAAAAGACCAACAGAAAGCAACAAAAACGACCAAACAGCCACCAAAAACAATAGGCAGCAACGAGAACAACCAAACAGCCACCAAAAACAGTCTGGCAACAACAAAAAAAACAACCAAACAGCAACAAGAACACCAGAAAACTGTCTTGCAGAAACGGAAACACCAAACAACAACCAAAAGACGATCTTGCAGCGACCGAAACCACCAAACAGCAACAAGAATGACCGAACAACCACCAAAAAGAGTGACCCACAGCCTGAAGGGGGTCAAAACAGAAAGAGGAAGCGCCGACGAGTAGAACCGAACAAACGACGTCGCGAACGGAGGCCGGGAGGGCGGCGCGTGGACCTCACGCGCCGGTGAGCGAACCGGAGAAAGGCAGTGCGTGAGAGCGCGTGACAGAGGCTACGGAGGCGGCGCGCTGTGGGGAAGCAGATCGGCGACCTCTGAACACTCTGGCGGCGTCCACACAGGCGGTCGCTGACAAAAGACGGTGACCCAGGTAGACAACGGGGTTAAAAAACAGGGTTCCTGGACTAGAAGATTGGATCCGCGGTGGTCGGCGGCGGACTGTGGTGGCTGGCGGCTGACGGTGCTGGAAAAGGACGCTGTTCTGGAGAAAAAAACGAGACTGAACAAAAAATGATGTGCAGCAATGAAGGCTGTCTAGAAGACGCGGAAGCAGAGCCCCCTGGATCGGGAGCTCTGTTACCAACTTGAAATAGAAATACTGAAAAGTGTATTTGGATTGATTAAGAATAACAGATACAACACACATATATATACATGCTATGACAGAATCAAATCCCTAGAGTTTTGGGATTAGGATCAACCTAAATAAGGAAACTATACAATAAATCAAGGGAGAATAAACTGTTATATCTAACAGAATATACAGAATATCTCTACATATCTCAACATTTATAATTTAAGAAATTTTACCATTCAACAAAGTAACTTTATAATAACTCCAAAATGAAGCTTACAAGTTACCCACATTTATTATTTTAATACTTCTTCCGGTCCTATTTATAAGACAAAGTTTGGACCAATTCTTGGGTGAGCACAAACCCAACACATCAGATTTAGACACAGCCAATAAAAAAATTACACGTCATTAAAATTAATTTTTAAAAAGAATATACTGTAAAATCCTTAATTATAGGCAATTAGTCACGTAGAACAGTTACACTTCTCTCCTTCACTCATCCGTCTCCTACGTAACACGTCCTGTAATTTGCGTTTGGCCATTAATGTACTACGCAAGCTCGAAAAATTTTATCTCCCTCTGCTGTAACCAAGTAAGAAGAGCAGTGCCTAAGTGCATCCCACTCCAGCGAAGAATGCTTCTTCAGTTACCTCAACTTCTTCATTGTCTTTTATATATACTAGATATAAACTCGCGCGTTGCGCGAATTTTTTTAAAATAGTTTTTAATGATAATTAAATAAATTTAAAGTAAATATAGTAAATGAAATATTAAGAGTTTATACTTCAACTTTTATCGATGAATGCAATGAAAATCATTGTACAGAATAATTGAAAATACCAAATTGTATAAAAGACAAAAAATACACATTTTAACATAGGATTGATTAGTTTTCATCTTTATCTTTCAAGCTAGGAATTTTAAGAAAAATATTAATATACACCCCATTTGTTTTAGTTGCCATCTTTACCTTGCAAGGTAAGAATTTTAAGACAAATTATTAATATACACCCCTTTTTTATATGATTGAGATGAAAAGAGATAGAAACAAATTTGAGGTTAGGAGAGAATCGTAAGAGATATACATCAAAATTGAAATTTTAGATTTTTTAAACAATGGAACTATTATATAGAAAATAATATTTGAATTTCAAATATTGTTTCAATTAAATTACCTATAAATACTTCGAGATATGACAAAACATGCACAAATAATATATTTATCCACTTTCACTCCAAACATCTACCATGACTCTTCACCTGGATGCATAACATAGATAATAGAATAAAAGATTTTTAGAATATATGATAACGTACAAAAGATGCTTATTCATACATTAAAATGTTATATTTAGATACATAATTATTTAAAAAAAATAGAATAAAAAATATTTATTTAAGCTCACTCCTATTTCAAAAAGTGAGTAATGTGCAATAGCTAGAATGAAAGATGTAAAATAGTTTATAGGTAAGCAAAGAGCAAAATAGTTTATAGGATTTCTAGTGAAAACAAACATGATCAATGGGAAAGAGATTGAGTAACCATGGAAAAATAGATGTGTTTGAGACATAGAGTAATGACGAAATAATGTATGTAATATTGTAAAGTGAATAATTTTTATTTTATATTAATTTTTCACTTACGAAATTGCGATACACATAGTACAAACTTATTATTAAATTATTTTTATAATTTTTTATGAAATAAATTTAAAGTAATTAATAATTTGATTAATTTGAGATAAAAATAAAAATTATAATATTAATATTGTTATATGTTTGATAATATATACATTCAAATTAGTTAATTAGTCTCAACTGTCAAACCAGTAAACACGCATTATTTTAATATTATATGAGATGTGTGTGTGGGGAAAGCTTTTCCTTCGCACATTAATGACTTTCGTTCATCCATTTTTTTAGTGAGATCTGGTACGAATTCTATTATCTGCTTTAATGGTTGTTAATATCGAATCCGTTTCTTAGTGAGGTATGGTACAAATTTTATTATTTGCTTTAATGGTTGTTAATATGGAGGTAATGCAAAGGAGCAGTGCAAAGGATGCATAATATTTAATAGGCTTAAATATCTTTTCCATCCCTGTAATATTAGCGAGTTTTGTTTTTCACCCCTCCAATTTTTTTTTTATCAAAACACCCCTACAAAATAAGAAATTGCTGAAAAGCATCCCTGCCGTTCACTTCTGTTAGGGAAACGTTGGAAAATCAAGATTTACCTGGGGTTTAGAAACCGCGGGTAAAAACACAGAATTTAACGGGGGTTTAAATTCCCGGTAAATACAACAGTGACCCAACCAATAGAACAGGTTCTTGCCTGGGGTTTAGAAACCGCGGTTAATGTTTTCTTTTGTTATTTTAAATTAGAAATTGAAAAATTGCAGGGTAAGTTCATAAGAAAATTGATATTTAAAATTCTATAAAAGAAATTCATGCTGAGTTATACCCCTTGATAGTTTCCTTTAAATCCAACACTAAAACCATGTTCATACGTTGTTGATTGACTTCCATCCCTTCTTTGCACGGAAGGAGATGGCGGTGCTATCCATCATTTTCTTCTTCCTTGTTTGTTAGGCAGTGGAAGAGGAAAAAGAGAAAGAATAAAAGATGCACTTATGCTAACTCTGGTTACAACAACTTAACCGCAAGTTGGAGCTTGTCCGGATCTCATTCAAGACAGCATCACCCTTCTCGATTTTTAATATTTTATTACTTCTAAGGTGCTTCCAATAACATCTGCTGCAAGTCCAATGTTTAAAAGACTGCCTGGTTCCTTCCCACCATCACGAATTAATTGCCCGATCTCTTTCAAAGAGACTACATGCTCTTTTATAGAATTTTAAATATCAATTTTCTTATGAATATACCCTGCAATTTTTCAATTTCTAATTTAAAATAACAAAAGAAAACATTAACCGCGGTTTCTAAACCCCAGGAAAGAACATGTTCTATTGGTTGGGTCACTGTTGTATTTACCGGGAATTTAAACCCCCGTTAAATTCTGTGTTTTTACCCGCGGTTTCTAAACCCCAGGTAAATCTTGATTTTCCAACGTTCCCCTGACAGAAGTGAACGGCAGGGATGCTTTTCAACAATTTCTTATTTCGTAGGGGTGTTTTGATAAAAAAAAAATGGAGGGGTGAAAAACAAAACTCGCTAATATTACAGGAATGAAAAAGATATTTAAGTATATTTAATATTGGAAAATGAAAGAACGGATACAATGTTGAAATGTAGGTGAACTTTAGAAGAGCGATTAACTGAGTTTAGGAAAGTGACACCTCAGATTTATTTTGGGGTGGCAAAAATAAAATTACATGCCAAAAATAAAAGTGAGGTCGCGACTCAGTTTTAATATATATAATAGATAGATTGATTCACCTACCCTCTGTTGCTTTTTTTCCCCTGTTTTTAATTGTTTCATCTTTCTTATATGATCATTGTCGTTTTCCTTATTTTTATGTTATTGGTTTCAAGAGGCACATGAACGTTGACCATTAATTCAATAACCCGAGCAGGAGCGGCTCATCAAAGATTTTATACTTTCCGAGACTTTTCTTGGTTTCCTGCTCCCTGGTTTGTGTCTTTAACCAATAATCTATATTAAAGAGTTTTAATTTATGCATTTGCTAATCTAGTAAGACCAAGTCTTACTTCTCTCTTCTCTTTTCTTTTCTTTTCAGACTCCATGATTTCATATTAAAAGGTTACATGTTATTCGTTTCAGATTTCATGCTCTTTTCTTTTCTCACTTACCTGGTCAACGTAAAGGTAGTTTAAATCGATGAAGAGGAGATTGAAGGAGATAAAAACTTCATGTGACTTGAGATAATGAACAGGGATAGCAGGAGAGGGATTTAACTTTTGGGGCTCTGCAGAAGAAATATGGAAGTGTTGAAGAGGAAGCCGAAAAATGAAAACAATATCACTTGCTTTTTCTTTTTTTAATTTTATAATGTGGATTTTAAATTTCACTAGAATGACGTGTAATTTTTTTATTGGTTGTGTCTAAATCTGATGTGTTGGGTTTGTGTTCATCCAAGAATTGCTCCAAAGTTTGACAAAAACACACTTCTTAAGAAAACAAGTTTTATGTAATTAATGCGTTGATTTTCAAGAAATTATTTTGTAAGATTATAAGTTTACCCCTATTTAAAATTAAAATAATTGTGTCACCTCAAGATATTTAATGATTAACAAGGGTAAATATGTGAAAAATAATAAATGCTTCTAGATTTATACACTTTCTAGGACCATGAAAAAAAATTAAATAAATAGGATCGGGCGAGTATTTTCGACACTTTTCATAAATACAATTGGGCAAAAAAATAATAAATAAATTAATACAATGGACCTCTCTGAATTGCTTCATTTTCAGTGTGCAGCACACTCTGAAACCTCTTCCGTCGCAGCTCGCCGAAACCAGCCATGGATCCTCAGCCTGAACCAGTCAGTTACATCTGCGGAGGTTTGTTCTCTAATCTAATTTCATTCTTCCGTTCGTTTCCCGAGGACCATCGCGTGGAAACACTCCGAAACGCGTAGCTTTGAGTTGTATTCGTGTGCATTTGAATTCCGCGAAAACGATTTTCCAAAATTCGCTTGTTACTGCTCAAATTCGTAGGCTGTGTTGTTTGTTTGGCTTTTCTACCAATATAATATAATAGCACTTTTAATTTGACTGTGTCCTCTGTTTGCGTGTTTAGGGTTTTGATAGTGAAGTTTCATTTGACGTGTGTTTCTGCAGATTGTGGGATGGAGAATACGCTGAAGCCAGGTGACGTTATACAGTGCCGTGAATGCGGTTACCGAATCCTTTACAAGAAGCGCACTCGTCGCAGTAAGCTTCATTTTACAATTCAATTGAATGTGCTATTTTAGAATTTCTCTTTTTCTTAGTTATATTAGGAATTTAGGACTCATGGTGGACAATTAAACGACAACTCCACTTGTTCTTGTTCTATATTAATGCTTGAACTTGTTGACTTTAATATGCATATATTAGTAGCAGTGGCACTGTCCTAAGAATATGTCAAATTTAGTAATTTATTAGTGATTAGTGATTGGTGATTATTATGCTTATATCAGTTGTTTATTTTAGAATGAAAGAGCTAATTATTGCTCCCGTTGGAATTTCATCCTCCTCTTTTGTTTTTCCTTGGTGATTCTTAGCAATTTGGTTGGTAAGGAGTGTGAATTAAAAGTGATGCCCCTGGTTCTAGTTGCTAGTTACAGCCCTGTGTGTAAGACTAAGCTTTTTTCATCTTTGTGTTGGTGCAAAGAAAATTATTATTGTGGCTGCGTATGGCATGGTCAGCAGGATTACTTGTAAAAGCCCAAGACAGAGAAATAATTTACTATTGTTTAGAACAAAAAAAGAGAACTTTGTCTATAAAAACTTTAGATTTAGAGTTCCAAAGATTATGGTAGTACCATGTTCAAGCTCTGTCATGGTAACCAGAACTGGTCTATAGCATAGCATTTCGGGCTCAGTCTTAAAAAAATAAGACTCATGCCAATGTAGAATAAATAATATGATTGTTTTCCTCTCCTTTGCTTCTGTGTTGATTTGAAGATTCAAGTTTTCATCGAAATAATCACTTCTGGTTCCTAATTACTTTTGACTGATGAAATTGATATTTGATATATCATGGACTCTCACATAGTAGTTTATTGAAGACAAGCATGTCAACAACTTCATTCTTCTTTATTCATTGTGAATCATCTTTATGTTGTGGTCGTTCATCTGATAAATCTATGATTCATGTGGAAATGATAAGGCCTTACTAGCTGTTACTTTGCAAATTGCAGGCCATTCATTCATACTTTACTTGATTTAAATTCTAGTTTATATATTAGCTTCAAATACACAAGATACAATAACTGACCAAATTTTTTGGTTCATTGAGAGAAGAGACAATTATTAATTGGTTCAAAGCTTCTTTAGTTTAAGCATTTATCTGTCTAATAATATACTTGAAATTTTTTGTGACTCATATTTGCAAATTCTTTCATTTCATAATTGACAAATATGCATATACAACTTCTTTTTGCAAATTATTTATTATATTCTTTATGTATACTTAGATGTCTATAAATGTGTCCCAAGGCTATGTTTGGTACTTTGGTCTGAGGACAATAAGCAGGTAATTAATTATGGAAGTAGATTTTTTAGAAAAAATAACCATGTTTGATTTAGACATACAAAACAAGAAATTTTAGGGTTAAAATCTCTTCTTATTTTGATGGTAATATTACCACATGCCTAATCCAAAGGGTTTATTGAGTGAAGCAAAACTAAATCTCGCAAATGACAGCAAGTTGCTAGTTCGAGCTTCCACCCATTTCTTAGAGGTGAGGTGGATGTAAGTTTTGTGTAAATATTCTTTGAGCACAAAGGCTTTCCCTGTCTCGGATTGGGCTCCATCCCTTTACTCTAAAGTTTTATGCACTAGGCCTCACATGTAATTAGGGTGAAATGTTCAACTTGTTACCCTATCTCCAGCTCTTTCTCTTTTCATTTCAACTCCTCTCTCTGTCACTCTCTCCCCCCTTTACTATCACTAATCAAGATCATGAAGGAGCTATTAACTCTATCAACAGTTACAGCCTGATTTATTTACACCAGCATCACTAGCTGTCTGAGAAACATCAAGCATGGTTTACTGCTTCACTTGTGGCCACGCTCAGGCATTGACAGCAAAGAATGCCGGTTGCCAGCACTGCAGCCTTGTCACTTAACGGTTCTCCTTTGAGGCTTCCTTTCAATTATTGAAGTATTTTGTGTGTGAGAGAGAGAGATTTGGGTTTGAAGACTTTGCTTCATCTGCATATTGGACAAAAATTCAATTCTGTAAATTAAAAAAAAATATTTATCTAGATCTATGATTTACAAGGAGTAAGGAATTTATCTCCATTAACATATGCTTTTTCTCTTAAATTTTAATTGTGTACCAATTGCACCCTAAATAACAAAAAAAAACAGTAAATTAGCAAAGTAATTTAGAGAGGGCCAATCATTGTTTGATGTGGTTTCATTTATGATATATAGATATATACAAGCAATTTATATACAGTGCTAAAGAAAAAAAAAATCTTCTATGCAGTTGTCCAGTACGAGGCACGCTGAAGAAAACTGCTGTGGCATTGGCAAGTAAAAGTGTCCATGATGATACGTGTATGGTTGAAGAAATTAGTAGTTTCAACTGTTGAAATGATTGGTGCTCAAAATGGATCCCCTATATAATGCAGGTTTGGATTATAGTTTGCATCTACAAAATCTCACTTGGGGTGTGTAAATTGAGTTTTGTCTACAAATAAAATCACGTGACTTATATTTAAATATGATTTTGAATGTTAAGTATGTTTGATGTGGCTTATTTTGGGTTTCTCTTGTCCTTTTTCTGGGCAAATAATTCTTTTTAAAAGCTCTTAAAAATATGAAGTAGCTTATTTTGTGTGAGATAAAGAGCTTTTTAAAAAGCTATCTTCAACAGCTTTTAAAATAAGGATATGAAGCTTTTCAAATATTTTTTTTAAAAATACTCCCTTTGTCCCTTATTATAAGACTTTTTTAACTGTTTCACGTAGTTTAAGAAAAGTTGGTTTTTTTTATTAAGCAAAATTGAATTAATTAAAAGGGAGTATAAGGGGTATTCCAACCCATATACACAACAAAAAACCAAAGATAAAGATGAAGGACCTCCTTACATCAAATAGGTGCCTAAAAAAATTATCACAATAGATGCAAGACACCTAAAGCAACCTAAAAGTAGACCAAACGTATCTCATCACAACAGCAATTGAAATAACATTCTGTTAGGATCCAATTGCAAGGTATGGGACTTGAGTCCCACATCGAAAGTATGGGATTCTGGTGTGGGGTTTATAAGGCCTTGGGCTCTCCAACTACAATAGCTAGCTTTTGTGGTGTGGTTCTCCCAAGGTTCTTATCACATTCCTAAACAAATAAAAAGCTACACCATCTACTTTGACCAAGGGGCGAGAAATCAGCTGCCAAAATGTGGAAATTACTATCACTCCCTACATAATAAGACGCACCAACATGAACCGGTACAATCATTCCAGAAAAGGCCAAATAAAAAGACAGCCAACTGCAGAATGCCTCCAATCACCAATAACAATTTTAGTCCAAAGTTGTAGTATTCCAACAACTTAATCAAAAGCACACAATCTGGTAATAGCATTCCAGTGAACAAACAAAACAAAATTCACCAACAAAGTTCAACTTAATTAAAATTAAGGCATGCACAAGGTGACTCAGACCAAGAAGAGAATTGGTATGAAAAAGTATGATCTTTTGCTTTTAACAATTTCCAAGAGCGAAGTTTTACCATCTCTTTTAACAAATAAAAAGACAGCCAACTGCAAAATGCCTCCAATCACCAATAACAATTTTAGTCCAAAGTTGTAGTATTCCAACAACTTAATCAAAAGCACACAATCTGGTAATAGCATTCCAGCGAACAAACAAAACAAAATTCACCAACAAAGTTCAACTTAATTAAAATTAAGGCATGCACAAGGTGACTCAGATCAAGAAGAGAATTGGTATGAAAAAGTATGATCTTTCGCTTTTAACAATTTCCAAGAGCGAAGTTTTACCATCTCAAGCACATATGATGTAAATAGCACCTTGTCAGAAAAAATAAGAGCATTTCTTGCTAGCCAAATGCTCCAAAGCACAATCAACCAAATCACGGCCAACATATACCTCATTTTTTAATTACAATGAGGCAACCCAAGAAAATTGATCAAAATGAGAAATAAGACTATTTGACAACACAGAAGCGAAATTGCACCACTCTAAGGTAAGCATCCAAACATGATAGGTAAAAGAACAATCAAAGAATGAATGGGAAGAGGTCTCCATCCTATGGTGACACCATATACAGGAAGTAATGTGGCTTATTTTGGGCTTCTCTTCTCCTTTTTCTGGGCAAATAATTCTTTTTAAAAGCTATTAAAAATATGAAGTAGCTTATTTTGTGTGAGATAAAGAGCTTTTTAAAAAGCTATCTTCAACAGCTTTTAAAATAAGGACGGCTTTTAAAATAAGGACATGAAGCTTTTCAAATATGTTTTTTTTAAATACTCCATTTGTCCCTTATTATAAGACTTTTTTAACTGTTTCACGCAGTTTAAGAAAAGTTGGTTTTTTTTGTTAAGCAAAATTGAATTAATTAAAAGGGAGTACAAGGTGTATTCCAACCCATATACACAACAAAAAACCAAAGATAAAGATGAAGGACCTCCTTACATCAAACATGTGCCTGAAAAAATTATCACAATAGATGCAAGACACCTAAAGCAACCTAAAAGTAGACCAAATGTATCTCATCACAACAACAATTGAAATAACATTCTGTTAGGATCCAATTGCAAGGTATGGGACTTGAGTCCCACATCAGAAGTATGAGATTCTGGTGTGGGGTTTGTAAGGCCTTGGGCTCGCCAACTACAATAGCTAGCTTTTGTGGTGTGGTTCTCCCAAGGTTCTTATCACATTCCTAAACAAATAAAAAGCTACACCATCTACTTTGACCAAGGGGCGAGAAATCAGCTGCCAAAATGTGGAAATTACTGTCACTCCCTACATAATAAGACCCACCAACAGGAACCGGTACAACCATTCCAGAAAAGGCCAAATAAAAAGACAGCCAACTGCAGAATGCCTCCAATCACCAATAACAAATTTAGTCCAAAGTTGTAGTATTCCAGCAACTTAATCAAAAGCACACAATCTGGTAATAGCATTCCAGGGAACAAACAAAACAAAATTCACCAACAAAGGTCAACTTAATTAAAATTAAGGCATGCACAAGGTGACTCAGACCAAGAAGAGAATTGGTATGAAAAAGTATGATCTTTCGCTTTTAACCATTTCCAAGAGTGAAGTTTTACCATCTCAAGCACATCTGATGTAGATAGCACCTTGTCAGAAAAAATAAGAGCATTTCTTGCTAGCCAAATACTCCAAAGCACAATCAACCAGATCACGGCCCACCTATACCTCATTTTTGAATTACAATGAGGCAACCCAAGAAAATTGATCAAAATGAGAAATAGGACTATTTGACAACACAGAAGCGAAATTACAACACTCCAAGGTAAGCATCCAAACATGATAGGCAAAAGAACAATCAAAGAATGAATGAGAAGAGGTCTCCATCCTATGGTGACACCATATACAGGAAGTATCAGAATCATGAAGAACGTGTCTCTTAGCATGATTAACTTTTGAAGGGATTCTATCTAACATTGCCCTCCAAGCAAAGCAAGAGACCTTATAGGGCACCAAACAACACCAAATAAACCTGTGTAATGGTATTTCTGCAAAAATAAAATCATTTACAATAATATGATAAGCTAATTTGACAGAATACTTGTCGATTGAGTCAGCTTTCCAGCACCAAGAATCATGAACACTCTCTTGCACCTGAAACGTACTGAGATCAAAAGTTAGTAGATCCAACTGTTCCAATTCCCATTGGAATAGAGGCCTTCTCCACCTCCAATTCCACTCAACACCGCCCTCCCTACCAAAGAACATATTTGCAACGGTTGTCTCTGGATTGATAGTAATAAAGAAAAGCCTACCGAACCGCACACAAAAAAGAGTTGCACTACACCAAGAATCTCTCCAAAAAGAAGTGTTTCGCCCATTACCCACAACTCTTACACACGTTGTAGAAAACCAATCTCAAGAAATACTATCACACACATCAATACTCCACAAGTCTAACCACCACCTAGACTCACTACCCCTTCTACCTTCCTTAGTCAGGGATGGCACTCCATATAAAGAAGTTAACACTCTATTCCACAACCTATCTCTCTCAACTAGCAAACGCCACCTCCACTTCTCTAATAAAGCAAAATTGAAAGCTCTCAAATCACTCAAACCTAGGCCCCCATATTGTTTCTCTCTACGCACATCAGCCCAAGAAACCCAAGCTAATTTCTTATGTTCATCATCCCCTCCCCAAAGAATATTTTTAAACAAAGATTTAAGATGAGAAATGATATCTTTGGGAACCTTTAAAAGAATTTTTGTCATTATTAGATACCTATTATTATTTTTATTTATTTAATTTTTAATTAATTTACCAAAAAAAAAGCCTTTTAATTGTAATTATAATCTAATTTATTGATTGTTTCTATTACTTTTTTAAAAAAAATGTTTAAAATACTATTTATCATTTAATATGGATTATTTTTTCGTATAATGAACAAAATGTAAAAACATCATTCCTATAGAATAATAGGGGCAGAAAAGCTTAGTATATCAAATTTATTTTAAAAAATAAATGTATAGTTTGTGTACTTAGATTAACTTATTTATTTATAATTATTTATCATGGCCATGCGTAGACTCATTAGTCATAGTCTCAAATGTTATAAACTTAAAGTAGGGACAAATTGGATCAGTAAGAACACCTCAATGTAGAGATGGTAAAAAGGGCTTGGTCCAACGGGCCAGCCCGCCATTTTTATAGGGTTGGGGACTTCCAACCCATTGGTCCGTCTAACTCGTTCCGTCATGGCCCATTCTAAAACGAGTGGGGAAAGTATTCAGGTCGGGCCATCTCGCTGCCATGAGCGGCTAAACTCTCCTTTGGAATTGAATGTAATCGTTGAACTCGAATGTATTCTGGTGATGTATATATACATTCATTCATTTCTATAGATATTGGTAATTTCGTTATGTTCTTACTGCTTGAATCTATCTAATCAATAGTTTTTTATTTCGAATATAAGTTTTAACTGGAAAGTATTTCTTAGAATTTGATCCGAATGAAATTACTCGATGTGGTGTAATACTAGGAATAGATTTCAATATATTGATTGCTTTATAGCACCTATTGGTAATGTTGGATAATTTGTTAAATGTTTGAGGAATCAACATTTAGGAGATGTTCTTAGGGACCTTGTATTTGAGGAATCAATATAAGGGATATCAATGGGTTGCATCAATATCTGTAGTTTCGACTTCTATATATCTCTAAATCACTAAAGTACAGAAGAGAGAGAGCGATGAAATCCAATCACAACTTACTCAACTGAATTCTAATTACCCTTTTGTCATATTTGTTTTATATTTGAAACTATATCAATGTTATTTTCATCAATATGATCAACAACCATTTTCTTGTAAATATATTCAGTGAGCTTTATATTTAAGGAATCAATAGAAGTTTACAAGTTCCCTATGGATATGACAAGCCCTCTTCATCACTATAATACAAATGATTTTTGGTATGCTTGCAAAAAATATAACAATAACATAGAGTGAATTTAAGAAACTCCTATTCCATCCTATCATATGCCTTTGACATATCCAATTTAACCACCATAAACTCATGTCTCTCTCTTCTCTTCTTCCTCATAAAATCAAACCACTCATATGCCGCTAGTGCATTATATGGGGAAGAATGCCTTTTAACCTATTAACAAATATTTTTGTCACAAGCTTAAAGATCATTACATAAACTAGTAGATCTGAACCGACTTGCATGCATTGGCTTCTTGATTTTTACAATCAAAGCTAGGAGGGTATAACCAATCTTGCTTGGGTTAACCTCATAGTTTAAAATACTCAACACAAGGTTAGTGGTATCATCACCTACAATTATCCAATAATGTCGGTAGAACAAAGCAGGAGGCCCATCAATAGTTGGGCTTTAGTTGGATGCATTTTGGTCCAAAGCCATCTTCACCTCTTCTTTAGTAAAAGGCATAGATAATCATCTTATGTGATCCTGTGACACCCACTAAGCTTGTGACTTGATCCACATTCTCCGGGTGGGATGAAGTAAAGAGATCTTTGAAAAAATCGGTCAACACTATAGCAATATCATCTTCATGTTCAAAAATCACCCCTTGTCATCCTTCATCTTTTCAATATTATTAACTCGTCTGTGTTGTGTTACTTTTTATGAAAATAATTGTATTTTTATCTCTAAATTTGAGGCATTCTACTCTTGACCTTTGTTTCCAAGCAATCTCTGTAGGAACACACAAGAAACACTATAAGGGGGTTGAATAGTATTTTTATAAACTTTAATGTTTTTGGAAAGCCTTTTTCGCAAATTGAGCTTTGAAGAATTTTAGACAGGTTTTGTGAGCTGTCTGAAGTTGAGTCCTTTGTCTGAAAAATTTCAGACAGAGGTTTGAAACAATTTTTCGCAAATTATCTTTTAAGAATTTCTTATAAGAACTTAGTTTGAAACCCTCTTCTTGTTAGTTGAAATCGCATGTAAAGAGTTAAGGGAAAGAAAAGCACTCAGCCGGATTTATCCTTTCACTCACTTCACTTGTGAGCTACGTCCAGTCCCAGAGCCGACAAGCTTCTAGATTTTCCACTAATTTGAAACGATTGTAAGTATTCTTTTCTACCAAGCCTCTTCAAGCTCTACACCAAGTATTCTTTCTTCAACCAAGTCTCTCCAGACTCTCACAACAAGTATTCTTTCGTCAACCAAGCTCTCAGTACTCTCAAAGTGTTTACAAAGAGAAATGAACTTAGAACCTACAATTCTTCGTTCAGAATGTACAAAGATGACAATGATTTAACACTGGATCAACTGGTAAGGAGTTGTTCCAGCTTAACCAGTGGTCTCGAGTTGGAGCCCTAGGAATGCAGTTGTGTTAAATACTCGGAAGGAGAGCTTTGTCGCCCATAGAGGTACTACCTAGCTCGAAGAGGATTGCCTCATGTAGAAAATACATGTGATCTTAAAAAAAAAAAAAATGGAAAGTTTGTGTGTATATTATGATCATGGAGTTTATCATTAATTTTAACCTTTAAAAATGGTCTCACCCATTACCATAGAGAAATTATATTTATATAATCATATAATAATATAACAAAGAGGGATAAAGAGAGAAAAAAAAGAGAAAAGTGTGAAATGGAATTTGTCATGATACATAATGCAGAATCAACATTCCACATAATAGTCATTGCATGCATTTGGAGACTTTTGGACCACTAACCCACCTAACTGATTATAATGTCATTATTATGATATTATCTCTTTGTTTCTCGTAACAAGGGATAAGTCTTACAACTAGTCCATCACATCTCGACTTTGTGAAGCGTGGTTCTTCCCTCATTTCCACGTGTCTAAATAAAATACTATTATAATCGGTCACTTTTATAAGACACATTAAAATATGTTTGATGAGATATTTAAGTTGGATAAAAATTTAAATTAATAATTATAATGATTTTATTAGTGTTTGATAATGTAGTTTTTTTTTATGTACGAAATTACTAGTTTTTTTTAGAAATTGTTTGAGTTAGCTTTTTAAAAAAAATTCCTTTTCAACTACTAGCTGAAATATTTTTACAATTTTCATCACTTAACAACTCTTACTCATCCTTATTTAATAATTAATTATGTCTTTATATGTCATTTTACCATTTTCAGCTAGTTTTATCAAACACTTTCAATCAAATCAGCAAATTTCTCAGCTTTGAGCTATCTTTCAACTTTCAACTAACTTTTTAGCTTTTAGATATCTTTTTAACTAGTTTTACCAAACACATTGTTAACCAAATTATAGTGACCAATAAAAATGGTTAAAGTTGGATAATTTTAATTGGATTTTAAAAAAAATAGTTAACTTTTCTAGTTTCACGCTTATTTAATATCATTAATTAACTTCACTATCATTTAATAATCAAAATGATATTATAATTTTTAATAATAAGTACTTTTTTAAAATTTTAAAATGCTTTATAAAAAAGATCACGCAAAACTTCTAAAAGATAACTTATAAAAATAACATAAAGGAGTAGTATATTAACTTATATAATACACGTGTAAAAATATACCTTTATATAACTAAAATTAAATTTATAATAGATTAATATCTTAAAAACTAAAAATACAAGAATTAAAATAATTATAGATAATTGTTCAGTTTTAAATTGCAATAGTAGATTATAATTAATTATTGAAATCTAATACTAACTCTGGTCCTATATTTATAAGAAACAAAAAGGTGTCTTTAGTTGGTTCCTAAATATAAGAAACATGGTACTATTTTGAATTGTATTAATGAAGTTTCTTTTATACCCTTAATTTATTTTTCACTACTTACATGTTTCCCATGATAGTGGATGCACTATATTATTTTTCAATGACAAATTATTGGAGCATCGGTTATAGTTTTAATAATGACTTTAATTAGGAGTAATTTTGCCACTATTTTAATTAGGATTTAATTGATATACACTGCAATTGTAAATAAGTTTTACACAGACATCCAAAGGTGTGTCGCCACATCATTTAGTGAATATGACACCCCATGTGTTATTAAATTTAATAAATGATATGTGGCAACACATCATTGAATGTCTGTGTAAAATTTCCTTACACTGACATGTATATATATTAAACTTTTAATTATTTAGTATTAAGAGTATTTTTGGAATAATAAAAATTAAAATAATAACATTATTAATTACAATTAATTGGTTTCAAGGCTTTTCATTGGTCTTAATGATTTAGTCATATGTTTCTTATAAATAGAACCAAAGGTACGTGGTATTTGATAATAAAGTAGAATTAAATAAATTAAAATCATAACAATAAGAATATAGATTTGTATTAAAAAATAAAGATTAGAATAGAAAATGATAAGATTTTGAATTTGAATTTTAATTTTAATTTTAATATATTTAAAAAATAAGGATTAACACTTATTAGCATTTTAAAAATTTAAATATCTAGGATTTCAATTTAGATAATTTTGACTTATGTAGAATCTCACTCTCATAAGTTAAGTGGAATTCACTATAAAATAAGAGAAGAGAGAAATTCAAAATGTCATTAAGAAAAATAGTAGAGTAAGTCTCACTCTCCAAAATGAGTTTTCAAAATTATAATATAAAGAGTTGGTTTAAAATTAAAATATTGAATTGATACGCCAAAAACATGATTATAGGTTGAGCTTTTGAGTTTGTTTTTGCTATAGACCCTATACTGTTATTATTATAAATTTAAATGGATTTAATTTTATAATATATGTTAATAAATTTTTATATAATATATAATAAGGGAAGGGAATAAAGATAAGGTATTTATATCTTAACCCTTCATTTACTTTTAATTAATCTAATGGCTTGGATAGTTGGATTAGTCACTAAGAACAATCATGTGTACTCCAACATAAAACGAATTTTCTTAAGAGACATTTTTAAATGAATAAAAATAATTTATTAAAATATTATAACTTCATTTAAAATTTACCTTTTGATGTTTTTTTTATGAAAAATCATTTATTAAATCATTATAATCAATTTTATTTAATATTTTTTTTCTATCGATAATAAAGGTCAATCCATTTAATCTTTCTTGAAACATTATTAATCCTAGATAAGATTATTATTATTATTAATATTATATTAATTTCTTTTCGTTATAGCAACAATTACTTTAATTGTTAATATTATTCTATTAATAATATATGCATTTGCAAAAGAATAAAATATTTTTACATAATTAAGTATATCGATTGGTGTGTCGTTTTCTACTTATATATCTTCTTTTAAAACATATAATTCTAAAAATAAACATAATCCATTAAGCTCAAAACTATCATTGTGACACCCTTCTATACCAAACTCTTATACATTCAACAGCAAGAAATATTTAAGAAAAGTAACGGACCACATTGGGTAAAAAGGTTCACATTCTCTTCATTAAAACCTCATTTATTTCAAAGTCAACTCATTTAAAATAGAAATTGAAGTCAAAGGTTCCCAAAGTAAATAAAATATCAATACCTCAAAAGTTAATATGAAATTATCCCTCTTAGCCATGTAAGGCCCTTAAAACTGTTTACATAATCTTTTCCTAAAAGACAATCATAAAATAAACCCCTAATGCTAAGCCCTGATGTCACAAGTATCAGAGCGACAATCCCTTCAATCAATAATCGACATCAGTCGTGTCATCATCATCACCTATAAAATTAACCACAGTGTAACGGTGAGGAAAAGAATACCAACTCATACATACACATAGAAGGCTACCCTATCCTCACCCAGATATAAACATCATTTTCATCAATTAACATCATACTCATATCACCTTACACCTTTTATTAGCAATTATATTATTTCAACACCAGTTTATAAATCACACTCGCAAATCACCAAGAAAAACATTCTCTGCTCTCAACACATAATACTCATATCATCAATAATACTCATATCGTCATAATATAATTCAATTTCATCATCAAGTGCAATGCATGTTCATCTATCATCATGCACCCCAAATCTCATCAACCTCATCCCAAGGATCATGACTTGGAACTCCGCACAATGGGCGTACCTCATCAATCTCCCTAGTTGTTACCGATGATGGCCCCACCGTTAATCACCACACAGGACGATAGGTTGCACAATGCCCCACTCTAGGCTTGTACAGAGACATCTGCCCCACAATATAGCCCTACCATTAAACACCACACAGGCCGGTAGGTTGCACTCCACCCACTCTAGGCTTATGCAAAAATGTCCCCCATCATGGTCTCTGCACCACCCCTCAATGGGTCCGTTCAGTTCACCTCATGAGTTGCACCCTACCGTTATTACTACAAAGGCCGATAGGTTACACAACACCTCTCTCTTGGGCTCGTGCATCTGAGGTACCACACCTCATATGCTCAATGCATAATCATCATCATATCACACCTCATGTGCTCAATACATCTATATCATCATTATCACATAGCTCTTATGCTCAACGCATCAATATATCCTCATCATTATAACACACATCATATGCTCAATGCATAATTATATCATCATCACACACCTCATGCCTCATATGCTCATTAAATCATTATATCGTCATCACACATCTCATATATCATCATCATAAACTCAATACATCAATACATCATCATCAAGAACTCAATACATCAATACATCATCATCATCATCATCATCATACATCACAAGGTTATAAACATTTGTCATCAAAGAATATATTCATACCATCATACTCACACCACAATCAATACTCTATCCACTTAAATCTCTTAAATTCATAAACAATGTGTATAAACACATTAAACAGACAAAAGAATCACCAAATACACACTGGTAATCGATTACAAGGCTCCTGTAATCGATTCTTGTAATCGATTACCAGCCAATCACCTCTCTGGTAATCGATTACAGGACCCCTGTAATCGATTACCTGCAAGCAAGCCAGAATCACTCCATTGCTGCCCAGAACACTCTGTAATCGATTACAAACCTCTGTAATCGATTACCCGCGACACGAGATGACAGTTCTTGCGAGTTTTACCCCTTCTAAACCCTCTTATTCAACCTCTAATCAATCCTTAAGGTTAATACATCAATTATACACGTTTATATTAAACAAACTCAACAAAAACACCAATCTTTACACAGATTTCACAATTATTCCATCATAATCCCAAATCATCAAACCCTTATTAACCCCTTTTCGCTATTCTCGCTAACCTCTTCTAATTCAATCAAGATTCACAAAGATTCACAGAATTAATCATCAAACAACAAGTTTTCATCATACAATACTCAATATATATATATCAATTTCAAATTTATGTCCTAAAGGCACTACCCAAGCACTCCCACATGCACATACAAGCAACACCCTTTCCCCCACCGTACCTTGAAGGTGAAGATCGAACAACAAACGGTTGGCTTCCTCTTTGATGATCACTCTGCAGCACCTTCCCCTTACGAAGTCGTTTCTCCCCTCCTTAAGGTTTCGCTCCTCCGACGATTTGAAAATAAGGATTAGGGTGAACTGAGAACCCCTCCTTAAATAAATACTCAATATTGGGTTGGGCCCACCCTCAACCCACTCATCCTCTTTTAATTAGAAATAACACTATTAATAGAAATACTAATATTACTAATATTATTATTTATTTACTTCTCTTATTTTATTAATTTTATTTTATTTAATAAAATTTGGGATGCTACAACTCCCCCCTCCTTAAAAGAAAATTCGTCCTCAAATTTTCCTGAGATGAACAACTCTGGAAAAGACTCCTCTCAACTGGTCGATCAAAGACAACTGCTTCACCAGAACAACCCAATAGGACATGGTTGAAAGATAACCAGTCCATACCAAGCATAATATCTAGTTGATTCAAAGACAAACAGATCAAATCAACTAGGAATCCTTTACCATCAGCGTGAATAGGACAATTCAAACATACATCAGAAGTAGAAACTGACCCACTAGCTAACGTTCCCATACTCAACACAAAAGGCAAAGAAGAGACAGGAAATTTTAATTCATACACACTAGCATGCAATATAAGGAGTGAATCACACCCGAATCAAACAAAACATTTAAAGAAATTCCCGCCATGAAACCAGTACCTTGGATCAAGTCTTCGGATTGAGCAGCTTCAGTACCACTCATAGCAAATACTCTTCCAGTAACTTTCGGTTTGCTGGCACTCCCACTCGCACTTCTACTTGCCGCTGTAGTGTCTTGTTTCCTTTGAGGACAATCGCGAGACATATGCCCACGTTCTTAGCAATTGTAGCAAATAACTTCATGATCTTTACACTGAAATGACCAATGTCCCGGTTTTCCACACCTATAGCACGTAATAGGAGTAGTTGAGTTCCCGCCCTTAGATGCCTGGCTAGCAACCGGAGTATGACTCTTCTTCTGAATTGAACCCTCGCTGCCTCCTCCAATCTTAGAGCTTTCAACTGCACGAGAATACAGTTCGCCCTTGCCAGCAGATTCAGACTTGCTCTGATCTCTCACAGGTCCTCCACTCTTATAATGCGCAGTTTTAGCCCGGTTGTATTCATCATAAGTTCTACACTTGTTAACCAGTTCGTGAAAGCGCGTCATTCCCTGGTAGTTGAAGACTTGCTTGATCTCTGGACGTAGACCGCTGATAAACTTCACGCATTTTGCCTCTTCATTAACGACTCCCTTGTATGTAGGACAAAATCGAACTAACGCTTCAAACTTGGATGCGTAGTCCGCTACGGTGCCGTCTCCTTGCTTTAACTCGAGAAACCCGATCTGCTTCTTGTTACGGATATCGTGAGGAAAGTAATTCTCAAGGAATAACCCTTTGAAGTAATCCCAGCTCAACGCGGTGCCCTCATCAATCATCCTCCGGAAGGTGTTCTGCCACCAGAATCTGGCATCCCCTGATAATATGAACGCAGCCAACGTAACCTTTTGCACCAACGGACAGTCCATCGCTCTAAAAATCTTCTCGATCTCGAAGATCCATTCAGCAGCACCATCGGGGTCATAACCCCCTACGAAAGGTAGGTGGATGGTTTCTCTGGAACCGAGCAAGTCAATCCACCTCATGATGTTGGTTTAGGTTGCCAACAGCTTGTGCCATAGCCATTAAGGCTTCAGCAATAATCACACGATCATTCCTACCTCTTCTAGTCATCACTTTTCTGATTCACAGAAAAGTCGATAATTCACACAAATAATTAAATCAAGACAACACAATTCATTCAATCAACATAACACATTAGCACCACAGAAGCACAGTAAACTCATAACTCAAGGCCGGTGAACCGACCTGCTCTAATACCACTTAATGTGACACCCTTCTACCCCAAACTCTTATACATTCAATAGTAAGAAATATTTAAGAAAAGTAACGGACCACATTGGGTAAAAAGGTTCACATTCTCTTCATTAAAACCTCATTTATTTCAAAGTCAACTCATTTAAAATAGAAATTGAAGTCAAAGGTTCCCAAAGTAAATAAAATATCAATACCTTAAAAGTTAATATTAAATTATCCCTCTTAGCCATGTAAGGCCTTTAAAATTGTTTACATAATCTTTTCCTAAAAGACAATCATAAAATAAACCCCTAATGCTAAGCCCTGATGTCACAAGTATCAGAGCGACAATCCCTTCAATCAATAATCGACACCAGTCGTGTCATCATCATCACCTGTAAAATTAACCACAGTGTAACGGTGAGGAAAAGAATATCAACTCATACATACACATAGAAGGCTACCCTATCCTCACCCAGATATAAACATCATTTTCATCAATTAACATCATACTCATATCATCTTACACCCTTTATTAGCAATTATATTATTTCAACACCAGTTATAAATCACACTCGCAAATCACCAAGAAACACATTCTCTATTCTCAACACATAATACTCATAACATTAATAATACTCATATCGTCATAACATAATTCAATTTCATCATCAAGTGCAATGCATGTTCATCTATCATCATGCACCTCAAATCTCATCAATCTCATCCCAAGGATCATGACTTGGAACTCCGCACAATGGGCGCACCTCATCAATCTCCCTAGTTGTTACCGATGATGACCCTACCATTAATCACCACACAGGCCGATATGTTGCACAACGCCCCACTCTAGGCTTGTACAAAAACATCCGCCCCACAATATAGCCCTACCGTTAAACACCACACAGGCCGGTAGGTTGCACTGCACCCCACTCTAGGCTTATGCAAAAATGTCCCCCATCATGGTCTCTGCACCACACCTCAATGGGTTCGTGCAGTTCACCTCCTGAGTTGCACCCTACCGTTATCACCACAAAGGCTGATAGGTTACACAACACCCCTCTCTTGGCCTCGTGCATCTCAGGTACCAAACCTCATATGCTCAATGCATAATCATCATCATATCATACCTCATGTGCTCAATACATCTATATCATCATTATCACATAGCTCTTATGTTCAACGCATCAATATATCCTCATCATTATAACACATATCATATGCTCAATGCATAATCATATCATCATCACACACCTCATGCCTCATATGCTCATTACATCATTATATCATCATCACACATCTCATACATCATCATCATAAACTCAATACATCATCATCATCATCATCATCATACATCATAAGGTTATAAACATCTATCATCAAAGGATATATTCATACCATCATACTCACACCACAATCAATACTCTATCCACTTAAATCTCTTAAATTCATAAACAATGTGTATAAACACATTAAACAGACAAAAGAATCACCAAATACACTCTGGTAATCGATTACAAGGCTCCTATAATCGATTACCAGCCAATCACCTCTCTGGTAATCGATTACAGGACCCCTGTAATCGATTACCTGCAAGCAAAACCTCTGGTAATCGATTACCAACCCTCTGTAATCGATTACCAGCGAACAAACTCTATGGTAATCGATTACATACCCATGTAATCGATTACCAGCAAGCCAGAATCACTCCCTTGCTGCCCAGAACACTCTGTACTCGATTACCCGCGACACGAGATGACAGTTCTTGCAATTTTTACCCCTTTTAAACCCTCTTATTCAACCTCTAATCAATCCTTAAGGTTAATACATCAATTATACACGTTTATATTAAATAAACTCAACAAAAACACCAATCTTTACACAGATTTCACAGTTATTCCATCATAATCCCAAATCATCAAACCCTTATTAACCCCTTTTCGCTATTCTCGCTACCCTCTTCTAATTCAATCAAGATTCACAAAGATTCACAAAATTAATCATCAAACAACAGGTTTTCATCATACAATACTCAATATATATATATATATATATATATATATCAATTTCGAATTTAATGTCCTAAAGGCACTACCCAAGCACTCCCACATGCACATACAAGCAGCACCCTTTCCCCCACCGTACCTTGAAGGTGAAGATCGAAAAGCAAACGGTTGGCTTCCTCTTTGATGATCACTCTGCAGCACCTTCCCCTTACGAAGTCGTTTCTCCCCTCCTTAAGGTTTCGCTCTCCGACGATTTGAAAAATAAGGATTAGGGTGAACTGAGAACCCCTCCTTAAATAAATACTCAATTGGGCTGGGCCCACCCTCAACCCACTCATCCTCTTTTAATTAGAAATAACACTATTAATAGAAATAATAATGTTACTAATATTATTATTTATTTACTTCTCTTATTTTATTAATTTTATTTTATTTAATAAAATTTGGGATGTTACAATCATTATATTTTAAAGAATTTTTAATGGTGAGACATTTTTATTTTAAATTCTCATTGTCTAAGACTTTAATTTCTCAACACTAAATAAAAAATTGTACAATTTAAATTGATCAAATATACTTTGAAGTGTAGTAATTTCTTGGTCAATTATGTATGAAAAATAATCAACTTTAAATGATTTTTAAGGAGATTTTACAACTTCATTATAAATAATTTTATCAAATTATTAATCACACGATGCATGTTGAAAAAAGACTAAAGAGGGAATATAGAGATTCATTTTGTAAATTAAAAACAAAAAAGGGCTCGTTTCGTTTACTCATTAAAAAAAGAGACCGGGAGAGTGATAGAGAATATAGACAATAATAATATATAACATTTTATTTTATTTGATAATGGAAATTTTAGGATGAGGGAATGATGCTCCAATCTAAGGCCGGGAAAGCCTTATATATCTATATGACTAAATTGTCTTAACTTTGAATATGCAATTATCAAGATAATATAATTATACGATCATCAAGATAATTAATGATAATAAATTCACTACAAGAAAAATGGTTTTTTGCAACGGCTAAGGGAAAAAAACCGTCACTAATTCATAATTAGTGACGACCTAACCATGACCCACAGTTGTCGCTAAAAGCCTCGTACGTACGACAACATTTTACAACTGACGCTATGTAGCGTCGGCCTGACCGTCACAAAAGGTCGACGCTAGTTCCATGGCCGTCACAACATAGCGTCGGCCTATAGTGACGATCAGGCCGACGCTAATAATTTTTTAAAAAAAAATCATTTCTTCCCAAATTTATCAATTGAGAGAATCAAACCCATAACCTATATGATACCAAGAAGGAACATTACCGTTACGTTTAGTTTGTTTCTTGAAATATATAGTACAAAATATTATATACATAGTGAAAAAATAACAAAAAATTAGCGTCAGACAGACCAACACTAACTTTACGAAGACCAACACGCTAAATAAAAAAATAATAATTTTACCATTAATGTCGGACAGACCGATGCTATTTAATAAAATTAGTGTCGATCTGATGTACCGACGCTACATAAAAAATAAAATTCAACGTTAGTGTTGGACTTGTGTTGGCGACGCTAATAGCTGGTACTCTACCCTTCTCGAATCAAATTAAACTTCCTAGTTCCATCATGTTTATAGTAATCCAAAGATTTGCAACGCATTTATTTCTGCTAATTCTGGATCATTAAATACAACAAATCCTATCCTGTTTCTAGATATTATGATTGATAACAAAAAATAGTGATAATCAAGGCATATAAGGAGTGGTGCTTTTATAAATAACAGCACATATACATCTCAATGATTACAAATTTTGCTTTAGTGCAGTGGGGCAGAGTATTTATGAAATAAATAGACTATTTATAAATAACATCACTGTAACATGATCAAATGGATATATGGCCTACCTTAAAAAATAAATGGAGAAATAGACCATTTTATCCACGTTTGAAAATACAAACATAATTGAGGCTGGTTGTATTTATGAAAAACATATATTAAAATCAATAAAAACTACTCGAATTGGTGTGTGTGTGTGTATTAAAAAATTAAAAAACTTCAACAAAAATAATGAGAAAAACTCTATAAGCTTATTCTCCATAACATATGAGTAAGTTTCCAACAAGATTACAAAAATGAGAGAAAAGATCAATAGCACAAATTAATTAAGGTTCAATTAGCCTCTGACGAAACTTAAGGAAGAGCATGATTGATACATCATAAATGTGGGATAGAGATGGAGAATCATAGACGAGTGAATAGGGCAATGATAGGTGTGAGATGGCAATATGTCCTCAATTATTGGGTGGGGACAATGTGACGCCGCGAGACATCATTGTAATGTTGGGTGTGGAATGTCACTGGTAGGTTTGGTTTTATGATTCTTGTACTTAGCACAAGAATATCATCGATCTTTTTAATTTTTTTATACGTAGCTAAGTTGATCAAGTTTAATGGGTTTAGATTACACCTTTTCTCAAAATTAACCTAACAATGATTGGGTTTAACATTCTAAATCCAGCTTCTGAGTCAGGTTAAGTGGTTAACTAAAAGCATATTTTATAACTTTGCATATATTCCAATATACTTGTATATAAAAGCAATTATGTATTATTTTGAGGTGAATGGAGGTTTAAGTTCTGTGGTCTAGCTAGCTATACCAATAAATGTAGGTTTTATTAAGTTCTCATAAATTCTCATAAACATGTTATATATAATTGCACATATATATATATATATATATATATATATATATATATCATGAATTCCATTGCATTTCAACAAATGTGAGTTTCTAAGACGCTAGAACAAGTATGCTATAAATTTATAGGTCATTTTCAACCCACTTATACCTCAATTTTAAAAGATAGTTATTCCATTCATTCCAAAACTTGGCTTGTTAATTTGATAAGATAAAGGATATATAGGAAAAATATATATATCTTATATTCTATTATATTGTTCATTGCAGCAATATGATAAGATAAATCTGTTAGATTATTTATCCAATGTGATCCTTAGGGATTTGAGTTTGAGATTGACATTATAAGATTTTTTTTTCATTTTATCCTAACCTCTCAATACTCTTCTTTCTTGATCATTTTCTTTTAAGCTCTTATTTCATCTTTTCCTTACCAAACTCTATTATCATCATAGCCTAACAATTATTATATGAGTCCTTAATATTTAAAGATTGCTCACATATAAATTAAGAATGAATTGATAATGTAAAATACTATTATAAAATTGGCTACAAATATCTTTTATTCCCTATCACTTTCATTTATTTTTCTTCAGTTCCCCACAAAAGGAAAAGATGAAAGGTGAGAAAACAAAGATGATAAGTGAGAGATATGAGTATTAAATGAGGTACAACTAAAAATAACTAATCAACTCTTGTATTCCTAAAATATCAAAAGTTTTGAAACAAAAAGGAAATTTTAAAACATCAAAAGTTTTGAAATTGAGAGAGTAATAAAATAGTATATTTTAGTTTGTAAATATTAATAAGTAGGGTGTTCATATCCAATCTAAAGCAAATCGCAAAAACCGATCTAGAGAATCTAAAATCGAATAAAATCAAAAACCAAAAAATCGAAAACTACAAAAACTGTTTTTTCTTTTTTAGGATTAGATTGGTTTTCAGATTCTATATTGAAAACCAATCCAATCCAAACCGAAATTATATACACATATATTATTTTATTTATAAAATAATAATATATTTTTTATAATTTTATTATTTACTATCATTTTAATATCTCTATAAATATATCAATTTTAAACTAGTTTTAAAATGGTTTTCATGCCTCATGTTCTCCTTTCTATATAATTTTATATTTATATTAATAAATATAAGTTCCAATAAAAATATTTACTATTATTGTAGAGTTTCATCACTTTTATTTAATATTTATTGCCTCTTTAAAAAATCAAAAATCGATTCAATTTCATCTAATTTAAAATTGGATCGAATATGAAATAAATAATTGTATGATAAAAATGATAAAATCGTAATATTTTGTTCGGATAAGTTTTGTCTTAAAATTCATCCAAATCGAACTGTGAGCATCTCTTATAACAAGTATTTTTATAACACTTGTTAAAGATACTTAATTACAATGATAAATAAAAATTTTAAATATTATAGTTTTTATAAAATATTTTATTTTATTTTTACAAATTATTATTAAAATACTAATTAATAATGACTTTTTTTTTGGAAAATATACCTCAAAAAGCGTGCTTATATTTCTTTTTGGTGCACAAAGCGTGCTTATATTATACTCCCTCCGGTCCTTTTATAAGACACCTCTAACCGAATTACACAGACCAAAGAAAGTAGTTTAAGTGGTTAATTTTATTAGCTTCATAAAAAAATAATACAACATTCCATTTTTATCCTTATTTAATATTATTAGTATATTCTCTCACTAAATGATTAAGATTAAATTTTGCACTAAATATAGTACTAGTTCTCACTATCAATTGTATTGAAACACATAAATGTATATAGAAAAGTGCAAAGGTTTAACTCTCTCGCTTGGTCACCTATGTAACAATATTTATAATATATACCTCGTTAATGAACAATTAGCAAAATACATGATGAAAGAATTTAATAAGGGTAAATTAGGAAAAAAAATTAAATGTTTCATTATCAAGTGCCTTATAATAAGGACCGTCAATACCTTCTAAATGGTGCCTTATTCTCAAGTGCCTTATAATAAGGACCGTCAATACCTTCTAAATGTTTCATTATCAAGTGCCTTATAATAAGGACCGTTAATTTATTTAATCAAAATCAATTATCAGCCGTAATGTAATGAATTCCCTTTTATCTCAAAATGACAAAAAACACAATTAGATGATTGTTTACTATAATATAAGCACACTTTTCGAGTTATATTTTCCAATAATGAATTCCCTTTTTATCTAAAATGACAAAAACACAATTAGATGTTTGTTTTATATCTTATTCTTTTAAGTAAAATATAAAATAAATTAAATATCAGAAAATATTTCTATTATAAAAAAACTATAAATATATATTGTTTTGATAATAAAAATACTTTAAATATATTGATCAGTTAATAAATTTTCCCAATTTGTTTATCTAAAAATCAAGATATAAAATTAAAAACTCATATTATTAATTAATTCTTTAAAGTGATGGATAAATAAAATCATTAAATAATTATATAGTAAAAAATAATTAGTCATTTTAAAATATTTTTTAACTAAATTAAAATATAATTTAAGAATAAAACTTTATGTAAAAACCGATCATTGGGTAATGTATTTTAATCTAGAGTTTAATTATAGTATACATTGACTGCAGTGTAAGAGAGTTTTACGCAGTCATCCAATAATGTGGTGCCACATCATTTAATATGTGTTATTTTATTAAATGATGTAGCAATACATTATTAGATGATTGTGTCAAATTTTGTTACACTGTCGGTGTATATCCATTAAATCCTTTAATCAAAGCAACAAGAAGCTTATTTTTTTTAAGAAAGATCTTGTGTAAATAGAATTAGGTTTTGTAAGAACTTTCTTAAATAGATCCACTTAACTCATCCCAAATTAATCAAAATTTAATGTAATATTTAGATTTCTTTTATTTTTTTAACAAAAGTAAATCATTTCAACTTCATCCCTCATCTATTTTACATTTATTAACCAATTCTCCTTTCATTTCTAAAACTTACACAAAATCTATTTTAATTAAAAATTTTGCTACCATTAAACTCCCAATCTTTATTATTATGTAAAAATGACAAAAATACATTTACTTTGTATTTTGGCTCATTACACAAAACTCACTTTATTTCTTAAACATTACAAAAGTTCCCTTTTATTTCATTAACACATTTTTATTAAGTCCATTTAGTATAGGAAAAACATGAAATAGTAAAATTTAAATTAGCATTAGAGTAAAAGATATAAGAGAATAAATGATAAAAATAAATTATAGTTTTGTGTCTTCAAAATAATAAGAAATATTTTAAACTTTTTGCAATAAAAATTAAATAAAAACTTAATCACAAGAATTATTAATAAAGTATAATAAAATCAATTTATTAAAACTATTTTTTAATAATTAAATAATAAACACTAAAATGACATTTCATTGATTTAATTGTTAGTAATTTATATGCTTTTTTAATTAATTTTTTATTACAACAATTTTTATATGACTCTTGTTATTTTGAAAATAAAACTATAGCTTACTTTATTATTTATTCTCTTATTATATTTTAATGGTATCTCAATTTTTTTATCATTTGATCATTAATAATTTTCAATGTTTATTATAATGAAGAAATTTAATTGTAATTCATTTATACAATAGAGGAAGATTAATGTAATATTTAAGAAATAGAAGGACTTTAGGTATGAATAAAAAATATAATAAGTATATTTTATTAATTTAATACAAAATAAAAGATTTGGATTCAAATATGGCATAATATAAAATGAAATAATATTTATAGAGAAAATAAATTCATACAACAAAAAATAGAACAACTCATACAATACACTTTTTTCTTTTTTTTATCTATCTATCATATCACCTATCACATCTCATATTTCTTTCTCTTCTCTATATTTTCTATCTATATCTCTTTATGTTTTAGTACAAATAACACTACTCATATTTATATAGATTTAAAAACGGAGAGAATTTTGTATAGAAATATAAAATAGAAGAACACTAAAGTAACTAACTTAAAAAAAATTATTTTTGTTGCTAAAAATTTTATGGTGAGAGGATGGTACCATAGTTTAAAATAAGAAAAATTTTCGTATTTAAAAACCGCTTATAAAGAACTTAATTATAATGTGGGAACCTATCTTTTTTGGTGCAACGTGGGAACCTCTATCTAGTTTAGCCATTCAAATTAACTTAAAATGTTTATAATCCATTGTAAATAGTTTTTTAATTACGGAAGGGAATCCAACATATAAATGTAATCCATGTGCGTTTAAAGTACAATACATCAACACAATCATGGTGCATCTACCACTACTTCCGATAAGACCACCTACCACTTTTTTTTTTTTATCTTTGCAATTTCCGTAAGACGGAGATCGATATATAGTTTGTAGTCTTTTTGTATTTTTTCTGGATTGTTTTGTGTAAGGGTTGAAGTACCCCTTGTACTCTCTTTCAATATATTCCCTTTGCTTATAAAAAAAAGAGATCGATATATATTTTTTATACAACTAATACTTTAAATATATATATATATATATATATATATATTTGCTAAGCAAAGAAGAATAATTTAAATAAGGAGTACAAGGGGTACTCCAACCCATAATACAAAGTTATAGTGATTCATCACATAAGTGATAACCAAGAAAATACACAACCGTACAACGCCCAACTCAAGCTTTTTAAAGCTAAAAACAAATCCTAATTACATAAAATATTGAAATGAGCGCAGACCACTAAAATTCCATAAAACCAGGATAGCACCAGAATACCAAATCTTGATCTCCATAAGCAATGTCACATCCCGAACCAGTCAATCCATAAAACCATTACCTTAATCTGTAATATAACGCAAATTAAGGCAAACGGCAGGTTCCTCCGACCAACAAGCAAATGGGTAAGAAAAGGTATTATCTTTAGCTCTCAACCACTTCATGCCCGTTTGGTTTAAATTCTCAACCATCCAGAATCAATTCTGCAGAATTTATTTTAAATCACTTCCGTCCAACGTACTTCGTAAAGCGTGCATCATCCATCTCAACCATTCATTTCTAGAATCAATTTTACTCAACTGTAAACCAAACGGACCCGAACCAAGAGCGTAATTTAATCAAATCTAATAGCTCAAGAGGTGATGCAAACTTATTAGAGAAAACAACTTCATTCCGTGTCAGCCATAGACTCCAAAGAACAGATAACCAAATAACAGAACACCTATATTTGATTTTGGCATTACACATGAAAAGGCCCAGAAACTGATCAAAATGATCAATGAAAATTTGTGGTAGAGCTGAATTAAAGCCACACCAATTCAGGCACAACATCCAAATCTGATAAGCAAATGAGCATTCAAACAAAAGGTGAGAGGAAGTCTCAAATTCATGACTACACCATAAACAACCAGAGTCAGAGAGTTGTATCATTCCCCTCTTAACCAAATTAACCTTTGATGGGATTCAATCCAACATCACCCTCCATGCAAAACAAGAAACTTTGGAAGGAACCAAATTACACCAAATAAATTTGTGCAATGGTATTACAGCTGAAATAGTTTCATTTATAATTAGTTGATAAGCTGATTGAACAGAGTAATTACCATCGGGATTCGCTGTCCATCTCCAAGAATCTTCTAGACCTTCATTCAGTCGAAACAATCTTAAATCCAGCAATAAAAGTGATAGCTGAGATATTTCCCACTGAAAAAGTTGCCTTCTCCAACTCCATGACCACCCACACTCCCCCTCTCTAAGTCTCACCATTTCAGCCACAGAAACCTCTTTGTTTGTAGTAATAGAGAATAACCTGCTATATCGTTCACAAAAAGGGACTGATATACACCACGGATCTCTCCAAAAAAAAAAAAAACACCCCTTCCATTCCCCACAACTCTAGCACAGTTACTAAGGAACCAATCACATGATAACCTCTCACATTCTTCAATGCTCCAAAGATCACACCACCATCTAGAAACTCCCGTTCTCCCACACACCCTTCTCACAGTAGGCTCACCATATAAAGATGTTAAAACTCTATTCCAAAAACTTCCTCTCTCAACTAATAACCTCCACCTCCATTTTCCTAATAGAGCCAAATTAAAAGCTCTCAAATCCCTTACACCCAGACCCCCATATTGTTTACCTTTACAGATATCGTCCCAAGCAACCCAAGCTATTTTCCTATGTTCATCATCCCCACCCCAAAGGAAATTTTTAAATAAAGATTCGAGTTGAGAGATGATACCTGTAGGAGCCTTGAAGAAGGAAAGAAAGTAGATCAGGATTGAATTTAATACCAATTTCAAGAGAACAAGTCTACCACCAAATGACAAAAATTTCCCCTTCCACTTTGTCAGACGATGTTTCAACTTCTGAATAACAGGCTGCCAAGTTGCCAACCTTTTAGGATTGACTCCAATAAGTAAACCCAAGTAGGAACAAGGAAAAGACCCAACTTTACAGTTCAAAAATTGGGCCATAATCTCCAACCACTCCAAATTGACATTAACTCCCAAAAGCTTGCTTTTGTGGAAATTAACTTTTAACTCAGCCACCAACTCAAACAATTGTAACACAGATTTAATAGCCCAAACATTTTCCACAGAAGCATCTCCTACAAAAATAGTGTCATCCGCATATTGTAGATGTGAAATCATAATACCATCCCTTGCTGCAGAATAGCCCATATACACCTGCTCCTGAACTGCTCTAGACATTAAGGAATTTAATCCTTCCGCAACAATTAAGAAAAGGAAAGGTGCTAATGGATCACCTTGTCTGAGACCTCTACCCACTCCAAATTCACTAGATGGGCTACCATTAACAAGAACTGAAATTCTGGTAGTAGAAAGACACTCTGCAATCCATCTCCTCCAACACAATGGGAATCCCATTCTCTCCATCACAAACTGTAAGAAATCCCAACTAACAGAATCATATGCTTTTTCAAAATCAACTTTGAAAAACAAACATGGTTTCTTCTTCCTCTTTGCCTCCTCCAACACCTCATTAGCCACCACAACACTTTCAAAGATTAATCTGCCTTTGACAAAAGCAGACTGGCATTCTGAAATGACTTTTCCAATCACCTTCCTTAATCTGTTAGCTAGTAATTTTGCCAATACCTTATACATACACCCAATAAGAGAAATAGGACGATATTCCTCCACTCTTTGGGGGTTGGAGAGTTATCCAGAGTTTTCTTTTTGTTCAAGGGCTTAAATCGTGCAAGAGAGTAGAAAAACCAAATAATCAAACAGAAAGTGAGGGTAGAGATCTAAGGTCGAGCAATAGTAAATATGCTCCTGCAAAAGCTCCTCGAAACTCTCCACTGGATTCCCCTGTTGATGGTGACAAAGCCTAGAGTCGCTGATCAAGGGAAGGGAAGAAGGATAGAGCCACTAGATTCCTTGCTGCCACAATCAAGAGAAGAAGGCAACATGGTTGTGAGATTCTTGGCTGATGGAGAAGCTCTAGAAGCGGTAGCACAAGAAAGTGAAGAAGACCACCACCACCACCACCACCACCGGATTGAAGAGATGTCGACTGAGAATCCTTGCCTGGCCTCAAATCTCCATGTTGTCGCTGCAAGCTTGCAGTTCTTGAACCACCACGCTATCGGCTGCTGTCACAACAAACATGCAGTCACTACAACCAGAAAAAAGATAAGGCAACAAAATTTGAAGGAGTGAGACTGTGAGAGTATGTGTGACCTACTGGCATGGATATTGCTATGTATTTTAATTTTTAAAGTGACTACCACCTCAGGTCGGGTTAAGTTAACTGGTTTTAAAGTCTCCCAACTCGAGACCTGACCTAAAGGTGATCGGGTTCAATAAAATTAAACCAAACCAACCCTTTCTTTTGCCTTCGGGTTGGGTCGGGACTATCGTGTTCACGGGTCAACCCAAACCCACCCACACCTCTATATTTGATGACAATATAAAATTGAGTAATGATAAGTATACATAAAACAGTTACACACTGTTTTTACCAAAACACTATTATTTGAGGGTTTATGGCACAAGGGAGAGAGAAAGTGAGGGTTTATGGCACACGGACCCATTGTGGGAAAAACAATGTGTAACTGCTTTATGTATACTTATCATTAATCTATAAATTTTTTAAACTGATGGTGTATAATTATTACATTCACGATTGCTTACAAACTTAATCTTATTTTTTTAATTTCTATTATTCTAACCAATTGTGTGCTAATTATTATTGCATTATTCTCGCACTAGTATGAGAGAAAACATAAATCCCAAAAGGTTGGTCGAGTGGAGCAAGATAAGGTCTCATATCTGATAGGTTGTAGGTTCAATCCCCCACTCGTCTTCTTAGAGTGACATAAATGTAAGTTTTTTGTAAGTGCTTTCTGAGCACGAAGACTTTAATTTCTAGAGCCAACAAAATGGGCTAGTCTGACCGGGTCGACTCGTAAAAGCTTACAAAAATTTAGGGCTCAGACATGTATTTTAGAAATCTGCATAACTCTCGGGCTTTCTAGCAGAGCTTGATAAAAAAAGTCCGCTACCTGCAAAAATGCGCAAAAAGTTCAAGTAGCCTGCAAAAAATTAGGCTACTCACAAAAAACCCACGAAAATATAGGGCTCAGACATTTATTTATTTATTTTTGGTCACATGAATACAGGTTTCATATAACTAAGGCTCGTACATTTATTTTAGAAACATGAATAACTCTCAGGCTTTTTAACAAAACCTGATAAAAGCCTGCTACCCGTATCGAGTCGAACCAAACCGGGTATCTTGAATCATCAGCTCTAGCTTTTTCCCCCACCTCGGACTCGGAGTGAGGTGCCATATATCCCCGTACCCTAAAAATTATCCTCATGGAAAAAAAAGTAAGGAAAAAACATTATTACAATAAATACCTTTTCAATTTCACTACAACAAATATATATTTTCTAAATAATCACTATCATTTTATTAAACAATTATTTCAAGCATATATCTATTGAGTTTAGATTGTGCAAGAATGATTCTCTCATACTCTTTATGACATGTGACTAAATTCAATATAAAAGAACCAGAGAGAAAATTAAAAAATGTGATACATAATAGGAGCATAATAATGAAGGAATATAAATTTATAGTCTTGATAATCACTTTTTATCAAAAAAAAATATTTTCACCTTTCCCTAAATTGGCTTTTGATTTGGAAGAGTTAAAACAAGATATTGGAGTGTGTTTGGTAAAATTAACTGAGCTGAAAGCTTAAAGCTAGCTGAAAGCTGAAAAGTTATTGAATGTGTTTGATAAAACTAGTTGAAAATGGTAAAATGACATTTAAGGACAACATTAATTATTAAATAATGATAAGTGGGGGTGATTGAGGGCTAAATTTGTAATTAATTTTCAGCTAGTAGCTGAAAATTGGAGTTTTTTTTTTTAAAAAGCTACTTCAAGTAGCTTTTTAAGAAAAACTTGTAACTACCTAAAAAAGCTACCTTCCCAAATACTGCTGAAATGGTTTCACCTACCATTTTCAACTTTCAGCTAGCTGAAATGACAAGGCAAACACACTCTTGGTTGCTGGGGCGCTGCCACTTCGGTCAAACTAGATTTGTACAAAAAATCAAATACAATTAATTACTCACGTGTTTTCTTATACTCTCACGTCCAAACTTGATAAAAAGTGTTCATTTAATTTACAATTAAATAGAATTAGTTCTAAAAATTAATAGTTAAAAATAAATAAATATATTTTATGAAATATATTAAATAAAAATAATTTAAAATTAATTATATATAATTAATTCTACACCATTCAAAATTTAAAACAAACAATGACTAAAGCTTATACACATTTATATGCATTTTGACTTCAATTTAAAACAAAAATCATTTATGCATTTATTGTGATAGTTGAGGTTTTACCAGTAATATTCAGTTTACGGGTAAGGTTTAACCTTATTGTTTTGACTTCATCAAAATGTTTTTAATATAATATGTACTTTTCCGTTTTCAATTTATTCATCATTTAAGGTTTTTTCACACATATCAATAAAAATTTTTTTTTTACATATATTAAAAAAATAATAAATAATTTAATAACTATAATAATTTTACTAAATTATCCTTATTTATTTTTCCAAATACATTAAATGTGAGGTGGACTAAGCTCTTAAATGTAAAGTCACAACTTTCAAAGCTCTTTTTCCATAAAATTTATTTGGGATAAAAATGAAAAAAAATTAATGCTACATTGAAACTTTTTTGAAAATTTATATTTTTTATTCTTGAATTATGTCAATTTTTAAACATATTTAAAATTCTAAAAACGAAAGATGATGATATATGTTCTTTAATTTAGTTTTTTTTTCTATTTTCTTAATTTTTAAAACTTTATTTTCTATGATTTTAATATTATATGATACGACAGACGAGTTGAATAAAAACAATATCATATCTTATATTTGATGCATACCAGGATAAGAAGTCATATAATATTATTTTATCTTATCATACCTTTGAAATTGACAGATAATGATGTGATAGGATATAAAAAATATTGATATGACAAAATTACCTTTATTATAAATTAAATTAAATTTTATTTTTTTGACTTTTCAATAAATATACATGAATAAGAAATTATTTATTTATGAAAAAAATATTTAAATTTAATAAAAAATAAGATTATTAAAAATTAAAAATAATATAAAAATTATCATAGAAAGAGGAGAGTGGAGAGGAGAGGAAGAAGAAGAGACGGGAGAGAGAAGGGATAGGAGAGAGAGAGATGAGAGAGGAGAGGGGGGAGATGAGAAAGGAGAGAGAGGGAGGGGAAAGAGAGGAGAGAGAGGACAAATGAGGAAGAAAAAATTATATCCTATCCTATCAGTCCCTAACCCAACTCTCCACTTAGGATAAAAATTATATTAGGAGGAAATGATAGAATAAACCGAATGATAGAGTTATCATATTCTATTAATGCAACAAACACATGATAAATGATATGATAAAATAACATATCATGTCTCTTATTCCGTGCACCAATGTACGTGTTCAATTGTTAAAAGAATTTTGTGGGATTATAATCATTCAACTTTATTACTAATACATTTTTTAATATATTCCATTTATATGCTCCCTAAAATTTTAGGTAATTTATCAAATAATAAATGAATTTAAATCATTAATAAGATTTATATAAAATTATTAAATGATAAATAAAATATAAAAATGTGAAGAAAATATGACTCAATCATACCTTTTTGGATTATGTCAATGGTGATTTAAGGACACTAATACAAAATTTATTTTTATTTTCTTAACTAGTATATATCCTAAGAAGACTTAGTTAACATTTTCCTTTTTTTTTTTGCATAAACAATGCTTGACTCGTTATTTTTTTTATAAGATAATTATACAGTGTGAGAAATTAAACTCTTAAAAGAATAAAAAAAAGATAAAGTTGAAAAAAGTGAGTGTATGACAATTTAAATCATTATTATATATATATTTATCATAGAAATTATAGAATTTAATTACTATAAACTATAAATATAGAAAAAATTTATATTATCATTTAATGATGTGTTGTTAGATCATTTAATGAATTTAATATACATTATGTGTCATATTTTTTAATTAATTAATGTGATAATATATTATTAAATAATTAACAATTATAAATCGACACTTTATTATATCTTAAACTCTATTTTAAAATGATAAAGTTCTATCAAATTACAACTTTTTGAAGCAACAAAGATTATAATTTTTATTTTCTTTTGTTTGTTTCTTAATTCATTGATTCATCATGTGTTCTGAAACTGTAAAACCGGCCATTGAATTTTCTGTGCCAAACCAAAACTAAAAAGAAAAAGAAAAATTTATTGTTTACAAAAAAAAAATGTGTTTAAAGAAAAAAAATACTCAGTATTTGTATGACGATAGTGTCCCCTGATGATGTGAATTGCAGTCAAAATCATTTCTTTGGGAATTTTCATTTTCTTGTCCATTCTCTCACTTCATTGGAGAGTGTCATTGGCCACTGAACTACCTCAGTGTTGTTGGTGTCTGCACTGAGCAAAAACACAAAGTCGCTTTCTTTCAATCAAGAAACAACAAACACACCACAAAGAGAGTCTGAGTTTCAATCACAGAAGACAAAACGGGTGATTACACAAGAAAGAAGAGAGCCATCGAGGCTTGGAAGAGAACCATTCGACCCTTTGGAACTTGTCGCATGGTTCGTCCCATTGCACCTTTCAGTCATGGTTTTATTGATTTTTCCCAATGTTTCTGTCAAAGTACCCTCTTTTCTCTTTGTTGCTTTGATTAAGACCCATTTCAGTTTTCTGGGTATGATATATGCTGATATTTGATTGTTTGAGAATTTTGGTTTTTGAAGTTAGAAATGATATTGGGGTGCGGTTCTTTTTGCTGGTTTCTTTCATTCTTTTTATTTTTTTATTTAAAAAATGATCTTTTTTATGTGTGTGGATAAGTGATCATGCTTATGGGGTGGAGGAAATCTATATATAGAAAATCTTTGGTTAATTTAGCTGTTCTTGTGCATTTCACTATTTCTGTAATCTCAAACTCAAGCCTAAATCTAGGGACGACTTGTATGGCTAAGGATACGGTGCTCTTTCTTTTAGATATTTTAGGTAGGGGGATTTGTGGTTTTGTCAAATTTTACTAGAAGATTTCATATTAATGGTTCAAATAAGCCATAGTTTCCATTTTGATTTTCTTTTTTTCACCTTCCTTTACTTATTTATGTAACTTTAAGTTATTAAGGTGGGCTTTGTTTATATTTATCGAAGGCTTAGTGAACTTTTTGGTTAAATTAGAGGGACACCTTTCTTTTGAGTGGTAGACAGAATTCAATTCAGTTTGGGATAATTTAATCTTTTCCTGATTTTGATTTGGAGAAACCCAAGTTGAGGTTTCTCCTTTTCTGCACTTGTCTATCGTGTTTGTGGAATTGCATTCTTGATTCTTCATTGCACAGTTCTCTCTATACCTTCAGTTTCATGCTAGCATTTTTGGATGAAATTTGAGCAGCTGGAAGTTGAAATTTGTTGGGTTTAGTTTCCATCTATTATGTTAGAATTAAGGAGGTACATTCGGAGATTGCTAAGACAAGGTATTGACTTGGAATTTTTCAATGAAATTGGCTTAACAGAGTTAATTCTTTTCTGTGTAGGCTTGTTTATCATGTTTATGACTTGATGGATCTTTAGATGAATTTTAGGTCATTGAGAATCTTTACAAGTTGATTATGTAAACAATAAAAATATTTGAATGTCAATTCTCTGAAGTAATATCATGTTTATCTTTGTTTTGAAAATTGCTATTTCGTTCTTCTTATTTTTTCTGTCCTCTTCTTATTCTTTTGGCCAATGCTTCTGCAATGGACAGGCAAGGAAGATGCATTGTGCCCTTCAAGAGATAGGTAATGATAGTCCAGAAGTTTCAGAAGCAGGAAAGGAATCCATATCAACGATATATCAGCAACAAAATAAGCTCACATCTTTGGAGGTCACAAAAATAATACAGTCCTATTTTTGGCATGAATTTTTCAATTGAGTGATTCTAGGCAGTTGATCCTTACCTCTATTTTTTCCCTTTCTAACTGTAATTTTATTATCCAGGATTGTCAAGAATCTTCTCTTTCAAGGATAAACTCTGATAGTAGGTAAAATATTTTTGTGACTTATGGTATTTTGGTTTTAAGTTTCATGTTTCTTTTATTTAAATTGTTGTCCTGTTGATAGAACATGTACTCCAAGCCTTCTAATTACATTGGATTAGAGATGTTATGCATTTAGAATGATTTTGAGGCTTGCCAAAAAGCTTGCAGTGTCATTGATTTTGTACATGGTGGAAGGGAACATGAATGCATGTTGGTATTGTGATAATCATGCTGTATTCTCCCCATTTGAAGAAGTTGCTCTCTTCATTCTATATCTTCTTAAACTTCTTATTCCTGTTCTTCTTGCTATCCTTGTTTTTTATTTTTCTAAAATTAACTAATTTTATTTCTTTAATTGGGGGAATGGGGTTGGAGAAAATTGTACCACACGTTTTATTTGTGGCAAAGACTTACAAGAAGTGGTCTGGTCTTTCTTTGCAATACCTGGGCTGGGAGCCTTTATGAGAGTTAAAAAAGACAAAATAAAACTATAACACACATTCTCAATAACCAATGAAATTTTTTAAAAGTATGACTGTTGGAGTTTTTAAGCCTCTTAATGGCTACACTGACTCAATTTTTTGAAAGCATTGCCATTATTATATTTCTCTCTTACTCTTTTATTTTATTTGTTTATTTATTTTTTGTTGTATTTAGAAGACACTTGAAACTTGGAAGTGACTATGGTTAAGTTCTGCTAATTATTTATCAGGTGTGCCATCCTTTCATTTCTTAATTTTGAGCCTGATGGAACCTGGAGAATTGTTGCCCTTCCAGTGCAGTGTCTCAATCACATTAACTTAGCTTCTGGCATAGATATGGATGGTCTGCAACTTCTTTTCCCTCCACCTGTTAATAGGTTGAAGATTGATCAATGTAAGGGGCCTAGAGGACCTCTGCCTCCCTATGCTTATCCGGTCAAATCATTTACAAGAAGAAGCTTTACTGGTTCAAATGTTCGTCGTCGATGTCAAAATAAGATTGCTAACAAAGCTTCTAAACTTAATGAACTCCCTGGGGATTCTTGTCCACAAAGTTCACTAGTCAACAGCCCTAGCTTGTTCCCTGATAGTTCTGCTGCAGTTAATTCATCTGATAAGTTCATAAGCAATTCCAAGGAAGACAAGTCTCTGAAGAAAAACTCAAGAAAAAGGACAAGAAAGAAAGTTAGACAGAGTAAGAAGCAGTCAAGTGACAGTGGCTCTACTGAGCGAGAAGTTCTTGCTGAGGAATATATTTGTGGTTTGACTTCTGAAACCTGCAGCAGCAATGATGTGGATAAGGAGGTCGGGCTGATGTTGTATACGACACCAGAATTTTCTTCTTCAGATGATAAATCAATAAAATTTGATTGCGAAAGGAATGGGATGAATGACAATATAAATGTTACAGAAGCACAAAAAAGTTGCAACTCTTATATTGATGAGGCAGCTATGTCAAAAGTTACTACACCTATTGTTCATAATTCTGCTGGAGAATGTGGCATTGAATCCAAGAATCAGCTGCAAGATAGGGGCCGTGATTTTGCAGTCATTGATAGAGAAACAAAGGGCATTCAACACATTGAGCTATGCTGTTTTAATGATGTACAAGACTCCTTGGTGTTGGATTCGGTTTCAATTGGTTCAAAAAGTGATGAAAGTCCCAATGCTGGTGATATAGGAAAACGATCCAACAAGGCAAGTTGCAGAATCACTTCAAATTCAGGAGATGGGTATTTTCTTGGTCAAAACTTAATGAATGGTATTTGCGGTAACTATGAAAATAATGAGGGAATTAGGCATGCTGGTCAAAATTGCATTGGCAATGATAAGAGAGTTAAGCAAAAGAGAACAATGTCGAAGAGCTCAAGTTTCAATAAAGTTGGGGGTGTTGGAATTTTGCATGGTCGAACTGGGAAGGAAAACAGTCATTCTGTCTGGCAAAAGGTTCAGAAGAATAGTTCTGATGAATGTGGTGGTGATTTGAAGAAAGTAAACTCAACTTTGTCACATATCGTCTCTACTGCAGAAAAGGATCCTTCAGTTATCAGAAACGGTAATTCTGTTAGTGTAAATGTTGCATCAAAACCAGAGGATAAAAAACACTTCAAAAATAAAGTTGGTAGAAAATCAAAAGGTAAAGTGGACTCAGTTTCAAAAAAAGGACACTGCAATTATTCTAGGAAGGGTTCCCATTATAACAGGACTTCGTTAAGTGATAGTGTGAAGGTTAGTGTTCAGCAGAATGATACATCGCATATCTCATCTCAGGAAATTAACCAACAAGGATTGAGCAGTGTCTCTGGATTTAATTCTGATACTAATTGCCTGGTTGCCGGCTTCCAGACCAACGGAGTTGAGCAGGAAACATCTGAAATAGTTCACAGTGCACAATTTCATCTGGAGGAGTCAGATATACAGAAAAGTGCCTGCCATAGTATTGCAAACACGAAGAATGAAAATATAAACATTCACGATAGCTCATTGGTAATGCCAGGTGAGAACATCAATCAACCAAATATGTCTGAGGAGCAATCTTCTGTCTCTTATAATGTTTTAGGTGATGAAGTTGGTCAAACAGTGAAAGAAGTTTCTTCTGCAGACTACAATGCACAAAACCACAGTTCTGGATCTACCCTGTGGAAATGGATACCAATTGGGAAAAAGGATACGGGATTGGCAAAATCTGAATCTAATAGCTCGTCACCAGAATATTCTGATGAAACATCTTGTAAAAGTTTTAACTTGGAAAGCAGTGTTGAACCAAAACTAGCCCCCGTTTCTCAAAATCAGGATTCTTCACTAAATGCAAGCAGTACATGCATGGGTCAGATTTACAATGGAGTTTCATGTCTAAACAAGGGTGAGAATCATAAATTGGGTAATGAGGTTGCATGTTCATTGGAAGAGCACAGGGACAAGCATGAAGTAGCTAATCACATGATTTGTGAATGTGAGAATCAAGTTATATTAGAAAATGATTCCTATAGAATTGCTCAAGCTGTGAATGATGCCTGTAAGTCACAACTAGCTTGCGAAGCTGTACACATGGCCACAGGTGGTCCAGTTGCAGAGTTTGAAAGACTACTTCATTTATGCAGTCCTGTTATTTGTCAATCATCCAATTCACTCAGTTGTTTGACCTGCTCACAGGACCATTCCAGTGGTGTCTCACTGTGCAGACATGAGATGCCTGCCCTATCTCTGGGCTGCCTATGGCAGTGGTATGAGAAACATGGAAGCTATGGGTTAGAGATAAGGGCTCAGGATTATGAAAATCCAAAGAGACTAGGTGGTGTTGGTCATTTTCCATTTCGTGCCTATTTTGTCCCTTCTTTATCAGCTGTTCAGCTGTTTAAGAACCATGAAAACCAATGTGTAAATAGCAGTGACAAGTTTTCTAATTGTAAGGTTTCAGAGGCATGTGAAATGATTGACATTTCAGAGCACTCTTCTACTGCCAGTCAACATTCAATATTTTCTGCTCTCTTACCTCAGCCTCACAATCAGGATGCAAGCATTCAAACACCAGAGAAGACAGATTCTATCTATAATGCATCTAATCCATCTATCAACTCAACATGCTCTGGTGATTTAGAGCTTCTTTTTGAATATTTTGAATATGAACAGCCTCAACAAAGACAGCCTCTATATGAGAAGTAAGTTTGTTCATCTGCTTTATCCTGTCATCAGAAGTGGTTTTTAATGTGTATGTCTTCAATTTTTTAGAATAGATGATGCTTGCCATTTTATATATTTCATAACTGATTATATTATACTGAATTTAATTGATAGGAAATTTTTGAGTTTTGAATTTGGTCATTCAATTTTTGTGTAACATGTGAGGTCATACCTTGTTCAATTTCCTTAAATTGTGTTACTTTCATAAGCTAGTTAAGGTATGTGGATCAGAATAACCCATGTTAAATCAGTGAATCACAACTTACAAAATGCAAAATCTTGACAGCCATTTTATGGGACAGTGGCTCTATGCTCTAGTGAAATAAATGGACATGATGAAATGCTGCATAAAGGATAAATCCTACTTACGCTATTTTTTTCAGTTCAGTCATTTTGCTTCTTGCCACATCATATATGATTTACATTTTTTTATTGCATGATGACTGTGGACTTAGATATGTGCTTAGATCCTATCATATATTAGCTCTGTGTAAATAACCTTATTGATTGCCAGAAGAACTTAGGAGGAAAAACCATCTGAATAATTTTCATAGGAAAAACCCTAAACCAAACACGTCCTTGTACTCATTTTGGGACTTGGGAGGAAGATGGTAGTTGGGTAGATGAGAGAAAATGCTTTTTTTAATAGATGCTTGTAAAATTTGCCACTATAAGAAGCAGGTTTGTCTAATCAGCAGGTACTTATGAATTGATTTTGATCTTTTAACAGGATACAGGAGCTGGTTAGAGGCGATAAACCAATCCAGTCTAATACTTATGGGGACCCAACTAAACTGGATTCGATAAACCTGCGAGATCTTCATCCTAGATCTTGGTAAACGATCAACATGTCAATTATATTCACTTGTGGGAACAATGTATATTTAATATCTGTCTTATCATGAGATTTCAAGTGAAATTTCAAATGAAAACATTTTTAAAATCACCTGATTTGCAGGTACTCAGTTGCATGGTATCCTATTTACCGTATACCAGAAGGCAACTTTCGTGCAGCTTTTTTGACTTACCATTCACTTGGACATTTGGTTCATAGAAGTATAAATTCTGATTTGCCAACTTTAGATTCTTACATAGTCTCTCCAGCTGTAGGTCTTCAAAGTTACAATGCCCAGGTATGAACTTTGTTTCTTGAACGTACTTTCTCACATTGGAACCTTTTGAGATGAATCTTTAAATTGGTCATTTGACAGAAAAAGCCTTTATAGGTTGAATCAATTACAAATAAAGTTTTGGTACATTTACAGTCATTCTGTTAATGTGACTGATTTCAAGATAATTGGAACTTAATTGGTGTATTCAATCATGTAGATCACTGTTTATTTGGAGGCAATCTTTGCCAGGGGTGGGGGAAAGATAGAATGTAAAAGATGAATTCTCTGGTCTCCACTAGTGTGGTGAAAACTGATAAGATGTACTTCCGTAGTTTTCTAGGAGAGATGACAAGGGAGAAGTTATTTACATTGTGGATGTTACTGGAAGTTGTTGCAGGAAGTATATTGATGAATGAAGGAGTTCAATTCAGTCTGTGTACTATGACTATAGAGCATGCTGACAGACTTTGAATTGTGGTTTGCACTGAGCTAGTATAGAATGTGGAGATAGGTGTCATTGTCTGATATGATAGGTGTCATTGCAAATGTGGAATACATCATTGTATTGATTTGCCCTTTGATAGAGTTTAAGGTTGTGATGAACCATCAGTCATGGTATGATGATGGTAAAAAAGTCATTGCTTGTCAATAGAACTTCATTTACACTACAGTGCATTTGAAATGCCTAGGCATTGAGACCTTCCTTCAATGTGCACACAATCAATTCTTATGGCATTAAAGATTGATCACATAAATAACATGAATAAGTCTTGTGTGTAAAAATCATATCTAATTTTGTTGTTTCTACACAAGTGGTGTATGTGTGAAGGATAGAAGCCTTTCTGTTGTATCTTCAAATAGTTGTGATTTTACTAGTGCCTCATTAAAAGCCTTGATTGCCTTGCAATAATAACACTTGATAAGTAATGTGGAGATTTTTTAGACTTACTAGTTATGCACTTATATGAACAGGGTGAATGCTGGTTCCAGCTGAATCATTCTGCACTGGCAGCAGAAATGCTGGGCATAAACCCTTCTTTGCTTCTTAAAGAAAGATTGCGGACACTTGAGGAAACAGCATCTCTTATGGCAAGAGCTGTTGTCAACAAGGGGAACCAAATCTGCACAAACAGACATCCTGATTTTGAGTTTTTCCTGTCTAGGCGACGCTATTGAGATCTCAAAATTTTCACAATAAATCACTCTAAGTAGGCCAACTAGCTACAAATAATTTTGGCTACATACAGGACGTTATCTCAAGTAGGATCTAAGTGTGTGTGATTGATCATTTGATCTTATTGCATGTCTCTTTAGGTCCTAGTTGAATTTGAATTCGTTTGTACATAGATTTGTGCAGTACCTTTCTTTTTTTGGTATTGTTAGTCTCTTTTGAGTTTTAGCTCATTCTTGGTAGAGAGAAATAAAGAATGTGTAGTGCTGTTGTTGAGAGATTAGCAATAATTCTGTACATTTCCCTGTAAGTTCAGTTTCTGATTCTTGTTTTTCATAGCTTGAAATTAGTTCACAATAAACCCTATAACATGCTCTTCTAGTCTTCTACCCCATTTAATCATTCAATGCAATTGAGTAAATCTGAATTAAACATAAGGGACAACATTTTTCATATACCTTTATGATCCTGCTTCTTGATTCCCAGGGAACTGAGTAGCTAGGTAACAGTTTGGTTAAAATTTGAAGGTGAGGCTGTTTTTTCCCCTTTCTTGGGGATCATAGTCCTTTATGGTTCATGGTGCACTTTAAAGTGAACAACTCATGATAATTAAAAAAACGGGTTTATATTTTAATAAAATACAAGCATTATAGATAATAATCAACTAGAATTTTCAAATTTTTTATTTACGGATATTTATTTTATAATCTTAAAGTGCAGAAGAATCAAAGGTTTATGTTTAACGAATCAATGGATTATCTAAAGTGTAAAAGAAGCAATACAAGAATAAATTGAACTAAATTTTATCAACTGCAGTTTTTTTTTTTTTAACATTATTGCTCAATATTGTTTTAACATATTATTTAACGTGTATGGTTATATTATCCGTGCATGATATTCATTAAGTATATTGTAAAGCCTTACACCATAAAGTGTAAAACATTTTTATACTTACAATATTATCGTGATATTTTTGACAAGATGTTATTACATTTATTTATTTTTTGAAGTGAAGCAATCTAGGTTGATTTTGAAATCTAATAATCTTTAATAATCCAACATACCGGTGCCTTTGGGTACTTTTTTTTTTTTTCAAAAAAAAGCCTTTGTATAGTTATTAGTAAGAGATGTGATTTTTCCACATTCATTTATACTAAACTTACATTTTTTTCTTTTTATCTCTTTCTTTATTTTTCATTACATCAATTATTACATCTTTCACATTTTTTATTTTTTTATTTTTCTTTCCTACCCCTTTTACACCAAAATTCGAGTGTCAAAGAATTATCTTGCTTAGTAAACTAAAACAAACACTAGACCACTTTACATCCATTTTTTTTTTGTCAAAACTTTACATCCATCTTGTGTGGAGGTTTGTAGCTTTAACAAGAAATAATGTTGATCCACAACTCGTGTTAAAACGCCATATATAGCATGTAGTCGTTGGACCTACATACCAAATAATTACTTTGGGCTATTTCAACGGAATTTAGGCCTTTACTTTTTCCACCGTATTTTTTACTATTTCCACCCCTCAAATTTTTTGAAAAGTTGTAAAATCCAAAATTGCCCTTCTGTTAATTGGCTTACTGACAAGGGTGTTCGGGAATAGTTCTCGGACGGCCTTGTCCGTACGTTATTTTTTTTTGTAAAAAAACAACGTACGAACAAGAGTGTCCAAGAACCATCCCCAGACAGGCTTGTTCGTACGTTATTTTTATAAAAATAACGTACGGACAAGACTGTCCGGGAATAGTTCCCGAACACCCTTGTCCGTACGTTGTTTTTTACAAAAAAATAACATACGGACAAGGCTGTCCGGGAACTATTCCCGGATAGGCCTATGCAAAAAAAACCAATTACCAAACTGATACCACATTAAAAAAACTCCACTTTATTGAAACTAATTTTTAACCCACTTTATTATCCCATTTCAATTTTAAAAAATCCAACTCAGTTTTTAACCAATTAAACAAACTCGGGTACCCGATTTTGACCCATATTTTTTTATGTTGTCTCTCGGTCTTCATACCCGATACTGATAGAGAAGGTCGCACCATCCGTGGAGGAGAGATACACTTAGTGGAAGTCTCTCGTTCCTGTTCTCTACGACTGGCTCGCCAACCACAACCTCGTTTGGCCTTCTCTTTCTTGCAGGTTCTCTTCTTCTTCTTCCAACTCCTCCCTTCTATGATTTTCCAATTTCAGAATTTTATTTTATTTTTTCATCGCTTTCGCAGACTTACAATAATGCGGGGGATGATATTTTTTCATCGGACCTGTCCTCCTTTTATCTTTTGCTTAGTTCGGTTGTAGATTGTTGCCTTAATATCTTGGGATGATATGCATTGGTTTGAACGCATTGATTTTGTATCTTGTTGTTCTTTCTTTCACTTAATTAATTCCATCATTGTTCCCTTGATTTAAATTTCTATCTTTCGTTGGATCTGCATAATTCTTTTGGAAGAAATTAGGAAAGGATCTGCATAATTCTTGATTTAAACTTCTATATTTAAAAACGCATAAAAAAATAAACGCATAAAAAAACTTCTATATTTAAAAACCAGTTTTATGACTTCTATATTTAAAAACCAGTTTTTTTTCATAAAACTGGAAAAAACCTATTTTTTTCATTAAACTGGTTTAGAAGTGGTTTTTCCCATAAAGCTGGTTTAAAACCGGTTTTCAAAACCGGTTTTTTATCCACAAACCAGTTTAAAACCGGTTTTTATTCATAAACCGGTTTAAAACTGGTTTAAAAACTAGTTTGGTTTAAAACTGGTTTAAAACCGGTTCAGTTAAAACCCAATTTGGTTTGGCCAGCCAAACTGGTTTAGCATTAAAAATTTGACCCATATAATTGGTTTATATTTTGAAGTGGTTTGGGTTTTAAAAAAACTACCCCATGCACACCCCTATTCCCGGACACCCTTGTCTGTACGTTGTTTTTTGCAAAAAAAAAAAATAACGTATGGACAAGGGTGTCCGGGAATAGTTCCCGGACAGTCTTGTCCGTACGTTATTTTTTTATAAAATTGAAAAGGAGAAATGAGGGGAAGGGGGAAGGGCAGGGAGGGGGAAGGGGAGGGCCACTGGAGCGCGATAGTGGGGGTGGGAGGGGGAAGGGAGAGGGGGTATTTTGGGTAGAAAAATATTATGGGGGGTGGGAATAGCAAAAACTGTGGTGGGAAAAGTAAAGGACCAGAATTTAATTTATATACCCTATTAATATTGAAAAACGTTTCACTTATTTTAAAATTATTTTGTTTAAGATTTGACTTCTATATAATAAGAATTATATTTTAGATAATAGAATATGTAATTAAAATTATTTATTAAAAAGTGAACATAATGGCGGCACACATGATAAGTGTAAAAAATATTTACTTTTATTTAATGATATATTATCATGTAATTTAATGAATATAACATTTTATCTATAATTAAATTTATTAAATTATGTGATAATACATTACTATTTCCGGTTCTATATATAACAAATATAAGACTAAAATTATCAAGACCAAACAAATGTATTGGAATCTATTCGCAGTAATTAATAGTGTCATAAACCTAAATATTTTCAAAAATACTTAGTATTAAATGATTGAATGGATGGGTACCTCCTTAATCACCCACAATAAATTAAAGGTATATAAGATATTTAGAAATTATTGCAACTAAAATTATTACTGATTTTATTTGGTAAAGTTAGCTGAAAAACTAGTTGAAAGTTAAAAAGTTAGCTAAAAGTTGAAAAACTACCTAATTTGTTTAAAAGTGTTTGGTAAAGCTAGCTTATATAAAATGATAAAATGACATATAAGAACATAATTAATTATTAAATAATGATGAGTGAGAGTTGTTGAGAGATAAATTTGTAATAATCAGTTAGTAGTTAAAAAACAGCTTTCTTGGAAAATCTCTCTCAAGTAGCTTCTAAAAAAACAAGTAAAAAGTCAATAGCTATCTAAAAAAGCTACCTTATCAAACACCGATAAAATGATTTCAGCTACTAATTTCAATTTTCATCTAACTGAAATGTCTTACCAAACACATACTGTGTTTTTATATATAGGATATTTTTTAACCTTTTTGTTTCTTATATACAGGACCGGAGGTAGTAATTGATAATAATATAAAACTTTTTTAAATTAATACAACAAACTCATTAAAATATTAAAAGCATTTAACTCTCCTTTATGCATTCTAGATAAAGCATCAACATATATTTTCCATACCCGGTTTATAAATAATGTCAAACTTGTACCCTAACAATTTAGCAGTCCAATTTTGTTGACCGGTTGTGGTCACCCTCTGCAACAGTTGTTGTTTTAAGGTCTTCTAATTAATACAGACTGTAAATTTCCTTTCATGAAGATAAGGTATCCAGTGCTAAATGGCTAATGCAACAACCATATGTTCTTTCTCATACGCAAATTTGGCCATATTTCAATTTCCCAACGACTTGATGTAGAAAGCCACATGTTTCCCATTTTGCATTAACATGGCTCCTATCCCTTGCCCTAATGCATCACTCACAATGGTAAATTCTTGAGTGAAGTCAGGTAGAGCTAGAACAGAGGCAGAAGTGAGTCTCTTTTTTAAAGTTTTAAACGCCTCTTGTGCCTTGATATTCTAATGGAAACCTTCCTTTTTCGTGAGCTCCGTTAAAGGCTTGGCTATCTTGCCATAATCCTGGATGAATTTTTTACAATATCCTGACAATCCAAGGAAACCATTCTTAACAATTTTTTGGTGTTGGTCAGCTCAATACACTGAATTTTATTAGGATCCATATCTACTCTTTCACAAGAAAAAATATGGCCAAGATACTTAATAGACGGTTAGGCAAAATAACATTTTTCTGATTGACGAGAAATCGTTGCTAAAAAATAATCGTGAACACCACAGCAAGATGGATCAAATGAGAAGGACAATCTGAGTTGTACACCAGGATATCATCGAAAAAACCAGTACAAATTTTCTAAGCACGAGGCGACAAACCTCATTCATTAGGGAATGAAAAGTAGAGGAGGGGGAATTCATCAACCCGAAAGGTATAACTAAATATTCGTAGTGACCCTCGTGAGTTCTGAAAGTGGTTTTATGTATATCACTATCGTTGACCCTTACCTGATGATAACCCGATTTAAGGTCAAGCTTGGAGAAGAATCTGGACCCATGCACCTCATCTAACAACTCATCTATGATATGAATTGGAAACTTGTCAGGCACCGTGACTTTGTTCAAAGCTCTATAGTCAACACACCCTCCAAGAATCACCCTTTTTCTTGACTAATACAGGACTTGAATAAGTATTGTTTCTGTGTCGAATGAAACCCATCTCCATCAACTCTTTGACTTGTTTCTCAATCTCATTTTTATGGTAATAGGGATACTGATAAGGCCTTACATTCACAGGTCCTTGCCCCTTGATTAAGGTAATTGCATGCTCCTTACTCCTTATGGGTGGTAAGCCCCTAGGATGGCTGAACACCTCAGCAAATCGGTTCAAAAGCTCCTCCAGATCCCGACGCTGCTCCTTACTCAATATAGTTACCTCACCTAGTTTACACCTTTGATCTTCATTAGGTAATTATGCGGAAAGAAACAACCCCTCTATTAACTTTCTTGCTCTCCCACATATACTTTGAAAAGCTACTTGAGTTTGTGAATGATAACCTTCCCCTCGCAATTCTACAAACTTTCCTCTCCACTCAAACAACATCAGTTGTTCCCCCCAGTCCACCCACATTCCTCCTAATGACAGTAGCCAAGAAATTCCCAGCACTACATCAATCCTCTCTAGATAAAAAAGAAATGTGTTTACTACAAAACCGATTCCATTCAAAGCTAACTCCACTTCTTTGCATAACCCCCTTGTTGTAGCTTTGTGCCCATCTCCTAGTTTAATTTTCAGCTTTCTCGTGTTCTCCACAAGCCAATCCATACTCTTAACTAACCTTGTGGATATGAAGTTGTGTGTAGCTCCACTATCCACTAAGATCAATATTGGGACCTCCTTCATGACACTGCACAAATTCAAAGTATGGTGTCTCAAATCTTTATTCACAGAAAGGTTGTCCAAGTGGAGAACGCTACACTCCCCATCAATCTCGTTTCCTTCCAACTTAGCAGCTAGTATGCCCTCTGCTTCACCTTCTTCATCCAATTCATCCATCACCATTATCTTAAGTTGTCGATATGGGAATTAATGGAGGGGGTGAAAATGGATTCCACACTTGTAGCACAACCCTTTTTATTTTCTTTCCATGAGCTCTTGATACGAAAAATGTTTAATCCCTCTGTACCTGGGTGTTCCTGTGACACCCTTCTACCCTAAACTCTTATTCAATCAATAAATCGAAATATAGGAAAAGTAGTGTCCCACAATGGGTAAAAAGGTTCACATTTCTCATCGTATAAAACGTCATTTATTTCAAATTCAACTCATTTAGAATAGAATTAGAAGTCAACGGTTTTCAAAATGCTTAAAGCAACGGAATCTCGAGTATCAACATCAAATTATTCTACTGGCCATGTAAGGAACTTAAAACAGTTTACAAAATCTTTCTAAATAGAAACATAAAGTAAAACCCCAATAATATGCCCTGATGTCACAAGTATCAGAGTGACACTCCCTTCAATCAATACTCGACACCAGTCGTGTCATCATCATCACCTGTAAAATTAACCACAGTGTAACGGTGAGGAAAATAATACCAACTCATACATACACATAGGAGGCTACCGTATCCTCACCCACATATAACCATCCTTATCGTCAAGGAATAACATACTCATATCATCCTACATCCTTTTATCATCAAATAAATTACCTCATCACAGTTATATAAATCACACTTTACAAATCATCAAAACACATTTTCTACACTCAACACATACTATTCATATCATCAATAATACTCATAACATCATAATATAATTCAATATCATCATTAAATGCAATGTATATTCATCTATCATCATGCACACCAAAACATCATCAGTATCATCCCAAGGATCATTACTTGGAACTCCGCACAATGGGCGCACCTCATCAATCTCCCTTGTTGTTACCAATGATGGCCCTACCGTTAAACACCACACAGTCCGATAAGTTGTACATCACCCCACTCTAGGCTTGTACAGAGACATCCGCCCCACGTGTTAAGCCCTACCGTTATGCCCCACTCTAGACCGGTAAGTTGCACGTCACCCCACTCTAGGCTTATGCAAGAACGTCTCCCATCATGGTCTCTGCAACCCCCCTCTAATGGGTCCGCGCAGTTCACCTCCCTGAGTTGCACTTCACCCCCACTCTAGGCTCGTGCATCTCAGGTACCACATCTCATATGCTCAAGGCATAGTCAACATCATAAGGTTAAATACATCATCATCATCATCATCATCATCATCATTATCATCATCACAAAATCATCATCAGTCATCCTCATCATAAATCATCATAAGCATCATCAACAATCATCATCATCATAATCACCATAAATATCATCAATCAATCATCATCATCATCATAATCATCATAAAGCATTATAAGGCATCATCATTCATCATCATCATAATAAACATCTATTCATCAAGGACATAATCATATCATCATAATCACCCCAAAATCAAGGTATAACAACCATCATCAAACACTAAGATCACAAAATCCACTCTGGTAATCGATTACAAGCCCCCTGTAATCGATTACCTGCAAGCAAAGCCTCTGGTAATAGATTACAAACCCTTTGTAATCGATTACCTGCAAGCACACACACTGGTAATCGATTACAGCATCTCTGTAATCGATTACCTGCAAGCAATCACCCTGGTAATCGATTACAGCATCTCTGTAATCGATTACCTGAAAACAGACACCCTGGTAATCGATTACCTGCGAGCAAACAACACTTCAGGCTGCCCAGAAAGCCTTGGTAATCGATTATAGACCTCTGTAATCGATTACCTGCGACGCAGATGACGGTTTTGCGCGACTTCTACCACTTCTAAACCTCTTTATTCAACCTTTAATCAATCTTCTTTGTTAAAACATCAATCATATACGTTTATATCAACTAAACTCAGTAAAAACACCAATCTTTACACAGATTATACAGTTATTCAATCAAAACCCCAAATCATCAAACCCTTATTTACCCCTTTCACTATTTTTGCTATCCTCTTCAATCTCATTCAAGAATTCATCAAGATTCATAAAATCAGTCATCAATCAACAGTTTTCATCATACCATACTCAACATATACATATATCAAATCGAATTTAAAGCCTTAGATCACTACCCAAGCACCCCCACATGCACATACAAGAAGCACCCCTTCCCCCACCGTACCTTGAAGGTGAAGATCGATCAGCAAAGAAGACTCTCTCTTGATGATCACTCTGCAGCAACCTCCTCTAGAGACGTCATTTCTCCTCTCCTTAGCGTTTCGCTCTCTAACGATTTGAAAAACAAGGATTAGGGTGAACTGGTAACCCCTCCTTACTAAAATGCCTATATGGGCTGAGCCCACTCTCAACCCCCTTATCCTCTTTTTAAAATCGAAATAGCTTTATTCAAAATATACTACTAATAATATTAATACTATTATTTTATTTATTTCTCTACTTTATTAATTTAATTTAATTTAATTTTACTTAATAAAATTTAGGATGTTACAGTTCCACTCCTCTTGTCTCCTCCTTTTGGTTCGACACTAATTTTGGATCAATAAGAATTAACCTTATTGCTCCCTCCGCCAAAGTTACTCTCCTTCCCATTTCGAGCAAGACCCAATCATTTCTGGTCCACCCTTGTTTATTGGGCTTGAGCTAACCTTAAAGCCCATATTTTGCCTACCACATCCTTGTCCCTTGGCTCTCTTCACAGAAATACTTCCCCTTTCTCTCCCTACCACTTCTTTCTCCACTGCTCGTGTCAAATTCAGCAACCGCAAATGAGGCAAAGGACCCAATGTTTGGAAACTTCGCACACGTCCTCAAATTTCTTCTCGCAACCCATGCAAAAAGTACCCAAAATATTGATCATTTGGTAGTCTCATTACCTGGGCTATTAGCCGCTCAAACACCATTATATAGTCGTCGAAACTTCCCTGTTGCTAGAGTGACGCGAGATGTTGATATATGTTTCATGTGTCGATTCTGACGTATCGCTTTAACAGCTCAATTTTGAGTTGTGCCCATGTCAACTCTATCTTCATCTAACAGAGAATTGAAGAAATGAATGCTAGGCCCCTCCACACACAACCGAGCGAGATGGATGTGCACGTCGGGGTCGGTCTCCTGTACCTAAAAGTAGATCTCTGCTTTTGTGATCCATCCCGCCGGGTCCTCTACGTCAAATGTGGGGAGTTGAACATTCTTCACCGATTGTCTGAACCCGTCCAATGAATCTCCATGTAATTTTTCCAGCCCCGAACGTAAACCCGTTCTCTCTGAAATTATCTTCTTCCCCGCACCATCTGTCTTCTTATTCTTCTTACCATTACCAATACTATTTTTATCCTCTTCTTCATGATCTTCTCTCTGAAACTTCTTAGTCAATAGAGCTATGAGTTGCTCTTGATTTTCCTCCACCTTGGTTTGCATCGCCACCGTCGCAACTTTGATATTATCCAGTTTGCTCTCTAAGACGCCACTCTTGTTTCCATTCCTCTTTTTTTCTCCACCTTCTTCTTAGGTAACATTCACATTCTTTACTCCTTATCTCGCTGGCCCCCTTTCTGTGAGGATTCCCGCTGTCTCTCGTATCTGGAAAGTTGGACCAATTGATACAAAACTGAATCCTACTATGATAATAAAAAACAAAATGATTGATGAAAGAACACTGTAATGGATTTTATTTTACTTAAAAGAGAAGGAAATACAGAATAAACACTCTTATCCACAGAGCACTGCTCCTATAGAGAGCTACATCCCTCTACTCAAAACTAACTGCATGATTTTCCCGATACCCTCTCTCTACAGGCTTACACCTCATATAACAGAATTGCAATACTCTCCTAATCCCAATTCCACTGCTCTCATGATCTTCCCTCTCTTACTCAGCCACGTCACAATTCCTCTCCTCACCCTTCCTATTCTTCCTGACATAAACTCTCCATATTTTGGGCCCTTGTTTCAATTGGTATACTAACTCCCTTTTTGGCTTTTAGCTCATGATTGAGGTCCTAACATACATGGCATCTTGGAACAGGATGGTTTATACTATTTTGACAATATGTTGCCTTCAACCAATTCTGCCTCTAGCACAAGTTATAACAATTTCTATTCTACTATTCTTACTACTATACTTCCAACTACTAAAATTAATGATGTATCTGTTGTTGCTTCTTCTTATGCATCTAAGTCTATAGGACCTAGTGCTTATTAACATGTGGGATTTTAGACTTGGGCATCCTCATCATGAGTCTTTACGTGTGGAATTACATCATTGTAATATCTTAATACCTAATAAAAATTACTTTGAGTTTTGTTTCTCTGCTTGCTGCTTAGGCAAGGCCTACACATTATCCTCTCACACTTCTACTATTGTGAATCAGTACCTTTGGAATTTTTTTTCAGTGACTTACGAGGACCATCACCAATTGATCTTCTTATGGATACAAGTATTTTCTTACTGGTGTAGATGCCTTCTCTCTATACACTTAGATTTTTCCTCTAAAGCATAAGTCAGATACTTATGAAACTTTGACATAGTTTAAAGTTATGGTGGACTTGCAATTGAACAACAAAATCAAATCAGTGCAAACTGACTGGGGGGTGAATTCAGGTCTCTCTCTTCTTACTTTTAGGATTTGGGAATTCTATATCGAATTGTGTGTCCCCACACTCATCATCAAAATGGGACTGTTGAATAGAAGCATAGACATATTGTTGAGATGAGCCTTACTTTACTAGCTCAAGCCAATCTATCCTAAACTAACTTTATTTATGCATGAAATGCCTCTTTCTATGCACAATTATATGGATCAAAGCATTACATGTTTGAAAGAAATAAACAATGTTGATAATGATTTAAAACCTATTGCATGTTTAGAAAAACCAATATAAGAGTACAATGAAACTTACTAAAGATGCACGTTTAGTCAATTCATTTGGTCAATTTAGATTGCATGATAGGAACTATAACAAAGTTGGATTGATTGTGCATGTACATTTGGTTTGTATCTATAATGTGCATATACATTTTGGACTTAAAATAATTGTTTCATATAAAGATGCGTATTATGCTCTTGAACTAGTAAAGGAAAAGAATAAAATTTTGGATGAAGCTGTCACATGTAGGAAAACTTGTTTGATATCTATACCACATGTTGATATGGCTCATAGTATTCTTGCTCAACGTGATTCTTTTAATATTTCACCTTACATGCACACATATGATAATATGCGAAAGGTGTCATCATCTATATACTTGAGTAAGTGCATTAGTATAGATATGCCTCTTGAAATAACTTGCATGAATACTACATGGCATGAACATATGCAATATGCTTGTCATAATCATGAACAACATGCATATAATATTATCCTTGGGCATGATAAGCATATAATGAGCAAATTTAAGACATATGTGCCACATAGTTTCAAATGTGCATTATCTAGGAACATGTTATGGAATATTTTGATGATTACACACTATTTCAGATAAAAAATGGAAAATAGAGGCTGAGATTAAAGGGTTCAATTTCTAGAGAAACATAGTTGCAAGAGGTGGGGATTTCTTATTGATGTTCTTCGGCCTCTGACTTGGTTGCCCCTTGGAGCTTATATAATTGCTCAAAAACTTGGGGTCCAAGTCTTACATAGGATCCTTTTTATTTTAACAATTCAACTATATTATTCTTCAGGAGCACGCCTATGCCTTAGACGAGTCCTCTTGCTGCGGTATTGTTTCCTTTCTAATGTATCTTCTCATAGTTATGATCAAAGCAAATTGGGAGGTTCCTTCATTTGGGTGAAAGCTCTGCTAACTATCGCAACTGCTTATTGCTTTAGACTTGCGATGTTATAGTTGTCCCTCTGCATGTAGCTGTCATTCTACACGCTGTCAGGCGTTGCCTTCTGACATACGCCCCTTCTTGGTCAGGGCACTACTGCAGTTTAGCTTCCTTTTCCTTCCTCATGTCAGACCTTTTCTTCTACTGGGGATTTGACAACCCAATCCGGAACATTTATCCCCATGCACATTCAGTATGTGATACTGTGATATGCACTTTGACAAGGAGTGATTTTTGAGGCGTCAATTAATGCCCACGTGACAGCGTCAGACTCACTTTCCTGATTCTAATAAGAGCAATTTTCTTTCTTGTTCGTGGAGGCCTCTATCTTTGCCACGCATGCAAGTGCCTTTGCTTTTATGCATTCTACTTCCCAGGTCTTCATACTTTTATTCTCTCCTTCGCCATGTGCTTTTGTCATCATTAGGTCTTTCATGTTGATTGGGTAGGCGTCCATCATGTCATCTCCCTTACGCCAGTTTACAGGGGCTTTAATTAACTTAGCTATCTCTTTTCCTCTGTGGGGCTTCTCATTTTTTTTGTGAGTTTTTTTCTTCTGGTTCATAATTCGTTACCATTTCTTTTTCTGGTCCCTTGTTTCTTCTTTCACCTATAGTTCGTTTTCGTCCTCCATCCGTTGGGGCTACTCCTGGTTCTTCATTTAGTCTTGTTGGTGAAAGTGCAGTTAACCTTGCTTCTCGTTCCATTTCTCTCTCTATTCTGTCAAGGTTGCCTCTTCCTCGGGTGGCTCCTGCTTCAATAGATTCTAGGCGATGGCTTTCCCAAGGGATGCCTTATTCTCTTCCTCTATTGCTATTTATTCTACAAACGCACATGCGATTTACTTTGTTATTCAGTTTCTAAGGCGTCCTCTCTTGAACTGGGTTTTTCCCTTCTTCGTTCGCGAATCGCTACAGATCATTTGCTTGCTTTGTTAGCAAGTCTTTTCATCCTAATGGTTGGGCTGAATGAGTGGACCATATTTTTACTATGAATAAACCCTTTTTCACTGTTCTTTCTCAAGCGGGTATTGCAGATGCTATTAAGATATCTCCTCATTTGAGTATTAAGAAGCGCTATGAAGATTTGGATATGTTGGTTCAACGCTGGAGTTGCAAGACTCATTCCTTTTTAACCTCATGGGGCGAGTTTACTCCTACCATGGAGGATGTTGCTATTCTCTTGAAATTGCCGATGTTTGGAGATTTTGATCTTTCTGCCACTGTCCTGGATCATCATATTGTTGATATGGCCAAGTCTTTGAAGGTTGTTACGCTTGAGAGTGCTAGGCATTCACGTGAAAAACTCGCTCTTAGGCGTTTTCAGCAAGGAATTGATGTTCATGCTTCCTCTGTAATGAAGATGTGCTTTCCAAATGACAATGATTCTAAGAATACTCTTCCCCCAAAATGAAAGAAAACACCTAAGAAATTAGTGAAGTGTACATACGCCTCTTGGATTCGCTACTTTTTGGTGATTTTCCTACTAGTGAACATTTTGAGGCTGGCCCAGATCATCCCCAACCCCTGGAACACGCGACCTTTATTTCTTTTTGGTTGTCTAGGTATGTTTTCCATGGTCCTCCTTGGGAGTCCTGTTAGCCCAACTGTCTTTACCTTGGTGTCTGTGTTAGCTGAAGGCGTGCGCCTTCCTTTGGCCTCGTTTTATTTGGGTAGTCTCTATGGCCGATTGGATCAACTCGAAGAACAAATGTATTCTTCATATGGGCGTTTCTCTGTTAATTTTTGTATAGATATTTTTTTCATCCAGATGCTTCTTTATAAGAGGTTTCCAAATTATGGCCTAGTAAGGCGCATTCTAAGACCTCTTCCGGGGGATAACTCTCCTCTTGAGTATCACGTGGAAGGCTGGTCCCTGGGGCGTCCGCGCCAACCTTTTGTTAGTTTGATTGATGATGAAGGATACTTTATTTTCCATCCTTACACTTCTTCATTCTTTCCTGGTGTTGAAGGGATGGATAAAATATATATGGAGCCTGCATTTTCTATTCGGAATAATAAAGGTTTGAAGATAGAGGGCATCTTTGACTTTTGTTTGTTGTGTGTTCATCTGCATGTTCTCCCAGGTTTTATTGTAACTGATACTGTGGGCGTAATTGGGAGTGCTTTATTCCCCTTTTCTTATCGCCTTGATCGAGTTTTTCGTCAACTCGGCTTAGATCAACCACCACTTTTATTGGAATTAGATCTGTTACCCTTACATGAGGCCATGAAAGTTGTTCTCTTTGTGTTGAGGCAATGTCTCCCTTTGTTTGACCCTTCTTTGTTTATTCCTTCTGATCACGTAGGGCGTGTTCTCGATGAATGGGTTACTTATCAGCGTCATCTTAAGGCTTCAGTAGTTTATTATGAAGGCGTGAAGTTTGTTCCCAGCCTCATAAAATTCTCATCATGTACAAAGATCCTTACTATGTGACTTCTGTTGCCATAGATCAAGATAAATCTAGTGCGTGTTTTACTGCTTTGGTTGTCTTCCTTTGTTTCACTTTGCTTTCATTAGGCTCAGTCTTATTTTCACAAATGTTCTCAGAAGAGGACGCTAAGTTACTATGTAGCTTTTATTCTCGTCACACTGGGTTTCTTCTGAGCAAGACTTTTCCACAAATGTACTGGTGTCTTTCATATGAGCAGTTTCTAGATTTGCTGAAGCGTTTTCGATCTGAGCCTATTTTGATTCTTTCCTTAGGCCTGAGATGCTGGATAAATTGAAGGTGCTCTCCTGTCTTGGTTTTAAAGGAGAGTGGTTTGATGAGGTCTTTTAATCAAAATATCCCTTCTGCTTCTTTTGAGGACTTAGGAAAAATAACTGAAGCTGTAAAAATCCTGCAGTTTAAAATTGATAGAGAAAAAGTTGAACTTTCTCTTCATAAATCAGAGCTATCACAGTTGCTAGAAATCGAGAATGCTCAAGTAGGATTAAACATGACGATTTCTTTCTAAATTCTTGTGATGGACTTATTTCTGTGTGTTTGTTACACTTTGCTTATTTAGACTTGCATATATCTTTCTGTTTGTAAAGTGCCTTTTGTATCTCAACTTTCTAAGTGTCTTTGTTAATTGTAACAGGTATCATAATGCACTTTATAGTTAGTACATATGTGTTTTAGGCGTGCTAGACCTTTAAGTGTCCTTGAGGAGGGTACGCCATTAACCCCTCATAAGTTGTTCACTTAAACCTGTGTTATAGCTAGGCGTGCTAGGTTCTAAGCGTTCTCAAGGAGAATACGCCCGTAATCTTCTCCTAAGTTTATTCGCTTAGACCCACATTATAGCTAGCCGTGCTAGGTTCTAAGCGTTTTCAAGGAGAATACGCCCGCAATATTCTCCTAAGTTTATTCGCTTAGACCCGCATTGTGGCTAGGCGTGCTAGGTCCTAAGCGTTCTTAAGAAGAGTACGCCCACAATTCTCTCCTAAGTTATTCGCTTAGGTCTGCAATATTATGAATAAGTTTGTATTAGAGTCCTAAAGCAAGCTCAATGTGATATATATGTCATCAAGTATAGGAATTTGGATGCGCTTTCCCTTTTCCTTTTTCTTCTAAAAAATTTTTTAGCGGCCTCAGGGCATGACTTGTGAGATACCTACAGGACCCCTCCTTTTCCTTTTCTTTGTACGCTTAAAATATCGTAGCTAGTTTCTTCTATCCGTGCAATGAATATCTAAAACATTCACATATTATTCTACTATACATATATTTATATCTATAATTTTGGACTCAAAATAACCTTTTGCTAACCTGAGATGGTCGCTTTCTTTCGTGAACGCCTTGATTTCATGTGTGCGTCATCTCTTGCTCGCTGTTGTGTTAGGCCTCAGCTTCTTCGTATGTGTAGGGTCTTCACGTATTGTCATGTAAAGCATTTCCTAGATCCCCCCCTTTTTATTATTGAACCGTGATTTTATCCCAAACTTAGAGGACGTTATGTGTGCCATGTTATTATTCCGATCCAAGGCGTCGTATTTAACGACACTTGATCGTCATGCGGCTAAGTCTCTCCCTTAACGTGCTCTGAACTTTGTAAATTTGTGAATGAAACTTTGCCTTCTTGACGTTTGCTGCATTGAACGTTCTTAAAACATATTATCTTCCTCATCTCGTTTTTGCCTTCAGTATTATATGTATATACACATTTTGTTTTCTTTTAATTTCCTCTCTCTCTTTTTTTTTGGAAAAAGACCTCCTTCGTCTTGTAGGAGCTCTTATGCTTTGATGCCTTCCCCTTTTTTGTGAGGAAAGTCCTTCACTCTGCTTCCCAGGGTGCGCTTCTTCCCCTTTTGTGTGCTGGACAATCCTACTCCCAGTGTGAGGGCGTGTTTTTCTATCGACTTGATTTCTTTTATTTTTTGCCATCTAGGTGGTTTTCCACCACATCTGGACATGTTTCTGCCTTTTGAAACCATGTCTCCCCAGTGGAGTCACCAAATGTTTCAAATCAAAAATGGAAAATAGAGGTTGAGATTAAATGGTTCAATTTCTAGAGAATCATAGTTGCAAGAGGTGGGGGTTTCTTATTGATGTTCTTCGCCCCTTACTTGGTGCCCGTAGAGCTTATATAATTGCTCAAAAACTTGGGGTCTAGTCTTACATAGGATCCTTTCTATTTTAACAATTCAACTATATTATTCTTCACGAGCACGCCTCTGCCAGACGAGCCCTCTTGCTGCGGTATTGTTTCCTTTCTAATGTATCTTCTCATAGTTATGTTCAAAGCAAATTGGAAGGTTCCTTCATTTGGGTGAAAGCTCTGCTAACTGTTGCAAGCATGCAACTGTCATTCTACATGTTGTTAGGCGTTGCCTTCTGACGTACGCCCCTTCTTGGTGAGCGCACTGCTGCAGTTTAACTTCCTTTTCTTTCCTCATGTCAGACCTTTTCTTCTACTGAGGATTTGAAAACCCAATCCGGAACACACCTTTGACACTTTCTTGGCACTTTTGTGACAATTTATTCCTATATCTTCTTTGTGGGACCACCTTATGCTTTTGCTTGCATGGAAATGTTTCAAGAGTATTGTCTTTGACTCGGGTCTAGCACCTTGATCTCTAAGGAGTGCAAGCGCTTGAGGGCTCACCCTTCAAAGAATCGAGAACACCTTGATGAGGAAGGACATCTTTGAATTCCTTGAATTTTATAATTAATTATATGTACTTATGGACCCAATTTAAAATTTGTGTATAGTAAAAAATGGGATACTGGAATAAAAACACGATAAAAGTTCTATTATTTGAATTTTTAACAATACAATAAAATGGAGAGAAACATAATGAGATTGAACTTCATTTCATTCCGATGCATGCAATATATAAGCAATTTTTTTCTTATCCTCCAACTGTTTTTTTTTTTTAAAAAGAATAGGGAACAATCCTTTTTTCCCATTCTATCATTAGGGTATTCAGATAAGGGAACAATACGTTTATTCCTTCTTCCTCAATTTCCTCTTACTTTATCACATATTCACATATATCTCATTCTTTTTCATCAGTGATATGATTTTAGGATAGACACTCTTAAATTTGGATCTATGATAAACCTTCAATTTTATTATTATAACAAGTAAATTAATTTTATAATATACATTATTAATATTTTTAATATTAAAGTTATACTATTTATAATAAAGATTTATCATAGAATTTATCCTAAAATTCTCCCCTTTTCTTTTCTTTTCTTTTCTTTTCTTTTCTTTTCTTCTAGTATATATTTAAGCATAGGTATAAGACACTTGTTAATTAAAAAATAATTTTAAAAAATTTCTTATCTTAACAGGAATGACGATGCATTTTTATTAGAAGGAGAAATATACTGCTCTACCAATTCTAAACCAAATATATCTTTATTAATTCAAAAAAACTTAAAAATCTAACAAGTGAAGAGTTTCTTGAAAAAATTAATTGGATTTCTTCCGCAACAACGAAAACACAGTCTCACGCAGTTTGTTTCACAAACTGCACCGCTATGGCGTATTGGCGTAGCTGTAACGTTAGCTTGACGCACATGAAATCGTCGCTATCAAATCCAAGTGAAACACAATCATACAAAACAAGAGAAATATACATAGAAAAAACCCAAAACGTATGGTGTCGTTAGGTTTCATATCTAACGTTTACGCGAATGTGTTGGATAAAAGTTTCCAGCAAAGTTATGATGTTAATTTTTTGGATTATTTTTTATTTTTGAAAAAAGTTACTATTCTGTAAAGTTTTATGTGTTTTTATAAAATTGATTTTATTATCATAATTTTTATTTTTATTTTAAAAATATTTGTTAATAATTTATTTTTAAGCACAAATTAATGGACTTATAATAGTTTTTTTATATTTGTCAAAGTTTAGTAGGCCATCGCGCTGGTGATATACAAGGCAAAGTAATTTCAAAATGAATATATGCTATTAAAATAAAATATAATTTGTAAAATAACACATGAGTCATAAACAATAGCTCTGCCAACCCAAATATTTATACCACCTTCAAACCAATCGATCTTTATATTAAATCTGAATCTTCTTGAATATATTTTATTAGGGTTAAATATGTTTTTGGTCCCTGTAAAATACTCGATTTTTGCTTTTGGTCCCTCAAAAATTTTTCGTTAGTTTTGCGTCCTCCCAAAATTTTTTTTTGCAATTAGTCTCTCCTTTAAATTGGCATGTGTCAGGTGGTGATCTGACACGATTTCTGACGGTTGAAAACCGCCACAAAATTACCCATTGTTTCTCAGCTTCCTCTTCTCCCCTCCCCCACACTCTCACCACCACCAAATCACAGTGTCTCGTTTCCTAATCCTACACTCCAGAAGGCTTGCTCAAGGACATGTTAAGCGAGTTTTACAAAGAAAATAAGGAGTCTCTTCCTCAGGATATTCTCAACATGGATCGAAAGTCATTGTTAATTATATCAGTAAACAGAGTTCAATCACTTCATGATCCAAGAATGATAATCCGGTAAGCTCCATCTAATCTGCTTTGAAATTGTGCTCACTGCTAGGAAGCCTACTTTCTTAATAGAAATACAGGCTCAAGGAGGAATTAGAACCACATTTAATATAGATTACAATCATTTACGATTATCCTTTTCTCCAATTACCTCATGTTCCTTCAACTTCTTGTCTAGTGCTGCAAAGTTTTCCTGAGAATCATAATTAGGAGTCCTCTTGCACTGATGATAACGTACGCATTGATGTCAAAGAAGGTGATGCCAGCGCTGGAGATCAAAGCCAACATCAACATGAAAGTATGAACATGCAACAAAAGGAAGAACAGAGGTTTGCAAGGTCACACTCAACCGGACATTCCATAGTTATGATTAGAGGAGGAGGAGGAGATGAAGAAAAAGAAGATGATAAATATACCTTGAGATTGCCCGAACATGTCATAAGAGGATGGCACAACAACTGCACCCAGAGTTGTAGAAGTTGCAGGGAGATGATTCGGCCTGAACCTTGTACTAATTGTGCCTTTCTTCAACCCTCTGCCTCCTCTCCCCTTGGTCATGCTCAACAATCTTGAACCATCTTCTTCCTTAATTCTCTGTTTTTTTCTCTTCTCTTTATTAAACATTTTTGCTGTTTTATATTTCACCTCTAGTTTGAGACAGAACAAGATAGGTTTGTAGTGTGTCCATATTTTGATACATCATACTTTATGGTGAGTTAGTATATATCTTACTCAGTATTGAAAATTCTATGCACTGGATTTCATTCTTTCTTCCTTTTTTTTTAATTTGCAGGTTTTTATCAATTTGTCTTTATTTATATATCTTTCATGAAAACCAAGAGATGGTTGTTCTTTAAAGATGGTATAATAAAACCAGCTTTTTTCCAAGTGTCCTATCTCTTGTTGTATAAATAATCGACAAGGTTTAATTTATAAGTTGGCAATTTCTAGGTTGAGGTGAATTAGCATCTCACATGGTCCACCGTGAGGAAGTGATATTGCTCATTGAACACAGATTTTCGGAGGTCTATACATTATGTCATAGAGTTCTGATTTTAAGAAATGATGGGGGGAAAACTTTAGAGGAAATTGCTGCAGCAGTGGGTGGGTTGTTGTTGGTGGTGAGAGTGTGGGGGAGGGGAGAAGAGGAAGCTGGAGACAAGGATAAACAATGGTTAATTTTGTGGCGGTTTTTAACTGCCAGAAATCGTGCCAGATCAGCACATAGCACATGCCAATTGAAGGGAGGGACTAATTGCAAAAAAAAAATTTGAGAGGACGCAAAACTAACGAAAATTTTTTGAGGGACCAAAAGCAAAAACCAGGTATTTTACAGGGACTAAAAACATATTTAACCATTTTTATTAAATATCACATTTTTTCTATTTTATATTTATTTTAATTACCATATCTTAAATTTAGTCAATCATAACATTAAAACATTTCTTTTTTTTGACGCCTGAATAATTCAATTTATTTGATGGGCCAAGGACAAAGCATCCTGGACCAAGACAGTGGCAATACAAGGAGGTGGTTCCTCAATCCAATTGTTTTCTAGATGAGAGAACCCGAACTTAGCAAGTAGATGGACACACCTATTACCATCTCTACGGACATGTTGAACTCTAAATAAATTAAACTCATGACTCAGGGCAATACAGTAATTAACAATCATTCCCTGGTATGAAAGACAAGGATTAATGGACTTAAAGCTATCAACTAAAGACTTGCAATCAGACTCCACTACCACTTTGTCAAAACACATTTTCTTGGAAAATAGAATTGCTAACCGGACTCCCATTGCTTCAGCAAGACCGGGATCTGGGAATGAGGATATCCGCCTACAAGCAGCAGCGAGCACCACCCCTTGATTGTCTCTAACCACGATACCAATACCCCAAACCTCACCAGCAGCATGGGCAACGTCAACATTTACTTTGAAACATCAAATAGGAGGGGGAACCAACAATCCTGCCTAGTGGGAAGAGCGGTGGACTGGGCAATTGACCTAGCAGAGGAGGGCACGACCCTTTGCAATAAGTTGAAAGCTTTGTTCAGGATGGTAGGAATACTAGCATCTCGCTGTTCAAAAACTTGTGTGTTCCTTGCATTCCATACTTCATAGCAGATGGCAATGAAGAAACACCCTGCTTCCTCTGAGACCTGTGGTAAAATTCCATTAATCCATTCTCCAATGGAGGAAGAGGATGGAGAACGGATACACTAGTCTAGATTGGATTGGTTCCAAAGTGCTCTGGTCCAGCTACAATCTCTGAAAAGGTTCTCCTCCGATTCGACTTCGACCCCACACCAGACACATAGAGGATCGCATTGCATATTCCTGCAAATGAGATTTGATTTTACTGGGAGTGAGTGGTGTGAAGTCTATAAATCAGTTTAAGTATTTAAACATGATTATAAGACTTAACATCCTTTAGTTTTAATGATTAACAAATAAGATTATATATAGAACAAATAAGATTATATAAAGAACCAATTAGATTATATAAACAGGTTCTACTGAGAAAGGTATTGGTTTGTTAATTATGTTTCAGGATGGAATACTCTTTAGAAGAAGAAGAAGATTTTGTGAACAGAATCAGAATCAGAAGAACGAGAATGCATAATCTGAAGAAGAATAATCCTTAACAGAGTTGAAGTAACTGAAGAATAGAAGTGAAGACTTGAAGACTGTCTAAAGAAGTGAAGACTTGAAGACTATCTGAAGAATTAAAGATTAGAAGACTATCTGAAGAATTGAAGATTAGAAGACTATCTGAAGAACTGAAGGCAGAAGTTATATGAAGAAGTACAGATTCAAATATACACCTGTCTGAAGAACAACAATGAACTGAAGAAATGAATACAAGATGAAGCTGTCTGAAGTACGCAACATGTCTGAAGTATTGAAGCTGTTTGAAGTACGTAACATGTCTGAAGCAAAAGAAGCTGTCTGAAGCAACGAAGCTGTCTGAAAGACTTGAGCTGTATGAAGTGGTCAACCTGTCTTAAGTGTTGAAGCTGTCTGAAGAGCCAAGCCCGTCTGAAGACTGGAACCTGTCTGAAGACTGGAAGCCGTCTGAAGTTTGGAAGCCGTCTGAAGCTTTAGTAATGACGTGGCATCTTTGCTGAAACCTTGCGTGAAGACTTTTCTGAGTCTCTGCTGCTCGTACGTTTTGGAACACATTTATGGCAACAAACACAGAGACCTTTCCTAGTGTCTTTAAAGTTCATACACCACTGAGGAAATCTCTGCAACGCAGCATTCACAGCAACAACGGTGGCAGCTTTACTGCAGCACCAACGTTGTACTATGTCAGAACTTTCAAGAAGTGTGTCTCACAACGGATTAAAAGAAGACTATTTGCTATCTCTAAACAATAGTATTTCAACGAGACATTTCTTCATTTGTGCAAACTGGAACAGAGCAGAAGAAAAGCTCAGGAGACTAAGCAAAAGCAACAAGGAAGATGTTTGAATAAAATATATTCAATTCAACATCTTTATCTTTATCTAAAAAGAGGAATCTGCAAACAACGACTATTGGTCAAGACATCTCATTCAAAGAAGTAATGGTGTCAGGAGCAAATGAAAAAGAAGTATATGAAGAATAAGCAAAAAGACAAATTCAACGGATACCTACTCCCAAGAAAATAAGAGGAAATATGAAGAAAGCAGATGAACACAGAAGAAAGCAGAAGAAAATCAAGAGAGAGAATTAGCAGATGAAAGCAAGAAGATGCAAGCAGATGCAAGATAATGCAAGCTGGAGCAAGCAGATGCAAGCTGGATAAAACAGATGCAAGAAAGCAAAAAGAATTCAAGAGAGAGAATACACATAATCATCACATCACTCAAAACAGAGCTCATCAACAGAAGTGTCAGAACGAGAGTATTCTGAACACTCAATATGCTTAAGGAAGAGCAACCGTTTGAGAAGCTATTACACAACGGCTATATGAGCCACATCATCAAAAGCTCAACGGTATTATGAATCATCTTCAACGGCTATATTCAAGCAGAACATATAAATAGCCTCAAGATTGAATTTGAAGATGTTGGTCGAGCCAACCTGTTGTTGTTGTGGTGTACAACCAAGCTGGTTGGTTGGAAGATCAATCAAGCCACAGTTGTTGTCCTCAACAATCAATCAGGTTGTTGGAAACAACCATGCAGCTGCTGTTGCAACCAAGTTGGTCAGAATGTTCAACCAAGTTGGATCAATTGGGATTGTTTTTCAAGAAGGTTCTTGAAATCAATCAGCATGAAGATTGTTAACTAGGCTGAGTGTCTTACAGTTAACAAGAGTTGACTCGAGCTTAAATACATCAGGAAGATGTCAACGACAATTGATCAGAGAGTTAATTCTCAACCGGGCTACTGATCAGCTGGTCAGTTAGTTAGATTGTACAGTTGGTCTGTTGATCAAGTGAGTTGGTTGTCGGGAAGGCAATCATGCTGTACAAATGACTATCAAACCAGGTACGGTTTGGAGCTTTGAAGATACCTTGGTATTCCAATGATACGGGTGAGAATGTAGCCCATGGAAACCAATGGTTGGAGAATGAGGCTTGAGCTTAATTTCATATCTTAGTTAGCCTACTCTCAGAGGATGTATTCCTCATAGAAAAGACAGGGATTGTACTTAATTCAAACACTTGTATCACTGTCTATCCTTGTATTTAGTTTGTAATGACTGTATCCTGAGTATGTACTCAGTAATCTCTATGTACAAGAAGAATCTGAGTTGAGAGGTTCTAGCGAACATCTAGCTTAGATTGAGTAGTAATACTCTACACTTGGTTAAGTGTCTGAGAGCCTGGAGAGGCTTGGTGGAAGAAAGAATACTTGTGGTAGAGCCTGGAGAGGCTTGATAGAAAAGAATACTTGTTGTTTAGCCTGGTGAGGCTATGGAAAGAATGTTTGTATCTGTGGTTTCAGATAGTGAAAATCCAGTGGTGGTTTGCCTCTGGGACTGGATGTAGCTCACGGGGTTGTGGGTGAACCAGGATAAATTCTGTGTCTAAGTTTTCTCATCCCTTAATCTCTTTTATTTACAGTTTTCATATTTACGTTGGGGATTGAAAAGTATTTTTCATAACAAGCCTAACTCAAGGATTTCAATAAAACAAGTTTTCATGCAAACATAACATTAAAACGTCTCTAGTGTAGGTTGAAGTATTATAGAAGAATATATTCAGAGGGATGTCTGAAATATCTGTCTGAAGTGAGCCCAACAGGAACTCAGTTCAGACACATGATATAGATGGTCTCTGATCATCTAAAGTATTTCAGAAATAGTTCTGAAGGTACTCTTAGTAATATTCTTCAGAAGACACTGAGAGAAGTTTATAAAATCAAAACAATCTTAAGTGTAAGAGAAAGTTTTTCAATCTAAATCTTTCATATATTCCGCATGTATTTAAAATAACTCTGATCTTAAGATTGGTTTGCACAATGATCACTTAACATGATTGATTTAAAATAAAGATTTCCAAAATTGTCTTAAAATGTTTACAACACTATTCAACCCCCCCTTCTAGTGTTGCCTGTGGTTCTAACAAGTGGTGCATCAGACGCCACATGAAATACATGTTAGGAATATGCACTAGAGACTTATATATTTATGAACATCCATCACTTGTATCATGTTATTTTATAAAGGCATTTCATTTTATTAATTCTTTTAGAATTTAATTATTGTCCTTAGAATAGTAAGCTTAAACTTCATAACAAATCAAGTAGATGACTTGATCGTGAGATCTTATGAAGAACTATTCTTAAAATAGTCCCTAGTCAAATATCATCTTAGGACAAAGATGCATTTAGACTAGTATATGAGTTCATTGATGATCACATCTCACAGATCATGGATATGAGATATCATGTGCTCACATAGGTACACATTAAGAGTAATGGTGTACTGGGCAGACCCACCTTAAGAACGTTGCATGAGTTGTTACATAAGTGTCATGAACGTTTCTTAAATTAATAAATGTTATATGAAGTCCTTCGACCTGAAATCACTACGATTCTTACATAAGGAATTATATGTTTTAATTATCATCAAACGTTACCTGTAACAGGGTAATCATAAAGTTGATTTTTGGACATATAATAAATTATGTGGAGGAATGTGAGTGCCCTAGATGGGATTTGTCCCTCCTATGTAACAGGAGTTATATCTGTAGGCCTCTTGATAAAGTGAGACTGCAAAATGCATGGCCATGCTCGGGAGAATAAATATGAGATGTTTATTTTCTGTACAGTCTACTTGGGGATCAAGAAAATATAAATTGAACTATACAAGGTTGACACAATCCATGCCCTTGTGTTCAATTAGATATTTGGACAAAGGGACAAAGCATATAAATTATTATAATAAAATAGGATTTATTATTTTATTAATAATCGTAATATATGGATAGTGATGTGTTGCTAGATACCGTTCACTATTTACGATATTAAATATAATAGGGTTTTGTTTTAATATCATAACCAAATATTAAAATCTTATTGAGTCATACGCATACAACAAGCCACTAGGAAAAGGATAATAATTCTAATTTAATTTAATTAGAATTATTATAACATAATGGTCCAGGCCCATAAGTGTGAGCGTTAAGTGAGTGAGGGGGTAAAACCCTAGCCACCACTCTATAAATAGAGCATAAGATGCACTACCCCAATACACATAAGCAATCGCTTCTTACTTTCTGAGGCTACTAGCAGAGCTGAGGAGAGAATCCTAGTCCGGCTGTTGGTGTGGGTACCAATAGAGACTCGGCTACGCTTGCCTCGTTTATAATCCTAATAAGGTACGACCTTTCGTTTCAATACCTTTTGGCCTTGATTCGTGTTTTCGCAAAACGATTATAACAAGGGAGGGAATCCATTTATTTCCGTTGCACCCTGACCACATGCTTGATTCCCTTCAATTGGTATAAGAGCTTTGGTTTGCGATTAACACGTTTTGGGTTTTTAATCCTTTGAATATAGTAATATTCTGGTATTATTATTCTTTGTATATCGTACGATGTTTTGGAACGTCGTTTCTGCGCTTCACTCGCGCTGAAGTGCAGGTAAAGCGCATATGAAGCGGAGATGAAGCGCAAGCAAGACAAGCGCTGTTTTCTGCGCTGCAAGCTGCGCTATAGCGCAGACTGAAGCACAGATCTGCGCTACAGCGCAAGCGGAGCGCAGTTTACGAAAGTTACGACTTTTTATTCTGATGCTTGCACTTCAGCTACGCTATAGCGCAGACTGAAGCGCAGGTAAAGCGCAAGCGAAGCGCAGCTTTCAGAATTATGTTATTTTATTCCCTCGTTGATCGTTTTATGAACGATGCATCTTTTATTGATTGTTTTATGAATGATGTATATACATGTTGTTTATATGTTCTAATGTTGGAGGGTCCCATGGAACATGAAAGAGTTCATGTATTGGGAGTCAAAGGGTTCAATTGTTGAAACCTTGTCTCGACTCAAATATTGGCTGCGATAAACATGCCACTTATCAATTTGCTGACAAGTACGTATTCAAATGATACGAGGGACTCACTCGTTTATCGGTTTGTGAAGTATTCATTTGATGCGAGACATCTTATTATACGCGTAGTGTGTTTTTTTGTATACGCGTAATCAAACCTCGCTATATATATACATCTTATTATATCACGCATTTTACAATCAATGGATGTTGAATTTGCATGATGATTGGTTATGGCCTTAGTTGTTTTAATTTAAATATGACCTGCGCGTCAAAGGAGCATGTGGAGACATGTGGATGGAGACTTCAAGATTATATGTGATGTAATTTTGTATTGGATTTTTAGGAGGCCATAACCATATCATGTGTGTTTGTATGAGATGCATGCATGTTTGTTAAATGGTTTAACAAAGGAATAAAATTAAAGCGATCAAATCCCTCGAAGGGAATGTTAAGTTATATTTTTCATTCCAATGAATAACACTCGTCAAGGCTAGAATGGATTAAGTGTGGGTCTGCCAAAGCAGGGTACATTTATCTATTTTAGTGAGGGGCGATTATGTTTTTGTTAAATGGTTTAACAAAGGAATGAAAAATGAAGCGATCAAATCCCTCAATACTTATCATGCCTTCCAATGAATGACACTCGTCAAGACTAGAATCGATGAAGAGTGGGTCTGCTAAAGCAGGGTACCTTTATCCATTTTAGTGAGGCGTGATAGGATAAAAGTAATATTCAATTGTCAAACCATTGGGTTTTGATTAGGTATATTCAATAAGATTGAAAAACCTAAAGGCACTAATATTAAGTCATGTTTTGCCTTCCGATGTATGGCACTCGTCTAGGCTTGAATCGATTAAATGTGGGTCTTCTAAAGCAGGGTGCATTTATCTATTTTAGTGAGGCGCGATGGGATAAAAGTAATATCCAACTGTCACCATTGGGTTTTGACTTGACTAGGTATATTCAATAGGATTGAGAAACCTAGAGGCACTGAGTTAGGCATTGGTTCATAAGATGAATTAGAATAAGAGTTATTCACCTAACAATCCAAGAGTTGTATGAGATACAATTGGAAGTGTGTTCCTACCTAAATAGTCTTTTCTTAAGCGATCAGCTAAAGCTGACTTAAAATTAGGTGAAATATGGATCTTGGCCCACTAGAAAATCTGGTGATGGGATTTTCTGATTCTTTATATTGAGGGTACTTGTTTTGAATCAAAATAGTGGGAGACATATTTATTTAAAGACCTTATTAAATATGTTTGTTATATGATACTTACGTGCATAGCAACAAGCACAACAAGTAAACTTTTATTGCGATCTGTCCTTGAGAAGGACAAACTGTCTAGAATTAACTTTCTAGACTGGTATAGAGACCTAAGGATTGTCCTTAGGCATAACGAAAGGTTGTATGTCCTGGAAGGGCCTATTCCCGAAACACCCGCTGCAAATACTTTGAAAGCTGACAAGGATGCTTTTAGAAAGCATCTGGATGTTGCTCTCGATGTAGGTTGCCTTATGCTTACTACCATGAATGTTGAAAACAGCATGAGAACATGGAGACGTACAATATGATTGTACACTTAAAGAGACTTAATCAAGGACAAGCTAGGCTTGAACAATTTGAAGTCTCGTAAGCACTTTATCAATGTAGATTGGCAGAGGGAACCCTTGTTGGTGCTCATGTGCTCAAAGCAATTGGGTACATTGAAAACCTAGAAAGGCTTGGATTCCCATTAGGCCAAGAGTTGGCCACTGATCTTGTTCTGCAATCGTTACTGGACAACCATAGTCAATTCATCATGACCTATAACATGAATGAATTTGACAAACCACTGCCAGAATTGCTAAGCATGTTAAGAACAGCTGAGCAAAACATTAATAAAAGGGGAAGGCCATATTGATGGTCCAACCTGGAAAAGGCAAAGGGCAAGAAGAAGTTCAAGAAGCCCTATTTTGAACCAAAGGACAAAGGCAAGGATAAGCCTAGTACCTTTGTTTTCGAAGACTATGGGTGGGTTAGTTAAGGAAAGAAAATGTTTCCACTACGGCCAATCAGGACATTAAAGACTGTGTAAAGTACCTAGAGGAGATCAAGAAGAAGGGAAGTGAGACTTCCGCTTCAGTTATCTGTGTTATAGAAGTCAATTTACCTAGTTCTGCATCTTGGGTATTGGATACCGGATGTGGATCTCACATTTGTATGAGTGTGAAGGATCTAAATGAAGTAGGCCATTGGCTAAAGGAGGAGTCGACCTACGTGTGGAAAAGGAGCAAGAGTTGTTGCCTTATCCGTAGGAACCTATTATTTAACTTTGCCAACTGGACCAGTTATTGAACTGGATGATTTTTTTTTTTGTGAATATTAATTTCCGTTTTCTTATTTTGACAAGAGTGGTTTTTCATTCATAATAAAGAACAATAGTTGTTCATTTTATTTGAATGATATTTTACGGTTGTGCAAAGTTGAACAATATGTTCTTGAAGTTCCAATCTACAACATAAGTGCTAAAAGGGTCAAAGACAAGATAATTTGAACCTGACTTATCTTTGGCATTGTCGCTTAGGGCATGTAAATGAGAAATGCATATCCAAACTCCACCTAGATGGTTATTTGGACTCATTTGATTTTGAATCAATTGAGACATGTGAATCGTGTTTATTGGGGAAGATGTCCAAAACCCCATTCACGGATAAGGTGAGAGGGTCGGTGATCTTCTTGGCCTCATGCATAATGATGTATGTGGGCCCATGGGCACAATGGCTAGAGGAGGTTTTCAATACTTCATCAATTTTACTGATGATTTCAGTACATATAGATTTGTGTATCTGATGGAACACAAATCTGAATCCTTTGAAGAGTTCAAGGAATTTAAAAATGAAGTATAAAACCAACTTGGCCAGACTATTAAAACACTTCAATAACATCGAGGTGGAGAATACACAAGCCAATAATTTGATGACTATCTAAGAGAGTGTGGGATAACATCTCAACTCACTCCTCCTGGAAGACCTCAATGGAATGGATTTTTAGAAAGGAGAATCGAACTCTATTAGATATGGTTCTATTTATGATGAGTCATACTGATCTCCCCGACTCCTTTTGGGGTAATGCTTTGTTAACAGTAGCCTTCACACTAAACCATGTTCCATCTAAGGCTGTCATAAAGACACCATATGCGATATTGACTGGGAAGCAACCTAGTATGTCCTTTATGAAGATTTGGGGTTGTGAAGCTTATGTGAAACACTAAGTCTTAGATAAGCTAGGACCCAAATCATATAAATGCTTATTTGTGGGATACCCAAAAGAGACCATGGGTTACTACTTCCATAATCCTAGCAAAGGCAAAGTGTTTGTTGCTAGGACTGCTGTATTCTTAAAGAAGGAATCTGTCTCTAAGAAAATGAGTGGGAGGAAAGTAGAACTTGAAGAAATTCAAGTACCACAGAGTAGCAATGAGCCGATAATGGAACAAGAGCAGATACCACAAAGTGTTGTGGAGCCACCTGCTCAAGTAGCGCAAGACTTGCGTAGATCAGATAGAATACATCACCAACCTGAGAAATATGGTTTCCTTGTGTCTCAGGAAGGGGATGTATTGCTAATGGATCAAGGTGAACCAGTGATCTATCAAGAAGCTCTTTTGAGTCCAGAATCTGAGAAATGGCTTGATGCCATGAGATCTGAAATGGATTCCATGTACACTAACAAGGTATGGACCTTGATTGAGCCACCCGAAGGGATAAAACCCATAGGGTGCAAGTGGGTTTTCAAGGAAGAAAACTGGCATGGGTGGTAATGTAAGTACCTTTGAAGCACGGTTGGTGGATAAAGGGTTTCACGCAAATTCATAGTATAGACTATGATGAACCTTTTCCCCAGTTTCCATGCTTAAATCTATTCGGATCTTGCTTGCTGTTGCAACTTACCATGATTATGAAATCTGGTAAGTGGATGTCAAGACAACTTTCCTAAATGGAAGCCTTCTTGAAGATGTGTATGTGATACAACCTGAAGGTTTTGTTATACCTAAAGGTATATAAATTGCAACGATCCATTTATGGATTAAAGCAAGCCTCTAGAAGCTGGAAGCTTCATTTTGATGAAGCTGTAAAACAATTTGGTTTCATTGAAAATGAAGACAAACCTTGTGTCTACAAAATGGTCAGTGACAACATTTGTGATTTTTTCTGGTTTTGTATGTAGATGACACACTCCTCATAGAAAATGACATTCCTACCCTTCAGTCTGTAAAGACTCGGTTAGGAAATTGTTTTTCTATGAAAGATTTGGGCAAAGCGACCTATGTGTTAGGTATCAGGATCTATAGAGATAGATCTCGAAGATTACTTGGCCTAAGTCAAAGTACATACATAGACAAAGTGTTAAAATGGTTTAACGTGCAAGATTCTAAGAAGGGATCTTTGCCTATGTCATATGGTATAAGCCTATCTAAGGCTCATTCTCCTTCCAGTGAAGAAGAGAGAGGTCGCATGAGTAAGATTCCTTATGCATCCGCTATAGGGTCTATCATGTTTGCCATGTTATGTACTCGACTAGAAATATCATTCAGCATGACTAGAAGATACCAGTCTGATCTTGGTGAAGGTACTAGAAAATCAGTCAAGAACATCCTTAAGTACTTAAGAAGAACTGGGGATTCATTCTTGATATGAGGTGAGGAAGAGATACTTGTAAAGGTTTACACTGATGCTAGCTTCCAAACCGACAATGATGATTGAAGATCGCAATCAGGTTATATGTTTTGTTTGAATGGTGGCGCTGTGAGCTAGAAGAGTTCGAAGCAAGAAACAGTCGTTGTTACAAACCCATTAAACCCCTTGTGCAGCAAAAGCATGAAGGGCACACTAGACCATTAGGCATAATAGTTATGTTTGAATGTCTCTAGTGCAAGTGGGAGACTGTTAGGAATATGCACTAGAGACTTATATATTTATGAACATCCATCACTTGTATCATGTTATTTTATAAAGGCATTTCATTTTATTAATTCTTTTAGAATTTAATTATTGTCCTTAGAATAGTAAGCTTAAACTTCATAACAAATCAAGTAGATGACTTGATCATGAGATCTTATGAAGAACTATTCTTAAAATAGTCCCTAGTCAAATATCATCTTAGGACAAAGATGCATTTAGAATAGTATGTGAGTTCATTGATGATCACATCTCACAGATCATGGATATGAGATATCATGTGCTCACATAGGTACACATTAAGAGTAATGGTGTACTGGGCAGACCCACCTTAAGAACGTTGCATGGGTCGTTACATAAGTGTCATGAACGTTTCTTAAATTAATAAATGTTATATGAAGTCCTTCGACCTGAAATCACTACGATTCCTACATAAGGAATTATATCTTTTAATTATCATCAAACGTTACCTGTAACAGGGTAATCATAAAGTTGATTTTTGGACACATAATAAATTATGTGGAGGAATGTGAGTGCCCTAGATGGGATTTGTCCCTCCTATGTAACAGGAGTTATATCTGTAGGCCTCTTGATAAAGTGAGACTGCAAAATGCATGGCCATGCTCAGGAGAATAAATATGAGATGTTTATTTTCTGTACAGTCTACTTGGGGATCAAGAAAATATAAATTGAACTATACAAGGTTGACACAATCCATGCCCTTGTGTTCAATTAGATATTTGGACAAAGGGACAAAGCATATAAATTATTATAATAAAATAGGATTTATTATTTTATTAATAATCGTAATATTTGGATAGTGATGTGTTGCTAGATACCGCTCACTATTTATGATATTAAATATAAAAGGGTTTTATTTTAATATCATAACCAAGTATTAAAATCCTATTGGGTCACACGCATACAACAAGCCACTAGGAAAAGGATAATAATTCTAATTTAATTTAATTAGAATTATTATAACATAATGGGACAGACCCATAAGTGTGAGGGTTAAGTGAGTGAGGGGGTAAAACCCTAGCCACCACTCTATAAATAGAGCATAAGATGCACTACCCCAATACACATAAGCAATCGCTTCTTACTTTCTGAGGCTACTAGCAGAGCTGAGGAGAGAATCCTAGTCCGACTGTTGGCGTGGATACCAATAGAGACGCGGCTACGCTTGCCTCGTTTATAATCCTAATAAGGTACGACCTTTCGTTTCAATACCTTTTGGTCTTGATTCGTGTTTTCGCAAAACGATTATAACAAGGGAGGGAATCCATTTATTTCCGCTGCACCCTGACCACATGCTTGATTCCCTTCAATGCAGGTGTTTGGGTTGAGAGGGGAATTTCCAGAGCTTTTCCCATTGGTAATCCGGGATGGGGCATGACTTGAGGATTGTTCTTTGGACTGAATCTCTTGGAGAGCATAGTGATATATTGACTGGACAGTGTAGACACCGTCCTTTTTTAAATCCCAACAGAATTGATCCTCCTTGGGGGTAGATGGGAGCGGGATGCACTTGATGGAGTCAGCCTCAGATGGGAGAAAATTACTCTTAATAGTATCTATGTCCCACTCATGGGAGGAGTTATCAATCAAATCATAGACCAATTGGATTTGGTAGGAGTTGGGCCTTGGGCCTATGAGTTTGAAATCCCTGTGATATGGAAGCCATCCGTCATCCCAAATTCTAACTTGGGAGCCATTACCAATTCTCCAGTAGCCACCAGATTTTAGGATCCAGCTAGTAGTGTGTATACTCCTCCATGTGTAGCTAGGGATGAAGCCCAAATTGGCATGCAGAAAATTGTCCCTTGGAAAATATCTAGCTTGTAAGCATTTGGCTACCAGGGAATGCCTATGGGTAGAAATGCGCCAACCTTGTTTAGCTAAAAAAGCTAGATTAAATGCATGGAAATCTTGAAAACCCAATCCACCCACAAACTTTGATTGGCAAAGGTGATCCCATTTGACCCAATGCATTTTCCTTTCCCCGCTTCTACTGCCCCACCAAAAGTTGCTAATCATGCTCTCAATTTTGTGACACACTGCTTTATGGAGTAAGAAACAACCCATTATGTAGCAAGGGATAGCTTGGACAAGAGCTTTGACTAACACTTCTCGACCAGCTCTTGATAAGAAATTCTTTTTCGAACCCTTTAACTTCTTCCAAACTCTATCTTGAACAAATTGGAGCACCTGGTTTTTCGACCTACCAATAAAAGTAGGGAGACCAAGGTATTTAGAATGACTATCCACCGCCTTAATCTGCATCCAACATTGGATCAATTTTTTTTCTCTTGAGGAATGTTTCGGCTAAAAGATAGTTCAGATTTATCAAGGTTTATCAGCTGGCTTGAGATACCTTGACATTGTTGGAGAATTTGGAGGATCTGTTGAACTTCCTTTTCAGAGCTTCTCACAAAAACTATGTTGTCATCTGCAAAAAATAAGTGGGTAATTTCTGGAGCACTCCTGGCAATTTTAATACCATGAATAGCTTTGTCTGCATGGGCTCTTAAAAGAAGACCTGAAAACACCTCAGCACATAGAATAAAAAGGTAGGGAGATAATGGGTCCCCCTGGCTCAAGCCTCTATCAGGGGAAAAAGGTTGACATGGATTACCATAAGCAATATAGAGAATTGGACAGAAGACACACATCTCATAATTAGTGAAGTGAGCAAAACTGGGAAACCCATAGATAAGAGTACTTGCTCCAAAAAACACCACTCCACTCTATCATAGGCTTTAGCCATGTCAAGCTTAAGCCCAATGTAACCCATTCGACCTGAAACCTTCTTTTTTATATAATGGAAAGTATCATATGCTACCAATGCATTATCAGTTATAAGTCTACCAGGCACAAAAGCACTTTGATAGCAATTAACTATACTCGGAAAAATAGGCTTTAATCGGTTGGTAATGCTTTTTGAAACTAGCTTCATGATAACATTGCATAAAGATATTGGCCTAAAATCCTTAGTATGCTTTGGTTTTTTAATTTTAGGGATCACACAAATAAATAGGGGTGTTCACGGGTCGGTTTGGTTCGGTTTCAGAGGAAAAACGAATCCGAACCAAACAAAAGTGTTCGGTTCGGTTCGGATTTCGTTATTTTTTCTGCATTGACCCGAACCAAACCGAACCAATTAAATACGGGTTGGTTCTGTTCGGTTCAATCGGATCAGAAACTCAAAAAATGTCATTTTTTACCAGTTCAGGAAAAAAGAAAAAATGCATGATTTTGCCTAAAATAATACATATAACCTAATATAAAAAAGGCACAAGACTGTTTTGTTGCTTCAAATTTGCACCAACCATTCAAGTTTCAACCAAGTATTAGTGGTAAGATAACCAAATTATAAATAACATTCAAACATGAAAATTACAAACCAGCATAAGTGCATATATAACACATTAACACATTGACTAAATTACTAATTAAAGATCATAGGAAAATTAGTCCTCAAATATCTTGATATCATGAAAATCATAAACACTAATTCTAATATAAAAAAAACGCATTTTTTTATATATATGGGTTTGGTTTGGTTCGGTTCGGTTCGGGTAACGGGTTTGGATTTCTCAACCCGTTATCCGAACCAATAGTCATCGGTTCTAATTGGTTCGGTTCGGTTCGGACCCGAATGAGAAAAAAATTCCGAACCAATTTGAATGGTTCGGTTTGGTTCGTCGAGTTCATCGGATCAATCCGAACCAATGAACACCCCTACAAATAAATGTATCATTTATATGGCTAGGATCCATCCCATTATTTAGCACATCAAGAACAAAAGAGGAGACATCATTACCAATGAGGTGCCAATATTTCTAGAAGAAGAAGGGGGAAACCCATCCGGTCCGGGAGCAGTAAAAGGCTTCATGTTCTTCAAAGCTATATCATATATGGACTTCTTCAGCTGTGAATGATCTGGAAAGAGAGCTTTGGGCACAAGAGTCCAACCTATCCCGTACAACATCAAGGATTTCTGACTGCATCGTCAGGTGGGAGGATGAAAATAGACTAACAAAAAAATTAGTCATCACGCGCGCAATATCACTTTCTTCACCATATTCTACACCATTATCATCCTTAATGGTCTCCACCCAATTTGTTTTTTTTTCTTTGAGAGGCTTTAAGGTGGAAGAATCTAGTGTTTCGGTCCCCTTCTATGAGCCACAAAGCACGAGATCTTTGGCTCCACCACTTCTCTTCTTGATCCAAGAGAGAGTCTAAATTATTTTCCTCATCCCTGATGGCCTGTATCCTTCTTGGTTCATGGGACAGTCTCGATAAACTTTCTAGCCTTTTCTGACTTTGACGGATCTTTTTGGGGATATTCCCAAATTTTTTGGACCCCCACCTGTCTAGCGTTTGAAGCCACGAGGATAGTTTGGATTGAATCTCGAGACCTCCTTTTGACCACCCCCTCAAAAACTATTTTCTCACAATCATTGTCTTCAGCCCAAGTTTTTTCAAACCGCATCACGGACGGTCTTCCCATGCTGCCACCTGTATGAGAGTTGGTTTCCAATAGGAGGGGGCGATGATCCGAAGAAAAACGGCCCAAGTGGTGAACCGTTGCAGCTGGGAAAAGGACTTTCCACGATGATGTGGCGAGAAATCTATCTAGTCTAGCTTTGATGTTCCTATCTTCCTTCTGGCCATTGTCCCACGTGAACCTATCTCCCACAAAGCCCAAATCTTCCAAGCCACATGAGTGGGCACTCACCCGAAAGCCATGCAGCAGGTTATAAGGAATGTTGTTTTCGCCTCTCTTTTCTTCATTTGCCATTACTTGGTTCAGATCACCAAAGCACTGCCAAGGTACATTGTTAACATCTCTGTGAATAGACTTCATTAGGTCCCATGTTAACTTTTTGTTTTGGGCCTCAGGAAAACCATAGATACTCGTGCATCTCCAGCAAGTTTGACCATCATCCAATGAAACATTTGCATCAATGTGGTTAAGGGACGTGGATATGATATCCACCGTGACTTCATCATTCCAGAACAAAGTTAGGCCCCCTGCACGGTTCCTACTATCACCATTACAATCAACCGCCCAAACATGAGACAGTCCCCTCTACGGGGTCTCCTTCTGTGGGTCAGCTTCTTTGTTTTCCGGAGTGGAGGTTGTCTGCATTGTAAGGCTAGATAATTTATGTAATAGGTCCTGGGCCATCTTCTTCCTTCTCTCCTCTTGGGCAGGGGACATTGATGGTTTGTCGTGATTCTGTTGAGGATTGCTAACTTTGACTTGTCTCCCCGATTGCACTGCTCGCATCCATGGCCCTCTATTTCTCTCCTCTTCTTGTCTACCAGTCCCGCCATTGCACCCATCTTCATCATGCCCAACGATACCACAGCCATAACAGAATTGAGGAAGCTTTTCATATTGGAAGTCCACCCAAAACACTCTGTCTTTCCTTGATCCTGCATTGACACCGCGAAGGAGAGGATTTTTTGCGTCAATCTCAACTAGGGTTCTGACATAAGATCCTCTACCTTGAACTTCATATATATTAGACTCTAGAACTCTACCCATACTTGCACCAATTTTCTTCCCCATCTGTTGAGTTCGGCAATGCACCGGAAGGCCCCATATCTGTAGCCACACTGGAATCGAATCAAAGTCCATGTCTCTAGGGTTTAGACCACATTCCCATCGTCGAAGAACCATCCAAGAATGTCTAAAAATCCAGGGGTTTCCTTTCAGCGCACGATCGGCATCCCTGACATTGTGGAAGAACAGTTGGAATAGTTTCTCTCCAAGATCCACCACCTTGAAGCCCTGCAGTGCGTTCCATATACTATTGAGGGAATTGGACAAGCTGTTGACGTGCACCGTCTTTTCTGTGAACACCTTAGCAACAATGATATTTTTGCAATCTTGAAGCCCCTCTTGAATATCCTCATCATCAAAAACAATTATAGGGGGTTCATCATGAAAAGAGTATCCTTTGCTACCACCACCTGGTTCTTTGTTGTTCGTCATTGCACTGCCTAGCAGGAATAATCTGCATGTAGCGTCACAAAACACGATGGCCGTGGAAAAAAGCACTACCCGCCGCCTTCACTAGGTCAAGCACTATTTGTTTGTTTTTGTTTTCTTATGCAAGGTGGGGCCGTGGAGGTGTTGATCTGCAGACTGCAGCTCAAGTTTGTTGGTCTTTTGGCGCCAATAAGGCTGAGGGATGGAGGCTGCGGCGGCTGCAGTTGGGCTCCTATTTGATTTAGGGTTTCTCTTTAATTTATGATTTCTATGTAATTTTTTTGGGCCAGACTGTGTATTTGTTTGGGCCAGTATGTAATCCTTTTTTGTAAGGATAGTTAGGCCTTTGAGCCAATATGAATGTACATTTTAAATGAGCCAATAATTTTAATTCTATTTAACTGGTTTGTTAAGAAACGAAAGGAATTATTTTTTTGGTTGAAAATGTATGGAAACATGAAAAAAATGAGAAAAACTTAAAAAAAATCTTAAGGCCCAAAACAGTTATCTGGTCCAATATAATTTTAGACCCGTTCGTACCCACCCGATCAACCCGCAGGCTTACATGGCCGAAAATGGGTGGCTATATTAGTGTAGATGGGTTATTTCGGATTGGGCATTTTTGGCCCGAATCCGACCGAACCCGCCCGTTGCCTACCCCTACTATTATTCATATCTCCCAAGACCAGATCCTAGTCTCTATGTTTTTTTTGGGGTCAAATAGTCTCTATGTTTCTACTTTCTAGTTTCTACCTTTCCTGCTTTCTAAAAAAGAAAAATCAAAACCATTTCTATGTGCAAGCCCGCAAAAATTGGGATGTGAAGAACTGAGGATAGATTTTTCTTTGAACTGGGATTCTATATATCACATGCTGTTTATAGCTTGTGATAAATATTCATGTTATATTAATTTATTTAGAGTAAATGCTGATTTTGAAGCTTCTTATAAAGAATAATATTATAAGATTAAAGATTAATTTTGTCAGGTATTAATACTCTAGATATATATGTGTGTTTTTTTATTTAATATGAAATCTCCATGGGTATAGTTCTGGGTATTTTGGTAAAGCCCTAGAGTCGGGATAATTGTTAGGTAAAGTCCTAGAGTTGGCAATTCGGCCTATCCGCCTCGGTTCTGTCCGATGCGGGTAGTAGGCTTTATTGAGTTGGACTAAAATGCCTTGGAGTTATTCGGGCTTTAAAAATGAGTGTTTGAGCCTTACATATTTTTGGGTAGCCCAAATTTTTATGCGGATTTTGTGGGATACCCGGTCTTTTGCGGGTAATGACCTTTATTAGGCTAGGCTAAAAAAACCTGAGAGTTGTTCGAGCTTCTAAAATAAGTGTCCAAGCGCTACATTTTTACAGGTCGACCCGGTCGAGCAAAGTGCCCTAAGAGTGGCGACTCCGCGATAGTGGTTAGGTAAAGTCCTCCCAACATTGGCGACTCTATGATTCAAACCCCTACCTTGAAGTTAAAGCCCATCAGGGTCACAATCTCTTCCACTGCGACCAACCACAGTTTGGTTATATGTGTGTGTTGCGCGTACGTGTAAGAAATAATGAATAAATCTTACTCTAAGGGGGTGATTGGTGTAGTGAAAAAATATGATGGAGAAAAATAAATAAGAGAGAACTGGAGTATAAAGAAATAGTGAAGAAATTAAGTTGTTTGATAGAAGAGAAATAGAAGTGAAATAAAGTGGAAATAAGGTTGTATTTCTCTCTCATCTTGTTTGCTAGGAGAGAAAAAAAAGAGAAAAAAAGAGTGAAATATAGTGTAAAAGTGAATTTCCATTTCTCTCCTCTTAAGAAGAGAAATTTTTTAGTGGGTTCCACACTTTTAAATTTCCCTCTTACCAAGGGTGTAGCCAAGGGGGCTGGCATGGGCCACAACCCTCCAAAAATTTTTAATCTTTTTATTAATTATATAGATCTCACATAAAATATTTTATTGACCATTAATTTGACCCCCCAAAATATTTTATAAATTTTGTAGTATTACCTCTTTGTAACTCTTTCACTACTTATTTTATAAGATTTTAAAAAATTTAATTTTAAATTTTTTTTCTTATTTCCTTTTTTATATTCTTTTATATTAATTATGTTTCCTTATTTAGAGACGATAAGGTTTATTCAAAATCAAAGAAGATCGTGTTTTATTTGAATATGATTTTTAGAACTGCATTATAAAAAATCAAAAATTGAAAATACAAAAAGTGATTTTCATTTTTGGTTTTGAGTTGTAAAAAATTAATTAAAAGTTTTTAAAAACCAAAAACTGAAAACTCGCAATCACCCCGAATGGCCCTTTAGTTTTTAAAAATGTATGTAACTTCCAAATGTACCCTTATTGTAAGTCTTTTTTGTCGTACCCTTTTAAAAAAATAGGAAGAGTGGAAAGTGTGATCAGTGTGATTTTTTTTCTGTAAGGAGAAGGAAATAAAGAATGTAGATGTCATATGATGAAAAAAAAAAGAGAGAGACCGAAAAAGAAAGAAAAATAAAATATAAAAAGAGTTAAGTGTGAGAAAAATCACAATTGACTCGAATAATACTCTCGTATCAATATGTGTTTTTTAGGTGAACAAGGAAATCAATTTTTTTTGTTTAACCACGTGTATTCTTCACGGAATGCAATCCTGTTCGAACCGGGAACATCCACATCATGGTGGGACTAGCTCTTCCACAATGATGTTTGAATAAGGATAACAATATATGTTTGCCCGTATGTATAAGAAATAATGATAATAAGAACCCATTTGATATGTGTAGTGAATAATTGCACCCGACTTTATTATGATGCTTAAATAAGGATAATAAGAGCCCATTTGATTTAATTTTATTATTTAGTTTTTAAAAGCTGTTTTATAAAACATTTATTTATAAAACTATAAGTTAAGTTTTTTTTTAAAAACGGTTTTATAAAACAATTTTTAAAAACTAAAAAATATAATTTTATAAAACTATTTTTGACTAGCTTATAAATAAATTCATTTTACTGAACACGAAAAAATGTAGGGACCAAAATGATATTTAAGCCTTTATTTTAATAGCTTGTAACATTTTTTCATACGCTATTTTAAGTAGTATTTATGCTTATAGTTTATAACTTATTATTTTTCCTTTTAGTTTTATCCTTAATATTTTATAAATATCATTTTATCCCTGTTAATTTTTTAAAAACTCTTCTAAACCATTTCTAAATTAAACATACTCCATAAAAATATTAAATAATTGAAATGAAAATAAATAGTCTCACATTATGTTAGTCTACAAAATAAAAAAAATGAAACTAAAAGATAAAGTAATTAAAATAATTCATCTTTAAGAAAATATATAAATAATAATTATCTAAAAATATAATTTTTTCTATTAAATAAAATTAATATGGTGATTGCTCCGCTCCCGTTTTAAATTTATGGGTATCAGTCAAGTCACGACGTGTACCAATAATATTGAGCCACAAGAATTCAATTAGCCATCATTGTATTACATAAGTTTAGCATTAACTATTTTGGTAAATTGTGAAGTTGCCTTGCACCTTTTTCTTTTCCCATTTCTTCTCTCATCATGCTTATCGTCTTCCACTCCATTTCTTTTCTGAGTTCCTTTACCCAGTCCAAGTAGTCTCGTCTCGGTTCCATCCTCTTCCTCAATCACTTGCTCTGCTTTAATTCCGAGCATTCATTCCCATCATTGGAAACTTCTATCCCCATTCCACTTTTCTTTCCCCTCACTTTAGCCTCTCAAGTTTTGCACCTCACCGAAACAAGCACATACCTCTATATCATACATAAATAGCTCCAGTCCCACCTTTATCATTCAGTTCTTTTTCCCTATTTCCAGGTATTTTTTTTCTTGATTTATTTTTGCATTTATATTTTTAAAAATTTCCAACTTTCACACATTTTGGTATTAATAACTAGTTGGATGTGATAGTGATGGCCGTGGAAAATCTCCAGCATGACCACTGTACTATTGGGGAGGGGGTCTTGCCTTTGATTATTTGGGTGTTGTCCACTATACTGTTATTGTGAATTTTTTTATATATAAAAATGCTAAAAAGAAAACGAACATAAAAAAGATAAAACAACTAAAAATAGAAGACCCCAAGACAGTGTTCGTGAAGGTACAGAAGCAACCTGGCAGGGAGGCAGGTGAAGTTCACATCTCCAAATTCCAATTCTGGTCCGGGAATTTAATTGAAGTTGAAAAAAAAATGAGTGTATAATTGCAAAACATAAAAAAATTTTGAGTTAAAGTGTAATATCTGCTTATGTGTAAAAAGACTTAACACTTGTATGAATAGCATTTAAACACGTCATGACTGGACAGAGTGCCCATAAATTTAAAACAGAACCGTAGAATCTACCAATTAATTTTTATGTAAAAATACCATATAAATGATCCTTTTATGTGATTTTATATTCATCAGCTACTTAAACAATTAATTTTACCAAACACTTCAAATTTAATAAGTTACCTTATAAGCTATTAGCTACTTTTTTAACTTTCAGCTAACTTATCATCCATTTTTTTTCCAAACACAGCCTAAGTTAAGTCAACTTTTTTTATTTTTGAAAAAAAAAGGCATCTAATTACTCTTTTTTCTCATATGAGTAAACCCTTTTGTTCTCCTTATTCCTTAAACTTTAAGATCCTCACACTTTGTTTATTTGAGGGTAGAATAGAATAAAAGAAGTTGAGAAAAGAAAAAAAAAGCAACATCTCATTTTCTCTAGTTTAGTTGAGATAAAAAAAAATAGGGTGGAGGAAAAAATATGATGGGACTTATATGACTTTTTTCTCTCACATTAGAAGAAAATAGAAAGAAAATGAAAAGATTCTTAAAATCTCCAATTTTCATATCTAATCACTTGTCCATTGTTACATTGAAAGGATATAATAGTCATTTAATACAAATACGTTTTCTCTTTACTTTTTCTTTCCAACCAAAATAAGAAGATCTATGGAAGTTTCCACACTTATATTATATCTTTTCTTTATTCTCTTCTTCCAAATGATATAAAATCATCCTTTTTTTTCTCTCCTTTTTCTTTTACCCATTTTCGACCCTTTCATTTTTTATGATAGGGGGACAAAAATGCAATTAAGCCTTTTTTTATTTGTGTGTAAACAAGGCATAAAGCATTGCAACCTCCATCAAACATTAACCATTGTTTGTGATCTCCAACACCTTGAAACATGAAGACTCTCACTTTGTTTGTGACATTCATCATTTAATTTGGGGGACTTTGAACTTTGAAGAAAAGGGAGTAAAGGGAAACGAGTTGAGTAAGAAAAGGATATGGAAACAGTGATGAAGGGCATGACAACAAATATTTTGAGAGTACATTGAATTGAATGAACTAAACTTTAAGGGATCATGGTAAAAGGCATCGATAGTGAACAAGTTTGATGTATATCTTGGCTTGGTGATTTAATCCTTGACACTCGTATACTTTAATTTAAAATCGCATGTGTATTATATTTTTTTTAAAGTTATTTGATTTTTGTAATTTTGGAGCTTTGAAGCAAGATTAGTAACTCTTTTTTTAATATGAAATGTGAAATGCTAAAAAAACAATAATTTTGAAACATGCTTTGATTTTCCTTTAGAGTAGGTTATAAGAATAGATGGAGAGGCCCATGGCCACCCAAAAAATAATAATTTTCTTATTAATTATTTGGGTCCTATATAAAATATTTCATCAAATCTTAATTGGTCCCCTTACATATTTTGTATATTCTCATCCTTTCATTTTTTTTAAAAAAATAAGTTTTTAACCATTTTGTTTCCTTTTTTATTTTCTTCAAACTCCCTTACATTGTTGCGTGACTTGCATCATGTACCTTCCTTATTTTTTACTTTTTTAATTTTTTTCAACTCATTGTCAACGCCAAATTTTGATCATACCTCTATGAGGCAAAATTTATGGCCTAGGGGATAAATAACATGTATCGGTGCAAGGTTATTTCCATCCGTTGATATATTAATATAGTAATCGAGTGGTGGAGATTTCGGACTGGATACTTGTTGGCGTGCTTAGTTGTGGATGTTTATTATGAAACCCCTATACATGTGAGTAATTTCTAATATAGTCAGGGGGCGAAAGAGTCAAAAGTGTATGTGTTTACCGTGCGACAACCTTAATGCTTGTGAAGTTCCTGTTGTTGCAGATGTGAGGTGAGGTGAGGTTAATTTGTTGGCGTCGTGGATAGAATGAACGGTTTTTCTATAGTGTGCCCCAGGGCACACTTTAACAATCATTAAAGTTTGATTTCCAATGTCATATTTAATGCATTTATTATGTGAGAGAGTGACTTGTAATTATATAGCATTAAATCTGGTTTTTAACATTAAATGGCTTCCATTTTTAACCCTGACTATTTCACTTCTATCATCTTTTATATTTTAAAATGCAAGTCAAAATATTCATGCTGAAAATTAATAAATTAATATAGAAAACCAATCGTTACATTTTGCTTGTCTCCGTTCTTAATTTGTTATTCTCAAGTATCCATTTGGTTTGTTTCTTAATTAAAAGAATAAAACGAAATTCATCTTGCCTCGTTTATATTTTCAATGCTATTGCTCCTATACAAAAAGTATATATAATGAATCAATGTCTTTATTTTTATAAAAAATATTAGTTAATTTTTTAACTTTTATTTTTTAAAAACATAGGTTTAATCACTAGAGATCAATCAAGTCTTTTTCTAATTGATCGAACCCCACATAGGTTCATATATTGAATTAAAGAACACCCGTTGCTATTATATATGAAAAAATTGCAACTATTGCTTTTCTAAATTAATTTGGACTGTTATATATGAAGCGTATATGGTAGATGTGGTTAAATTGGACTGTTGTTATGTTACCGTTTTTAGTTTATGAGTATTGTAAGGTGTGGATTTGTTCTCCGTCGACCACATGGGGGCAATGGAAAGTAGTTGCATAATAGGAAGCCATACGTTTTCGAAGATGACAGTGAGGTTAAGGGTCCCGATGAAATGTAGATGAGTACTACGTTGTCCTCTATAACGGGGTGTAAACAATAATCCTTGGCTGTCATTAAAAAGGTCTTTGGCGGTCCAGTAGCGGCGTTGTTCCTTTGTTGCAGATTAATGGAGGTTGGTCGACCATGGCTGTGGGAGGAAGAAGAAGTAGTTTTTGGGGGCTGTGAGTTAACGGGCCGTGGATGTAACATAGATATCCTGTTGGGCCCTTGATAAGCATTTCTACTTGGGCTTACTAGATGCATTGCCCTGTGAAGTAAAGGCGATGGTTGGTATAATGGTATTCTTAAAAATTGTGGGTCTGGTATCATTAGATGAGTTTGCGATGAAAGAAGGCTTAGAGGTGTATATGATGGTTAGGTTCAGTATGTGTGGTAATTAATATGGATTAATATCAATTTAAAGAAAATTGTGATATTTAAAAAATGGTAAGAAAAAAATATGTGTGAAATTAATGGTGGGGTCCCTATGATGAGGTTGTAGTTGGGGGCGACCGGTGAGGCGATAGATGCGTTCGGCTGGTCGATACCGGTTATAGGTGGCAATTTGGGCTACCCGGGCCGGCCCGCCTTGATGCGGGTAGCGGGCTTTATCGGGCTGGGCTAAAAAACCCGACAGTTATTCGGGCTTCTAAAATAGGTGCCCGAGCCCTACCTTTTGTGGGCTTTTTACAGGCTACCCGATTTTTTTACGATTTTTTCGGGTATCGGGCTAGGTTAAAAAGCCCGGAGGTTATTCGGGTTTCTAAAATAGGTGTCCGAGCCCTACATTTTTGCGGCCTTTTGCGGGCCGGTCGGGCTAGCCCAATTTGCCGGCTCTAATCCCGTGAACAGAGGATGTTGTCGTGCAGTGGGCGATGTTGACACGGTGGCTTAGTTGGAGGTCAGGGATGGTGAGGGGGACATAGTGACAAATTTCTATGATTTTTGGTAATAAAGGATAATTATAGTGGATTAATTACAGTTAAAGAGCGATTAATTAATGAAAAACAGCAAGATACGCCGATTAATTTTGAGAAAATTACATGGATGTCCAGTTTCCTGGTGGATGTTACCTGTAAAGTTTCGCGTTGTTTCGGCGAGTGGGTGAAACCCGTTGACACGAACGACTGTGTACGAGGACGTAACCTAAAACCCTAAGTCTCTTTTTGGCCTAGGGAGTGGGCGATGTTGTCTTGGTGGCTCCATTTTGACACGGTGGCTTAGTTAGAGGTCAGGGATGGTGAGGGGGACATGGTGACAAATATCTGTGATTTTTGGTAATAAAGGATAATTATAGTGGATTAATTACAGTTAAACAACGATTAATTAATGAAAAAGAGCTAGATACGCCGATTAATTTTGAGAAAATTACATGGATGTCCAGTTTCCTGGTGGATGTTACCAGTAGAGTTTCGCGTTGTTTCGGCGAGTGGGTGAAACCCGTTGGCACGAACGACTATGAACGAGGACGTAACCTAAAACCCTAAGTCTCTTTTTGGCTTGAGGAGTGGGCGATGTTGTCTTGGTGGTTCGATTTTTACACGGTGGCTTAGTTGGAGGTCAGAGATGGTGAGGGGGACATGGTGACAAATTTATGTGATTTTTGGTAATAAAGGATAATTATAGTGGATTAATTACAGTTAAACAATGATTAATTAATGAATAACAGCTAGATACGCCGATTAATTTTGAGAAAATTACATGGATGTTCAGTTGCCTGGTGGATGTTACCTGTAGAGTGTCGCGTTGTTTCGGCGAGTGGGTGAAACCCGTTGACACGAACGACTGTGTACGAGGACGTAACCTAAAACCCTAAGTCTCTTTTTGGCCTAGGGAGTGGGCGATGTTGTCTTGGTGGTTCGATTTTGACACGGTAAATTAGTTAGAGGTCAGGGATGATGAGGGGGACATGGTGACAAATTTCTGTGATTTTTGGTAATAAACGATAATTATAGTGGATTAATTACAGTTAAACAACGATTAATTAATGAAAAACAGCTAGATACGCCGATTAAATTTGAGAAAATTACATGGATGTCCAGTTGCCTGGTGGATGTTACCTGTAGAGTTTCGCGTTGTTTCGGCGAGTGGGTGAAACCCGTTGACACGAACGACTGTGTACGAGGACGTAACCTAAAACCCTAAGTCTCTTTTTGGCCAAGGGAGTGGGCGATGTTGTCTTGGTGATTCGATTTTGACACGGTGGCTTAGTTGTAGGTCATGGATGATGAGGGGGACACGGTGACAAATTTTTGGTAATAAAGGATAATTATAGTGGATTAATTACAGTTAAAAATGATTAATTAATGAAAAACAGCTAGATACGCCGATTAATTTTGAGAAAATTACATGGATGTCCAGTTGCCTGGTGGATGATACCTTTAGAGTTTCGCGTTGTTTCGGTGAGTGGGTGAAACCCGTTGGCACGAACGACTGTGTACGAGGACGTAACCTAAAACCCTAAGTCTTTTTTTGGCCTAGGGAGTGGGCGATGTTGTCTTGGTGGTTCGATTTTGACACGGTGGTTTAGTTGGAGGTCAGGGATGATAAGGGGGACATGGTGACAAATTTCTGTGATTTTTGGTAATAAAGGATAATTATAGTGGATTAATTACACTTAAACAACGATTAATTAATGAAAAACAGCTAGATACGCCGATTAATTTTGAGAAAATTACATGGATGTCCAGTTGCCTTGTGGATGTTACCTGTAGAGTTTCCCATTGTTTCGGCGAGTGGGTGAAACTCGTTGGTACGAAAGACTGTGGACGAGGACGTAACCTAAAACCCTAAGTCTCTTTTTGGCCTAGGGAGTGGGTGATGTTGTATTGGTGGTTCGATTTTGACACGGTGGTTTAAATGGAGGACAAGGATGATGAGGGGGACATGGTGACAAATTTATGTGATTTTTGGTAATAAAGGATAATTATAGTGGATTAATTACAGTTAAACAACAATTAATTAATGAAAAACAACTAGATACGCCGATTAATTTTGAGAAAATTACATGGATGTCCAGCTGCCTGGTGGATGTTACCCGTAGAGTTTCGCGTTGTTTCGGTGAGTGGGTGAAACCCGTTGGCATGAACGACTATGAACGAGGACGTAACCTAAAACCCTAAGTCTCTTTTTGGCCTGGGGAGTGGGCGATGTTGTCTTGGTGGTTCGATTTTGACACAGTGGCTTAGTTGGAGGTCAGAGATGGTGAGGGGGACATGGTGACAAATTTATGTGATTTTAGGTAATAAAGGATAATTATAGTGGATTAATTACAGTTAAACAATGATTAATTATTGAAAAACAGCTAGATACGCCGATTAATTTTGAGAAAATTACATGGATGTCCAGTTGCCTGGTGGATGTTACCTGTAGAGTTTCGCGTTGTTTCGGCGAGTGGGTGAAACCCGTTCACACGAACGACTGTGTACGAGGACGTAACCTAAAACCCTAGGTCTCTTTTTGGCCTAGGGAGTGGGCGATGTTGTCTTGGTGGTTTGATTTTGACACGGTAAATTAGTTAGAGGTAAGGGATGATGAGGGGGACATGGTGACAAATTTCTGTGATTTTTGGTTTTAAAGGATAATTAAAGTGGATTAATTACAGTTAAACAACGATTAATTAAAGAAAAACAGCTAGATACGCCGATTAAATTTGAGAAATTTACGTGGATGTCCAATTGCCTGGTGGATGTTACCTGTAGATTTTCGCGTTGTTTCGGCGAGTGGGTGAAACTCGTTGGCACGAACGACTGTGTACGAGGACGTAACCTAAGACCCTAAGTCTCTTTTTGACCTGGGGAGTGGGCGATGTTGTCTTGGTGGTTCGATTTTGACACGGTGGCTTAGTTGTAGGTCATGGATGGTGAGGGGGACATGGTGACAAATTTTTGGTAATAAAGGATAATTATAGTGGATTAATTACAGTTAAAAATGATTAATTAATGAAAAACAGCTAGATACGCCGATTAATTTTGAGAAAATTACATGGATGTCCAGTTGCCTGGTGGATGTTACCTTTAGAGTTTCGCGTTGTTTCGGCGAGTGGGTGAAAATCGTTGGCAAGAACGACTGTGTACGAGGATGTAACCTAAAACCCTAAGTCTCTTTTTGGCCTGGGGAGTGGGCGATGTTGTTTTGGTGGTTCGATTTTGACACGGTGGCTTAGTTGGAGGTCAAAGATGGTGAGGGGGACATGGTGACAAATTTATGTGATTTTTGGTAATAAAAGATAATTATAGTGGATTAATTACAGTTAAACAATGATTAATTAATGAAAAACAGCTAGATACGCCGATTAATTTTGAGAAAATTACATGGATGTCCAGTTGCCTGGTGGATGTTACCTGTAGAGTTTCGCATTTTTTCGGCGAGTGGGTGAAACCCGTTGACACGAACGACTGTGTACGAGGACGTAACCTAAAACCTTAAGTCTCTTTTTGGCCTAGGGTGTGGGCGATGTTGTCTTGGTGGTTCCATTTTGACACGGTGGCTTAGTTGGAGGTCAGGGATGATGAGGGGGACATGGTGAAAATTTATGTGATTTTTGGTAATAAAGGAAAATTATAGTGGATTAATTACAGTTAAACAACGATTAATTAATGAAAAACAGCTAGATACGCCGATTAATTTTGAGAAAATTACATGGATGTCCAGTTGCCTTGTGGATGTTACCTGTAGAGTTTCGCATTGTTTCGGCGAGTGGGTGAAACCCGTTGGTACGAAAGACTGTGAACGAGGACGTAACCTAAAACCCTAAGTCTCTTTTTGGCCCAGGGAGTGGGTGATGTTGTATTGGTTGTTCGATTTTGACACGGTGGTTTAATTGGAGGTTAGGGATGATGAGGGGGACATGGTGACAAATTTCTGTGATTTTTTGTAATAAAGGATAATTATAGTGGATTAATTACAATTAAATAACAATTAATTAATGAAAAACAACTAGATACGCCGATTAATTTTGAGAAAATTACATGGATGTCCAGCTGCCTGGTGGATGTTACCCGTAGAGTTTCGCGTTGTTTCGGCGAGTGGGTGAAACCCGTTGACACGAACGACTGTGTACGAGGACGTAACCTAAAACCCTAAGTCTCTTTTTGGCCTAGGGAGTGGGCGATGTTGTCTTGGTGGTTCCATTTTGACACGGTAAATTAGTTAGAGGTCAGGGATGATGATGGGGACATGGTGACAAATTTCTGTGATTTTTGGTAATAAATGATAATTATAGTGGATTAATTACAGTTAAACAATGATTAATTAATGAAAAAGAGCTAGATACGCCGATTAAATTTGAGAAAATTACATGGATGTCCAGTTGCCTGGTGGATGCTACCTGTAGATTTTCGCGTTGTTTTGGCGAGTGGGTGAAACTCGTTGGCACGAATGACTGTGTACGACGACGTAACTTAAAACCCTAAGTCTCTTTTTGGCCTGGGGAGTGGGCGATGTTGTCTTGGTGGTTCGATTTTGACACGGTGGCTTAGTTGTAGGTCATGGATGGTGAGGGGGACATGGTGACAAATTTTTGGTAACAAAGGATAATTATAGTGGATTAATTACAGTTAAAAAATGATTAATTAATGAAAAACAGCTAGATACGCCGATTAATTTTGAGAAAATTACATGGATGTCCAGTTGCCTGGTGGATGTTACCTTTAGAGTTTCGCGTTGTTTCGGCGAGTGGATGAAACCCGTTGGCACGAACGACTGTGTACGAGGACGTAACCTAAAACCCTAAGTCTCTTTTTGGCCTAGGGAGTGGGCAATGTTGTCTTGGTGGTTCGATTTTGACACGACGGTTTAGTTGGAGGTCAGGGATGATGAGGGGGACATGGTGAAAATTTATGTGATTTTTGGTAATAAAGGAAAATTATAGTGGATTAATTACAGTTAAACAACGATTAATTAATGAAAAACAGCTAGATACGCCGATTAATTTTGAGAAAATTACATGGATGTCCAGTTGCCTTGTGAATGTTACCTGTAGAGTTTCGCATTGTTTCGGCGAGTGGGTGAAACCCGTTGGTACGAAAGACTGTGAACGAGGACGTAACCTAAAACCCTAAGTCTCTTTTTGGCCCAGGGAGTGGGTGATGTTGTATTGGTTGTTCGATTTTGACACGGTGGTTTAATTGGAGGTTAGGGATGATGAGGGGGACATGGTGACAAATTTCTGTGATTTTTTGTAATAAAGGATAATTATAGTGGATTAATTACAATTAAATAACAATTAATTAATGAAAAACAGCTAGATACACCGATTAAATTTGAGAAAATTACATGGATGTCCAGTTGCCTGGTGGATGTTACCTGTAGATTTTCGCGTTGTTTCGGCGAGTGGGTGAAACTCGTTGGCACGAATGACTGTGTACGAGGACGTAACCTAAAACCCTAAGTCTCTTTTTGGCCTGGGGAGTGGGCGATGTTGTCTTGGTGGTTCGATTTTGACACAGTGGCTTAGTTGTAGGTCATGGATGGTGAGGGGGACATGGTGACAAATTTTTGGTAGTAAAGGATAATTATAGTGGATTAATTACAGTTAAAAAATGATTAATTAATGAAAAACAGCTAGATACGCCGATTAATTTTGAGAAAATTACATGGATGTCCAGTTTCCTGGTGGATGTTACCTTTAGAGTTTCGCGTTGTTTCGGCGAGTGGGTGAAACCCGTTGGCACGAACGACTGTGTACGAGGACGTAACCTAAAACCCTAAGTCTCTTTTTGGCCTAGGGAGTGGGCAATGTTGTCTTGGTGGTTCGATGTTGACACGGTGGCTTAGTTGGAGGTCAGGGATGGTGAGGGGGACATGGTGACAAATATCTGTGATTTTTGGTAATAAAGGATAATTATAGTGGATTAATTACAGTTAAACAACGATTAATTAATGAAAAACAGCTAGATACGCCGATTAATTTTGAGAAAATTACATGGATGTCCAGTTGCCTTGTGGATGTTACCTGTAGAGTTTCGCATTGTTTCGGCGAGTGGGTGAAACCCGTTGGTACGAAAGACTGTGAACGAGGACGTAACCTAAAACCCTAAGTCTCTTTTTGGCCTAGGGAGTGGGTGATGTTGTATTGGTTGTTCGATTTTGACACGGTGGTTTAATTGGAGGTTAGGGATGATGAGGGGGACATGGTGACAAATTTCTGTGATTTTTGGTAATAAAGGATAATTATAGTGGATTAATTACAATTAAACAACAATTAATTAATGAAAAATAGCTAGATACGCCGACTAATTTTGAGAAAATTACATGGATGTCCACTTGCCTGGTGGATGTTACCTGTAGAGTTTCGCGTTGTTTCAGCGAGTGGGTGAAACCCGTTGGCAAGAACGACTGTGTACGAGGACGTAACCTAAAACCCTAAGTCTCTTTTTGGCCTGGGGAGTGGGCGATGTTGTCTTGGTGATTCCATTTTGACACGGTGGCTTAGTTGGAGGTCAGGGATGGTGAGGGGGACATGGTGACAAATTTCTGTGATTTTTGGTAATAAAGGATAATTATAGTGGATTAATTACAGTTAAACAATGATTAATTAATGAAAAACAGCTAGATATGCTGATTAATTTTGAGAAAATTTCATGGATGTCCAGTTGCCTGGTCGATGTTACCTGTAGAGTTTCGCGTTGTTTTGGCGAGTGGGTGAAACCCGTTGGCACGAACGACTGTGTACGAGGATGTAACCTAAAACCTTAAGTCTCTTTTTGGCCTGCGGAGTGGGCGATGTTTCTTGGTGGTTCGATTTTGACACCGTGGCTTATTTGGAGGTCAGGGATGGTGAGGGAGACATTGTGACAAATTTCTGTGATTTTTGGTAGTAAAGGATAATTATAGTGGATTAATTACAGTTAAACATGGATTAATTAATTAAAAACAGCTAGATACGCGGATTAAAGTTGAGAAAATTACAGGGATGTCCAGTTGCAAGGTGTGAAAACCATTTATTTTATTACATTTATGTTAATATTCTTAATTTCTTATTGTGTACGGCTATAAATTTTTCAAATTATGTTTCAAAAATCCTACCAATTTCATTTCGCCCATTAATTAGTATGCAATAAGTGAGAATGATTTGTTTGCCTTACTTAATATTTGATTTTAACAAATTTGTTAATTATTTTTAATGTCAAATAAATACCTTATGAAAAATAATATTAAATATACTTTTCAAATAAATATCTTATCACTACAATAGGATGAACGCGACCTTAAATTATACTTGTAAAAAAATTATTAAATTGTAATGACATCATAATATTATATAGTTTTTGAAAATTATAAACATGAATTTTATAATAACAGCTTTGTTGTGATGCCGTGTTATGTTTATTTATATTTACTAACCTAATAAGCTGGCAATTTTATCAAACAGTCCTGATTATATAAGTTGAGCTATGGGGCTTGGATGTTATAATACAGATCCAAATCTGGCAACAAATGGATACTTTTGTTTAAGTGTTCACGAGACCCTTGTTAGCAATTCTTCAGAGTCAAAGGACCCCTATTAAATATGTTGCACACTTACACGTAATTACAATAGTCCGTTTATTTCCCATGTACCGGTAAGACTTATAAAGTTATAAATCCATGTACCATAAAAGTCACCACCTCTATGAACACCTCATTTTAACCAAAAGACCAATAAAATATAAAAAAATAGTAAAAATCAAATAAAAATTTTGAAATAAATGAAAAATGGAAGAATGAATTAACAAAATTTAACCTTTTATTTAAATTTTAATATATTAATAATAAGGAAAAGCTTTATTTAAATGATATAAAGATATATTTGAAATTAAAAATAAAATTTGGTGAAGGCTATCGAACTTCCACCATTGTCCATTGCCCCCACACCAGCCAGCACATCTCTACTAAACTCATCTTTCACTCAAGATTTTGACAATTATAAATATGAAGAATAAGAAAAAAAGATTCAATAGTAGGAAGCATATTTTATTTACCAAAATTCAGTCAAAACATTATAAAATTGTCACTAAAATAGCACCCAACCCCCTAATGGAGGATAGGGCACCAATACTACATCTAAGAGGTTGTAAAGACCATTATTATTATTCCTTCCTAAACTAATTCCTAACACATAATAAAATCTAAAATCTTCTTCATTTCACTCTTTATTGTGTCTCACAAACTGCATCAATTGCAAGCCTATTCTGTGAAACTTTGCATCCAGTTGGTCCAAGCACTTTTTCAGTAACATGAAAAGAACAACTCTGCTTGCCAACACATTTCTGCAAAGGAAAATGCAAAAAATGTAAGATTTTCTTGTTTTTAAGCCCTTTAGCATAGAAATTAAATTACAGATAATGGTAAACTAGTAAATTACCTTTGTGATGACAGATAAAGCATCAGGAGATTCACAATCTCCCTTTTGAAAGGATCCACATTCACCCTTTGGCACTCCAAAGCTAGCAAATTTAATTTCAGAGATGACTTGGTTATCATGGCATGCCAATTCCAATACATGTCCTTCATAAGCATTTGCACACACTTTGCCAATAGTTACAGTGGAAAATCTAACACCATAGGGCTGTCCTCCTAACTCTTCAAACAACACCAATGTGTTTAGACCATCATCACGAAGGAATGATATAGGGATATGGTACCTTCAAAGAATGTAACAAATCATTAATAATATGACATTTCATAGAAACATTTTCTTAATCAATTCAAAATTTGTCAGGTTACCATCTTTGAGAAGGCCTTCCACATTTTGTCACACATTTGTTTGAGGTATATGCTCCACGGTAATCACACGTGGAACTACAACCATTCTCATCTGCAAGATAGCTTGGCCAATACCTACCAATGTTGTTACCATTCACCCAAGCTTGACCCTTTCCTAACCCTCTTAAATCTGCCACAACAGGATCATTTCCTATTGGACTCTTGAATGTAGTCTGCATGAAAAAAAAAAACAAATTTTGAAATGTTAGATAAAAGGTACAAATAATACTATATTGTATATACCTACTTAAAAATCATTTTATATTTTTATTGACTTGAAAACAAGTATAATATTCCTATAGTTCTATGGAATTGATTTAAACAATTAAAAGATACAATAAATAATCATACCTTGTACCAAACAAACACTCTATCTGTTGGAAGACCATTTGTAAACCAGCCATTAGTGTTGTCTTCACTGAAATGCTTGACATGCTCACCATGTAATCCCACCTTATAGTTCCATACATTGTTGGTGATATCCTTGATGATCTCAGTGTTATCCTTTCTTCCAACCAATTGTACAGGACCATCAATACCAACATGGACATTGTCAAAGTAGGCACCATAGTTCTATTTGAATAGAGAGATCAATGTTAGTCATTTACCATAAGTAGTAATTTCTTCAATGAAGTGTGTATTGTTACTTACAGGTAAATCAACAGTGCTACTGAGTAGAGTTATCTCATTCTGTCCAAGCTTCAATTTGACCTTTGTCTCATAAACAAATTGATACTCTCCATCTAGAGCATAATGGGAACCTGTAGAGGAAAGAATGGAAGATTATAAACTACATTTTGGTAACTATTTTAAGCTAAAATATAAAAAAAATGGGAAGTGAATAAAAAAAATAATTTCCAGTTGGAACTTACCAGCATGTCCCCCATTAACAAATACATGAAGCACATGCCCATTGGTGTTCACTCTTAGCTTAAGATCCTTGGACCAAATAGGATCATCTTCTTTAATGTCAACACTAAAATAAGATTTTTTTCATACATGTTAGTAGGTACTAATTAATAAACACCTCAATACAAGGTAAAAAAAATAGAGAAATTATTAATTACCTGGTGATGTACCATAAGTAATCACTGGTATCATTTGTGACTACCTTTTGATCCAAAAGTTGAGGAACACTAAGAGAAACAGAACCAAGGACTTGGCCATTTTTCATTTGCACGAAAGGCTCATGCATCCATTGCCAATTCAATGTATTTGAATCATCTTCAACATCAGCTTCATTGTCCTTCATGACCATTATGGATGTTTGAGCATTTACCTGATTTCATACTATTTAATTAGTTACTAGCAGTCACACAAGTAGAACCTCTTAATCTCATGTAACACTATAAGAAAAAGCTATATTTTATTTATTATTTATATGACAATTAATTTTTAGAAAGAAACATTTTATTTCTCACCTTTGCAGTGTTGTAAGTTTCTGTATAACAATCTGGAAGAATAGAAACAGACCATGCAGGAACCTTGTATTGAGTGTTTTGAAAGTTAATTGTAGCATCCATTGATGAATCTGCATTTCCAAGGAAGCAAACTGATTTTCCAGCATAACTGTATACTGTGGCCTATAAAAAATAATTAAAATTAGAAAATGATTCAAAGAGACTAAATAATATAATATAATATATAATATAAAGGTATAAATCAAAATTGCTTGAGATGAAAATAAAAACTTACCGTAACCATATTCCCATACTCAATATTGTTGGAGGAACCTTGAGTTAAGACATCTTCCATTGATTTTAGAATTTCATGAAGCCGTTTAAGATGTCCCCACTTAGGTTGATTTAAATTACCTTACATTAAAAAAACAATATATTATCAAATGAATAAAAAGTAAAAAACAGTTAAACTATTGTTTATTAGAAATACAATAAATATTTTTTTGTTACTTACCATATTCATCCAGAGGAGCATCATAGTCATATGAAGTGGTGATATATGGTCCTCCTGCGGTTCGTCCAAAATTGGTGCCTCCATGGTACTATTATGAGCAAAATAATTAAAATGAGCAATTTAATAATAATAAAGATGTATGATAATTATAATTAATATATTAAAGAAGACAAATTAAAACAGATAATTAATATTGTCAAAGGGTTTACTCCTTTATTTTTTAATTCACCATTCAAATCTTTCACGGATCAAATTGAGATATGAGGGTTTACTCCTTTATTTTTTAATAATAAATATAAATATTTAACAAGAATAAAAGCATTAAATGGAGAGTCAACAAATATTTAATGATTTCTTTTCAAAAAATGTAAAAAAAATACCCATTAAAAAGAATTACTATATTAGAATGATTTCTTTTTAAATTATGCCTTATCAATGGCAAATGCTTATTTTTGCTTTCCAATTTCCATCTTTTATATAAATGGGGATGGGCTATCAATTTCATTCTCTCTCTCTTGTTTATTCCAAATTGGACCGATTTGCTCCTCACTTAACTTGCATTAGAGCTTGAAAGGTTAAGGGCACTCCATGACCCACCCAATTTATAGCATGGTTGATGACTGAGGTTGGACTTGGTTTTGGCCACATTGAAAAGAAGAAGGGAAAAAAAAAGAATGAGAATAACAACAAGAAGAAGATCGGCATCATACACTCTGTATAGTTTGCTTTTATAAGTGTTTCAGATATATAGTAATTTGTTAAGAGTAATGATTGCTTTGATTTGATGGTGCTAACGCTGCTCATTTGCAACAGTGGCAATGTCAAAGGTTATTTTACACAGACACACAAATACATACATAGACAGAGAGAGATAAAAAGGAATTAACATTCCTGCTTGCATATGTGAGTAGATTTTGGTTACATACTAAAGAAATCATTGATACTGGTTATTTAGTTCTTACCATATAGTAATTTTGGAATGTGCCACCATATTGGAAAAATCGTGCAACGGCAAAAGCAACATCCTCAGCAGTTCTATGAGGTACTTGTCCTCCCCAATTCTTATACCTAATTGCAAGCATTATATTGTTTAATGAAACTTTTTGAATTAAAATATGAAAAAATTTAAGCACAGAAAAGAAAGGGAATGGAAATGTTATTGGAAATGAAGAACTAACCAGCCAGTCCAATTCTCAGTCCACATCTTTGGTTTGTTTTTGCTGTTGGGATAAAATTGGTCACAATACCAACCATTGCATGTGTTAATCTAATTTAAGGCAGAAAGAAGGGACAAATTAGTAATCATCATAAACAAAATAAACAAAATAAAACATTCTAAAGTAAAAATTAAAAAATTACTATAGGGTCTGGAGCATCATCCTGTTGACACATAATCCAAGGCACACCAACTTGATAAGATTCAGCTAATTGAGCGCACCATTCAATATATTGTTTTCCATCATCACCATATGGACCCATAACATTTCCGTACTCATTTTCAATCTGTTTTTTTTTTTTTTCAATTCACCAAACCAAAGTATTACATGTAAATTATAAGAACAAAAAATTGATAATAAAAATAATTAATTAGGAATAGTGTTGCAAAACTAAACCTGAGCAAGAATAATGGGTCCTCCTTGTGAAGCAAAGAGATTCTCTTGCCTCATCTTGTCCACTATCAAAGTTGTGAAGTTTTTCATCTCATCCTATAGTTTAAATGCAGATCAATTAATTGAGGAAAATTTATAAAAGTTAGACATATCAGTGCTCTACCATCAAGGATCAAAATAAACTCATCAAATTATAGTGACTTACCATAAAAGCAACATTATTAGTCCTAAATTCCATGTTTGGAATATTGTGCAACCACACGGGAAATCCTCTATTCACAGAAAAAAAATACATAAATTTTAATTAATCATGGCTCAAAATTATTTTAAATTTTTTTAGAAAAAGAGAAAACGTATTTTAATTTCTCTTACCCATAATTCCATTCTGCACATACATATGGACCAATTCTAAGCACGGCATAAAGCCCTTCATTTTGAATGGTTTTAATAAATCTGACCAGATCTAGATTTCCAGAAAAATCATACTGAAAATACACACAAAAAAAAAATCAATACCAAAAATTGAAGATATATAATGGAAGTGAAAGAGAATGTTAAAACAAAAAATAAAGAAACCTGTCGATGTTGAGGCTCATGAGAATTCCAAAAAACATAAGTTTCAATTGCATCAAGTCCACCTTCTTTTGCTTTCTTAATCAAAGATGGCCACATCTATCATAAATAATAGAAATAAAAATATCAATTAAATAGTTTTGAATAAACTATATCTAATTTAAAAAATAAAATGATATAATAATAACCCACTTCAGGAGTGCTACGAGGATAATGGATGGAACCCGAAAGTAAAATTTTTGTTTTACCATCAATCTTAATGGCCCTTCCATCATATGAAACATCAACAGCATTGATAGCTAACAAGCTGAACAATGCTACACATAAGAGGATAAGTGCTCGGGTTGTACCCATTGCTTCTATCATAGATGAAGCTAATTGAAATTAATTGCAGTGATGAACCTGAAACAATAGTCATATTTACAGTAAAAAAATTATGGATAATTTTCAACTCTGATTTGAAATGAGTTTCGAATTTCAATTTGGATAAGAGTTAGAATCTTCAATTCAACAACTTGGGTTAGTTTTGGATAGCATTCAGAAACAGATATATTTTTCAAAATCAAATAAAAACTGTTTTGATATCAAAGTAGCTAGAGAGGATAACTAACTAATTGAAATGAATAAAAACTCTATTTATACTTATTTTTTAATTCAAATCAAATCTCCCGAAAATGTTTCCGGTGACTCTATCTCTATCTTTTTCTCCGATCTTTTTCAAACAAAAGTAATCCTCTATAATTTCTCAAATTAAACAAAATGAATAGATACTATAGGTATAAAAAATTATTTTTTAATTATGCATTTTACATAAAAAATTTAGTGACTTACAATGTATAAAAGTTTTTAGAGTTAAATAAAGAACAAGAATATACATATATTTAATTTTTGGTCACTAAAATTTTTCGCATGAAAAATAAGTACTTTTTCTAAATAAACATGTTACTTTAGAAGTGCTTCTTATGTCCTTTATTGTAATTTTACAACAAAAAAAATCACTTTTACATTATCATATCCAAACAAGATAAAAAGTGCTTCTTTTAAAAAAAGTGTTTTTTATTATTGTAACCAAATGAAAATTTGCTTTTGATTATATAAGAATCTCTAAAATAAAAATTAATTTTTAAAGTAATTTAAAAAAACACTTTTTTTAAGCATAAACAAACTGGCTCAATATTTACACATCTTATTAATTATAACTCAATATAACATATTAATTCTAAGATTTCAAAAAAAATAGTAACATATTAATTTTATATATGATTTGAGTATATTTTATCTATGGAAAGTTGGGTGATGAATAACTTTGATTCATCTATATTCTTAAACTTAAATAAAAAATAATTAATTATTAAAAGTTAAGTTTATTTTTAGTAATTTTTTTATTTTGTTGTTTATTGTATATAATAATTTTATATTTTTATTATAAGGGATAAAATGTATTTTAAAAACATAGTAATATCTACAGTATATATGACATGAAAATAAAACTCTATCTTATTTAATATCTAATTCTCTTATATAGTTGTATTCTCTCTTTTATATATATATATACACTTTAATTTAATATTAATTATTTCAAACAATAGTTTTATGTTTATTTTTAAATGTTTACTCATTAAATATTTTTTCATATATTTTTTAGTCCGTTTGTATCAAAATAGACAATTATTTCATGTCCATGCATTGCATAGGTTAAAATGCTAGTTGGATTATTGAAGTTGAATTGAAGATATCATCAACAAATATAGAACTAACACCTAGATTACAGACAATCCCATCAAACGAAGCATTTCTAAAGACTCTCTCACATTCTTCTTATTATCCACCACCAAACTTCTAATATTCAATTATATTTTATATTTTAATTTTATTTGGTATTTGTGTAACACTTGGACTCTAATGCTAATATGTATAATATGGCTTATATACTTAAAGTTGTCTTAGTATAATGCAAATACATTTCATTCTTTTAAAACAATACATATACCATAATAAAATTATTTTTAAAAATAAATAAATAAGAATCACCATGCTTAATAATAAATTATTTATAAAATTATATAAGATCAAGTGAAAGAAAACAAATAATCATGACGTGTTTTTTATAAGAAGGATGTGTTGATTAGTGCACACTGGTAAATGGTAATACAAATCAATTCAAGTTAATAAAAATTAAAAAATGATTTAAAAATTAATAATTAATAAATAGAAAATTAAAAGATAAAAGTAAATTTCAAAATTTTTATTAAATTGAACCTAGGGATGTCAAAAAAACTCGTACTCGTGGATACCTGCAATCGGTACCCGCATATTTATATAATGGGTGGGGAAGAATAATATACTACTCGTCCCGCGGGTACCCGCATAATCATTAAAACATATTTTTTTATTAAATATATTTGAATATTATGATTTTTATTATTTTATGATAAGATATAATTTTTTTTGATAACATAGAGTGGGAAGGGAAAAAGAAAAAATACAGGAAAAAAGGCTAGTTATTAAACAAGCCCCCTAGGGAAGCAAATACCCCTAGCATCAGCTTCAATTAGCCTGGAAGCCCAAATAGGACAGTCTAAAAATATAGACAAGCTTGTGTTTGCTAAACACCACTTTTTCTAAAGCATCAGCACACTGGTTGCCTTCGCGAAGGATATGGTTGAACTTCACAATCCAGTTTCTCACTTTGAGCTTCTGAATTTCATTTATTATGCAAACATATCTATGATGAGTAGGAAGTTCACCCTTTATCAACTCAATAGCAAGTAAAGAGTCAGACCAACACTCTATGGCACGATATCCATCATTCCAGGCTAATTTCAGGCCTTCTAAGATGCCAAGCAGTTCAGCTTGTAAAATTTCAGAGACTCCCACTTATCCATGGAATCCTTTAAGCCACTGACCATGAGTATTTCTTAACACCCCACCAAATCCTGCAGGACCAGGATTTCCCAAGGAACTACCATCAACATTCAAGGCTATAAAGTTTGGTTTTGGATGGATCCATTTGATAGAAAGATTCTGCTGGCAGGACTCCTTACAGTCTTTCATAAAACTCTGTCTAAAATGAACTTCCAGACCCTTAATTCTGACTAACAACTGAGGAAGACTTTTGTCATAGCCTTGAAAAACTTTCTGATTCCGGGCTAACCAAATTTCCCATATACCAGCTAAGAAAAAACTCCCATGATTCTTACAGCACCAGAAAAGCCAGTCATAACTACTTTGAATAGACCAAAATACTGGGCAGCTAGAAAAACCCAGACTATTCCAAACCTGAGCAGCAGCTGGACAATTTCTCAGACAATGCAACACATCTTCACTATCCCTTTGGCAGCAAGCACACAAATCAGAAGTGGTAATGTGCCTAGAAGTTAATAACTGTTTGGTTGGGAGAATATCATTTGCAGCTAACCAAATAAAAAATCTAACAGATTCTGACCCCTCCAGTTTCCAAACCCATGACCAAGACTGATTAACAGACAGATCCCTTGATTGTTTCAAAAGCCACTGATAGCCAGCCTTAGCAGTATAAACTCCTGCAAGAGACTCTTGCCAAATAATTTTATCTGTAACCCCAACAGAAATGAAAGGTTTGACAGACTGAATTTCCTCCAAACAAGAATCAGGGAGATGTGTCCACAGCTGGTCCAAATTCCAGTTCAAACCATTCCACACATCACCAACCTTTAACTCAACATCATGAGTATTAATAAAATTGACTTTGTCACAGATTGGTTCTGATGGTAGTGATTGGTCCTGATGAGATATAATTTATTTTATATTATTCTATGATGATATTTTTAATATATTAACACGTAATAGTATTATATAATAATTATTTATATATATAGTATGATATTATAATATATTATATAACAATTCATCTCTTTTTTTTTATAAAATTTAAGTTCTTAAACATTAATGGGTACCCGTGAATACCCGCGGATACGTGTTACCCGCATGGTACCCGTTAATTTTAACGGGTATGCATGTATGTGGGTAGACACTACCCGTCCCCACCCCGCCCCATTTACATCCCTAATTGAACCAGATTTTATATTTAATATTGAATATCAGATCTAATTTAATCTAAGTTAACTTATAAAAAAATAATATATTTGAAAGTGAATTAAACCTGAAAGTAGAATTTTTCTTTTGTCACCAATCTTAATGGCCATCATATAATTAGCAAATCAATGCTACACATGACAAAATAAGTGCTCGGGTTATACCCATTTCTTCTAATTAAAATTGCAGTCATAGAAATGAAACAATAGCTAGTAAGCAATATATTTATAATAAAAATAAAAATATGGATAACAGCTAGTATATCTTCAATTCAACAACTTAGTTTTGGATAGCATTTAGAAACAGAAATATTTTTCAAAATCAAATAAAAATTGTTTCTGGTAAGAGATGTTTTTTTTATAACAAAATAGTTGGACAAATGACATAATGAAAAAATATATTGGTTACATGATGATTATAAATAAATTATACATAATAAGTAAACACAATTAAAGACCTATAACGACTAAAATTATATGTTTAGAATGATTGTAAAACAAGCATAATAAACATGAGTGTAAAAATATTATAAGAATTAGTATAGTAAAAAAATGTTTGTCTTCTCATATTTTATATGTTTGACTGCCTACAACATAAATACAAATATGTAGTAAAACAATTTCCAATTTATATGGCAAAGTGGTAATATAATTTTATTGGCATCAACTAAAAATTTCATTGCACAATAATTATACTTGATACTAGTTAAACATTTTCTTCAACTACATGTTTACTTGCTATTGTTTCTATTAAAATTCAAATTGTTTATTACCAATGATATTCATAAAGTAGTTTACATATTAAGATATTTTTATGTAGATTTTTCATTATGTGTGATTTATTTTTATTCTATATTTTAATTATTAATAAATTTATGTAAAACTTTCATCACTGTGTGATTTGCTTTAAACCTATAAATTAGTTATCATTAACATTTTTCCTGTATTTTTAACTTATAATTTAAATAATCCTCTGATTTTTATTTATTTTCATTGCAAATAAAATAAAAATAAAAAATAATTAATGTACGTTAAAATTTAAAATGATCAATAAAACAACAACAGGAAACAAAGAATGTGGCTTGAAACTTAAATAGTATATTTTTATCATATGTAATTTTTTTTGAAAGTGGAATAATATATTACTAAATAGGATTATCTGAAGCCACAACTAGCTGAATGAATGATGGGGCTTCAGTCTACCAGACATAGTCATAAGTGACATTTGCATTAGCAGCTAAAACATAAGCTACTTTATTTGTTGAACGAAAATCAAAAGAAATATAGAACAACCTAATCTAGACATAAGACACAAACAATCAGAAATAATGTTTTGAATTAAAGGAAATGAATTTGGATCTTCTAGAGCTTTAACCAAGCTTAAACCGGCACGTAGTCTTGGAATAAAAACTTTTCCTCCAATATTTTTTTTTATGAATCCCACTTCCAAAACATAGGCGATTTTCTAAATTACTATAAATCGAGAACATTTATTTTCATGTAGAATGATAATCCATGTGATGATATAGAAATTAACATGTTTTCGTGTAAAATTTTTATTCCTACATGTTATAATTATTTATGCATATCCCTTACATTTAAATATTAATATATTTTATTTTATATAAGTTTTTTAATCATTAGATGAGTTTTATCACCTCTTGTAATCAATGTAATAAATAAATATTTCAATATTAATAAAAATAATGTTAATAAATAAACATAGATAAATTATTTGCATAATTTCATGTTTCATCCTTGCAGTTTGTGTATTTTTTATAATTTTAAATCTTTATCTTTCAAATATTTTTTAATTTATATTTTAAAAATATCCACCGGTTGGCCATCGCTAAAAGTAGTGACGATATTCTATGGTCGACGCTATATATGTATGGTCGACGCTATATATGTAGCGACGACCATTCAATGGTCGTGATACAAAGAATGAGCATTACCGTTACACCAAGTTTGTTTCTTGGAATATATAGAGCAAAATATTATGTATATAGTGAAAAAATAACAAAATATTAGTGACGGTCAGGCCGACACTAACTTTACGAAAGGCCAGCGCTAAAAAAATTTCTTTAGCGACGATCTTTAGCCCGTCGCTAAATAAAAAAATTATTATACCTTTAACGTCGGCCAGAGTCGTCGCTAACGTTATTAAGTAGCGTAAAAAAATTAAAAAATATTTTTTTCAATGATGATGTCTTTAGCGGCCGACGCTAATAGCGAGGGTGTCGTGGTCATCGCTACGAGGCTGTCGCTAAATGACGAATTTATCGTAATTATCATAAAATATATGATATACTTGCTAATAATTGAAGTTTAGCTCATCCATTTTAAATGAATATGTGGTATTAGCATGTGCTTTCCACTAAATTCTCATCTTAGTCTCTCAAAGATTTGAAATCGATCATATTAATTCCTGAAATAAGAAAATTACATTTTTCATCCCTGAAAAATGAAAAGTTATTTAATTTAATTAGTCCTTGAAAAAATAAAAAGTCATTCATTTTAGTACTTGAAATATTTTTTAAAATATCAATTTAATCTCTAAAAATAATTTAATTGAATGACTTTTTTCATTCAGGGATAAAAATATAATTTTCATCTTTCGGAATTAATTTAACATATCTCAAATCTTTCAGCAACTAAATTAAGAATTTACTCATTTATTTTCACATACATTCATATGGAGTAGCAATTTTTTATTTCAGTAAACGATATTTTGGAACGTTTACGTACACACACACTAGATCCAACATATACGCAAACACACCCATAGTTTGCTCCACAGCAATTAAATATTACTTCTCCATTTTATAATCAAATTAATTTGATCTTACTCATTGAAATGAAATTAATTAATAAGCGTTTTAAAAAAGTCTTCAATAAAAAAAAAGGTTTATGCTCCAAAGATGATGGAACTCAATGCCCCACTGAAAGAATTGTTGAGAATTTATAATATTTTTTAGTACATTGATTTTGATCTCATAAAAATACAAGTGTACGTAATCGATTTTGTCCGTTTGAAATAATTTATTTGATTTTATCTTATAACATAAATACTTATGTAAGTGTTTGGATAAACTTATGAAAATGGTTTACTATGACATGCCATAAGCTATTTTTAGCTTACCAACAGAGGTTGGTTCAAGTGGTATATATATGTTTAATTCTCTCAAGTAAGGTCTCAGGTTCAAGTTTTGTGGATGGGAAAATTTTTCGCTTAGTTGGGAGAGCTAGCTAGTCCCACCATGATGTGGATGTTTCTTGGCTCAAGTAAGATTGCTCTCATGAGAATACATGTGATTTATGAAACAACTTATGTAGAGATTAAATATATTATCTCTTCTTTGGTTCTCACCCTCACTCCCTTAAGTACTTACTTCCTTCGGACTCGAATATAAGGAAAAAAATGTCCATATATGATAGATTAAAATATAAACAAATCATAACTAGTTTTACCCTATTTAATGAGATCATCACAAATACCTTTTATTTAATTCCAATTTTATTTTCCAATTACTCAATTTAATGAACCATGTGCCAATAGACGAACAATATATCCACTTAAAACAAATTTCAATAAAATTAAAGTATTTTATGGATGGTATTTTAGGGAACGCAATTAATTTTTTAGATGATAACAAGAAAATTAAATGTGGTCAATTAACTTTTTAATTAATGTGAATTTAATTTTTTGCTCATATTCAAGTAGGAAGAAAGTATGACATAAGCATTCATGTAATAAACACTTAATTAAGCTTATACGTACAGAGATTAAATACCTAGTCTTCTAATAATAAATATATTAATTAAAACAATTATTTTATATTCATTGTTAACAATAAATTAGCCTTTTAATATTATTTTTAACATCAATTTGCTCTTCCAAAAGGAGGAATTCGACATGAAGGATGAGTCCGTTTGTGGTGGTTGCGAATTTGCAGTTTTTTATTTTTAAAAAAATTTAAATCAAATTTTAATATACTAAAATTTTTCCAAATTTCTTTGTGAAAATTAATTTGACCAAAAAAAATTATTTAGAGGTATTTGTTGTTGGAAGATCAGACACATGTGTGTTTTTAAAATATTACGTGTTATAGTTATTATAATTTTTTTTACTTTGATCAACTAATTAATTAAAAGAGCTGTACTTTTCTTATCAAATGTTTACATTTTATATTTATAATAAAATATTTTCATTATTTTGATAATCAAATCCAATATACATATATGTCACTATGCCACAAAACCCCTTTTACCGCGCCCCATTTACCACGGTTGTTTTAAGGAACCGGGGTAAAATTCCATATAACAGGCATTTACCGCGGTTCGTAAAACAACCGTGGTAAATGGAATTATGTAAGAAAAAAAAATAAAAAATTAAACTCAATTACCGCGGTTCCGAAAAGGAACCGCGGTAAATAGCATGGCCAAAATTTTTTTTTTTACTAAATTGAGTATTTACCGCGGCCGTTTAACGGAACCGCGGTAAATGGGTTTAAAAAAACCCTAAACCCTTTCTCCCCCCCCCGCGCGTCCCTGCTTCCTCCCTTCTCCTTCCTCTTTTCTTCTTCCTCTTCCCTCACTGCCGCCGTCGCCCCCCCTGCCGTCGCCGTAAACAGCTGCTGGTGCGCCGCCGTTGAAGCTCTTCCTCTCCGTCGCACTCGCTCTGGCCGCAGCAGCTCCCGCCGTCGCTGTTCTTCTCCGCTGTGAACCGTTGCCGTCGCCGCGCCGCGTCTTCATGCAGCCGTCGCCGTCGCCGTCGCCGTCGCCGTCGCGCCACAGTAGGTGAGTTTATTTAGTTCTCTTGTTTTCAATCCCAAACCCTATATTAGAACATAGTTGATGTTTAGAATGAGGTTGAGTGAGGATGAGTATCCCAAACCCTATATTAGAACATAGTTCTCTTGTTTTCTATTGTTCTATTGACTTAAATTTAGTGTTTTGTTAGTGACTTAAATTACTATGATTTAATGCATTGTTTAGGTTATTTGCTTTTTTGGTATTTGTATTATTATTCTTGAGTTGAAAAAATGGTTTTAGGTTGGTTTAATGAAAAGGGTTTTCTGGCATAAGCTAGAACTGAAGTCATACACTGTATTGGTTGGTTTTTCTGGGTTTCAGGTTGACAAGAAAAATTTGGTTTTGTCCAATTTATAGGGGAGACTCTGCCGAAATTTCGGTAGAGTGTTATGAACTATATCAACGGGTTTAAATGATAATATTGTAATAAACAATATGAAGACGTGTGTTGTATTTTATAGAATATTAATCATAGAATTTTAATTTTACAGTTCACTTAAAGGTTGGGCTTGATTGAGGTAGTTTGACACATTTTCAAGAAACCACAAAGTGTTCTTGATCGAGGTTAGTGCTCCATAACTTTAATTAATTTTTACTTGTACTAATAAGATTGCTTTACTATATTGTTGTGTCCTTTTATATGATTAATGTATATAGTGTTTGAGAGAACCCATAGTTTCCCGTTTGAGATTCAATATTAATGAGCTAGTGTGCCTTTATTAGGTAAAGTTCATTGTATTGAATCTTGAATTGTCCAAGTGGGACAGTTTGGGAAAAAACTTTGTGATTCTTTATTGTATTTAGTTTATTCTCACCTCTTACATGTTACATTTGGTGAAATTAGAGCTTGCATCATTTCTTTGGTTCTCTGGGTGTATACTTGATCATGGTTGTTATTGCCATGATTAGGTTATATACTCAGAGACTAAAGGGAAATGCTGCCGAAATTTCAGCAAATATTACATGTAAGATTTGAGGACAAACTAGTAAGCAATAAAATCACAAAGTTTCTTCTCGAATGGGATAGGGCCATACCAAATTTGTGAGGCTTGAGTAGTGCATAATGCACATGATAATATGAAATATGTAAAGTGGTTAGATGTTTATTATAAAAATATTGTTAATAGATTGAATGAGTATGGATCGAAGGTGGATGGTCGCCGATCGTATGTCGCAAGAATATATGGACGGGGTCAAAGAGTTTGTTAAGTTCGCTGTTGAAAATACGAAAGACCGTAGAAGTATATTTTGTCCTTGTTTGGATTGTTTAAATGCTAGGAGAGTTAGTGACTCCGACTTGGTAGATCATTTAATATGCAATGGAATTGATGAAACTTATAAATGTTGGACGAAACATGTATAATCTTTTTCATATGACTATTAACTCTATGTACTTGCCCTTATTTTTAATTAAGATTAGATCATATGTATAATCTTTTTTCTTTTTCATCCCTCAGGTTGTTGTACAATCTGCTCTTGGTACCAAATATGTGGGTGAGTAGATTCTGTTTTATAAATCCTACAAAGATAGGTCCAGAATATACACAACAAAGTCAGTATATTGGTCAGACCTTCATTGAAAGAGACCAACCCAACACGTTGTTTCTATCACCATACAACACAGGGTTAGTAATGTTTTGTTTTTTGGTTTCTTTGTCAGTTACAAATATTTCTAACTTGTACATCATTAATCAATTTAATTTGTAGGGATCATTGGATGTTGGTTGTTGTCAATCCCACAACTGAAATTGTTTATTACTTGGATTCATTGGGTGTCAATATTGGACAACGTCAACAATTGAGGAGAATGTTTGATAAGTAAGAATGTCTTTGTTTACACACTTTTTTAGTTGTGGAAATACCATTTGTTAACTTACTAACTTGCATGATATTTCTCTCATTTGTTAGTGCTATTAAGATTTACTGTGCTAACAAAGGCACTAAGGTGTCTAAAGTCAAATTTAGCAACATAAAGTGGACGATGATAAAGGTTTGTTCATAAGGACTTAAATCAATTATACAATGGAGAAATGATACTTGATTACAACTATTTCTTTTTTACTTTGCAGTGTCCTACCCAGGATAATGGTTCAGACTGTGGGTATTATGTGTTAAGATATATGAAGGAAATATTACTCTGCAGTCAAGAAGGAGTAATCCCACATGAAGTACGGTTTTATTTTCATAGTGATAAAATTCTGTCATAATTTCTTGCATAAGAATGAAAATTATATATTAACTACTGTTTACTTTCATGGTTTCTTTTGCAGTACTTCTCTACCTACAGATTGGAGAAATACTCTACTGAACTCATAGATGAAGTCAAGCAAGAATGGTGCCGATATGTGCTCGAGACTATTATAACCAATAAGTAAAAATATACTTGTATATGTTGCTTACATGCATGTATGGATTGATGTTGCTAATAACAGATAATGAACATAAATTGTCTACATGAATGTATGGATTAATGTTGCTATGTATTGATTGATGTGCTTGAACTCTGTTTGCTGGATTGGAATGGTTGCAATTGAGCTTTGACAGGAATTTAGCTATTTTGGGAAGCTTAAATTACAGGGGAAACTCTGTCCAATTCTCTTTAGAATTTGGGAATTTTGCCACTAATCAATTATTGTCTTGCCTAGAGGTGAATATGGTTTTATAGTGTGCTTACTATGCTTATGTCCACATTGAGGGTTTATGTCCACATTGGAATAGGCTACTATGGTGCTTATGTCCACATTGAGGGTTTATGTCCACATTGGAATAAGGTGTGCATGATTGTAGTATGTTATATGTACTGACTTTTCTAGCTAATTTAATGATAATATCAAATAATTCATTGTGATATGTTATAGGTTAAAGGGTAGTGGTAAATCACAGTTAATTTCAAATAGAAAAAAAATCAGTTACTAAACTAATTTGCTATGTGTTTTCCATGATTTTAAAAAAAAAATTACTTTTTACCGCGGTTATGAAGGCCAACCGCGGTAAAAAGTGGTCCAAAAATTGACACGGTTGATTTTCGGAACCGCGATAAAAAATCAACACCAATTACCGCGGTTCCGAAAATCAACCGCGGTAAAAGACTTTTATCCCACTACGCTACACCGCGGTTCTACCCGCGGTAAAAAGCCTATTTTAACCGCGGTAAAAGATGTTTTTTGACATAGTGTGTATAACGTAAGGGTGAGGGTCTCAATTGTGACCAAATCTCGAACAAGATTGTCTCTTAAGAAATACAACACCAAAAAAAATAAAGTAATAAACTCGAAAAATATGAATGCGACTTAGAAGAAGCCAGAGGGCAGGCAGCGCTACATACATTGGAACATTCTACTTCGGAATCCAAACAAGGCAAAAGCGAATTTGAAGATAGTTTGCTGAGTTTTATGGTCCATATTTATGTCTACCAAACCTTATGATTAGAATTTAGACCATATTGTATGAGCTCATTCACACCATATCTCATCTCGAGGTCGTATCTGTCCCCATCCAACTGCATTATTTTAAATGCATAAGCAATCCATTGGTGCGTTCAAACTTCAAAGATAGTGATAAAGAGGTCCACACCAAATCATCCTTTCTTTTTAAGTAACAAAATATTTGTTTTAACACTAGCTTATGTTATCAATATGTTTTATTAAATTATTCTTTTCGGTGCACCTGATTCCTTCATAATCTGAGTAGAAGATAAGCTTAGTGGCTTATAAAATTTGCAAGCATAATATTAGCGATAGTTATCTAGATATGAATATTTAAAATTTAGCTTAATGAAAAAAAAATTGTTGAAGAATTCTATATTTTAATTTATAGGATAAAATATATTTTTAGTCCATATAAAATTAGTAAATTTTATTTTTAGTTCTTATAATTTTTTTTTAAATCACAGTGATTTTTATAGATCTTTTAAATTTGGGTTTACCATATACCTTAAACTTTATTACTATAAAAAGTAAATTTAAACCAATAAAATATATTATTAAATTTATATTATTTATAGTAAAAATCTACCGTGGACCCAAAATATAGGGGTTCACCCTAAATTCCCCTTAAAACCATCATCCTACTATAACAAAAACGACCTTTTAAAACGTTTTTTAAAAGCATGTTAAAGCGTTTACAAACGCTTTAGCTTGAGATATTGTAGTATGTCATCAGATTTCTAAAGCGTTTTGGAAACGCCGTAGAAATAAGATATACTAAAGCGTTTATATAAACGTTGTAGAACATTAACTTTTCATTAGGAAAATCAGTTTTTCTAAAGCATTTTAAACGCGGTAATATATATCTTTTTTAAAACCTTTATATAAATAAAGGCTTTAAATCTAATCATATTTTGTAGTAATTTGTAGTCTATACTTAATATATATTCTTATATATAAATTTAAATGTAATCCTAATTTATTTTAATAAAAAATAATAAATTATATTACCTTCTTCTTAAATAAAGATATGACTATTATATTATCTCTTTAAAATATTTAATATATTTCAATTAAATATAATCATGTATTCATCTATTTCAATTAAATACAAAAAAATTTCGTCCAAAAAAAAATTAAATACAAAAATTTAAATCTAATCCTATTTTATAGTAATATGTAGTCTATAAAATGATTTATTTTATTTTCTTAATAATTTATACTTCAATAATATAATTAAAAATTTAATGACGTTGATCTCACTCACACCTTGTTTTGCTCGTATCAGTACTATTTTGATTATTTTACCATGTACTAAATCATCAAACAATTAACTATTTGAAGAAAATTCATGAGGTTAATCAATCTCATTCATACAAACTCAACATTTAAGAATAAAAATTGAAAATAAGAAGAACAAATATAAGAAGCATGGAAAACAAAATAGAATCTGAAGATTATGCTCTTGCTAATTTTTAAATTTAAGATCCTTCTATTTTTAACCTTACCTTTGTTTTATCTCTCCGTTCTATTTTTTCGCATCACAACCTCTTGTATGTAATTTCTTCAAAGCGTTAATTCTTGTTGCTGCAACGACTTTTTGTTGATCTCTGCTGCAATATTTTTTTGTTGATCTTCTTTCTCAGTATTTATAAATCTTTTTTCCTTCAATGTCTTTCTCTTAAAAATTTGAACAAAAGGATCTTAAAAATTCATGACTTAAATGATAAGGATAATATTTTAAATTTAAATTAAGAAATATGGATTAAAATTTGAATAGGAAAAAATAAAATCAAACAGGATTTGAATTTGAATTATAAAAATAAGGGGTATAATGGGAAAACAATTGTGGACACCAAATTGAAGCATCACCTTTATAGATAGTATAGATTATTATTATTATTATTATTTATTCTAAAGCGTTTTTAAACGCTTTATATTTTATTAAATTTCATTTTTTTAATTCATGGTATAAATTTTATAAAAAATACTCAAACTATTTTTGAAAAGATTAAATCGATTTTTTAATAAATTCTTTAAGCTAACTATTTATTTATTTTTTAAGTCATAATATTTATATTTATTTATTTTTAACTTTATATTTATAATTTCTTAAACAAATTAAATAATAAGTTTTTATTGCATCTCTATAAATATTTATTTTTATTCTCTAACAAAAAGTATTAATTTATGATTGTGTTAATTTTATTAATTACATATATTAATTAATTAGGGTTACATTTTAATTTAGATATATTAATTATTTAGAGTTTAATTTTAATGATAAATTAATTATACTTATACATGTATGTATATATATATATATATTTGTGTGACATGAATTAAAAATTTTAAAAAATTTTCTTAAAAAAATTAAAAATTTTAAAATTTATTTAATAATCATTTACTAAAGCATTTGTAAAAAATGCTGTATGAAAAAATTAATATTTTTATACTAAAGCGTTTAAAATAAATAAATGTTGTAACTTGTGCACTCTTCTAAAGCATTTTTTTGTGAATAAACATTATAACCATATTTAAAATTTTATTATTTGAATACTAAAGCGTTTAGAAAGGAAAAACGTTGTAACTATTCTATATCTTAAAGTTTTTTGAAAAAATAAACGCTTTAGAATACTTTAGACCCTTTTCTAAAGCATTTATTTTTTTAAACATTGTAAATCTCGTGCTTTTGATGAAGTGAAGGATCAAAAAGACCAGAACCACAAAACCAAAACAGAGAAGACCTAACTACCCTTGTAAGTTAACCCAGCAGCATCAAAAATAAAAGAGCCCAACGCAAACCCAGGCACAGAACAGAAAACCTTAAGACCATAAACATCTCCCAAACCCTCCTTAGCAAATCTATCATCCAACTCATTCGATTCGCGGAGAGTATGAGTCCAATCCACCTGCTCAAAGCTACTAGACAGCTCCTTAATCTCCTTCACCAACTCGAAGTCAGGGTGCGAGCGAGTAACACCATCCTTTATCAGATGCTGAGCTTGGTAAGAGTCCGATTCAAAAATGACATTCTTGAATCCTTTTTTCTTGGCCAAAATCACCCCACGTCTCAACCCACAAAGTTGCGCAGTGAGAACCGACACATCACCGAGCTTTTCCGAAAACCCCTCCAAAAAGGAACCCCACTCATCTCTAATCGCACCACCACATGCCGCGATCTGCAGGGAATGGTCACGGGCTCCATCTGTATTTACTTTGATCCACTGCGAAGGGGGAGGGCACCGGAGCAAAAGGTAACTATTGGAATCTCTTTGAACTTTAGGGTTTTCACTCTTTACTGAGTTAGCATCCAAAATCACCTTGCATTCATTGTTAATTTTATGAACGAGAACATCAATGGGGTCCTTAACATTGTTGAAAACAAAGTTATTTCTGTGCATCCAGATAATTTCAAGAGTGCAGCCAAAGAGAGTAGCTTGCTGCTGTTTTGATGGGGGAGAAGATTTACTTTGAAGGTTTTCCATCAACCATTGATGAAGGGAACTGGGATGAAAGAATCTACGCTGATTCTGCCAGGTAATGAGCTTTTCCCAAACTTTCTTTGATTCTGAGCAATCTCTAAAAAGATGTAAAGAGGTTCCAGGTTCAGATCTGCATAAAACACAACTTTCATTAGTAGTTAAATGCCTATTATATCTCTGTACATTTGTTAGAATAGCATAAGAGGCTATTTTCCATAACAATAACCGAATTCTTTGGGGCCCTTTCCAGTGCCAAATTCTATTGAACAAAGCATTGTTAGAGCCAGTAGAATCTATAGATAACTGATCATAGGCGGATTTTATAGAGAAAGACCCATCAGGGGTTTTATTCCAAATAATAGAGTCATTACAAGAACCACGAATAGGAGCTTTATGCTGAGAAATTATTTGACAGATCTCCTTTGGTAAAACAATATTCAAACGTTGGATGTCCCAATTACCCGAATTATCAATATAGCTAGCCACAGGAAGAAGGAGGTCAGATTCAAGGATAGAAACCTTAGCATAGGTGAGAAGGGGATTTAAATTATGAATCCACTTATCCTGCCAGAATAAGGCTTTTTCACCATTATTAATCTTCCAGTTGCAATTTAAAAAAAGATTATCCCAATTATCACATACCCTTTCCAAAGATTAGAGCTACCACTTTTACCTTTTATCTTAGGTATAAAATTGTTACCACAGTTATATTTAGATCTAAGGACCTGCACCCATAAATCTTCAGGATTATTTATGAGGGACCACCCAATCTTCATCATATAAGCTCTATTAACATCTCTACATTTCCTAAGCCCAAGACCACCATTCAATTTTGGAGAACAAATTTTATCCCAATGAATCATGTGGATTTTCCTTTTAGAATCAGAACCCCCCCACAGAAAACTTCTACACAATCTATCTAATTCCTCACAAACCCTCAAAGGTAAGTAGTTTGATTGCATAATATAAGTGGGTAAAACATTCAAAACAGATTGGGAAAGAGTCAGCCTTCCAGCAAAAGATAGCATTTTGGCTTTCCAAGAAGACAATCTTCTTTTAGTGTGAAGGATGACATTCTGGAAAGATTTCTTAGAAACCCTGTTATGGTGAATCTCCACTCCTAGGTATCTGCCCAAGTCATTCGTTCTTTGAAACCCAAGAGAATCTGAAATTTCTCTTCTCACCTGTAAGCAAACATTAGGAGAAAAGAAAATTCTAGTTTTATCATTACTCACTTTTTGGCCAGAGCATTTACAGAAGACATCCAGGACAGTTTGAATAATCTCAACCTGATCCATAGAGGCCTCTGTAAATAAAATTAGGTCATCAGCAAAAGCGAGGTGAGATACATTAGGACCCTTTTTACCAACTTTAAAGGGTTTCCAAAATTTCAATTCAACAGCCAAGTTAATCATTTGGAGAAGTCTTTCTAAACATAAAACAAATAAATAAGGCGAAATAGGATCGCCTTGTCTAATACCTCTAGAGGGAGAGAAAGAGTCAAGAGTTTCCCCATTAACAAGTAATCTCATATTAGGAGTAGAAATACAGTTCCAAATTACAGAAATTAAATCAGGCGGGAACCCAATGTCAAACATAGTATCTCTAATAAATTCCCAATTAAGCCTATCATAAGCTTTTTCTAGATCAATTTTAATGGCCATCCAACCTTTTTTACCTTTTTTCCTCTTCATGGAATTAATGATTTCTTAGGTGATGATAATATTATCTCTGCTCTGCCTACCTTTAATGAAACTACTTTGATTAGGACCCACAAGGTGACTCATTAAATCCTTAATTCTAAAGGAGATAAGTTTAGTAATAATCTTATAAGACACATTACATAAGCTAATAGGTCTGTAATGCTTAAGAGAAACAGCAGTATCTATCTTAGGAATGAGGGTAATTAAAGTATCATTAACTGTAGCAATAGTAGAAGGAGATGTCCAGACCTGTTTTACAAACCTGCAGACAGATGGGCCAATAATCTCCCAATTGTGTTGATAAAAAACAGCTTGAAGTCCATCAAGGCCAGGGGCTTTCAGACCACCCATAGAAAAAACAGAATTTCTAATTTCCTCATCAGTAATAGGTCTAGATAAAGCCTGAACTTGCTCAGTAGATAACTCAGTAAAGCTATTTTTCAGAGGGAAGCTATCACAAGACTGATTGTCCTGAAAGAGCTTCTTATAATACTCAGTACACATATCCTCTAAGTCATCCATATTAGTAACCCAATCTCCATTCTCCTTTTGAAGACACTCAATTTTATTTTTCTTACGTTTAGCCACAGTAACACCATGAAAAAACTTGGTATTATGATCCCCAAAACGAATCTACTTAGTTCTAGATTTTTGGAACCAAATGAGCTCTTCCTGGGCAGCAACTTGTTCATATTCAGACCATAATTTTTTATACAAATTAGGAAGACTAGGGTCCCTAGATAAGCTCATTTTCCTATCAATACCCTCAAGTCTCCTAATAAGAATCTTTTTCCTGTGAAAGATATTACCAAAAGTGTTCTTATTCCATATTTTAACTTTCTCTTTAAAGTTGGCAATAGAATTAGGAAGACCAGTATTAGTATTCCAGTTATCTTTCATAAAGGAGGGGAAATCAGGATGAGAAAGCCAGGAGGCCACAAATCTAAAAGGCCTTCTATGCCTATTAGGAGGAACAAGATAGTCAAAATTTAACATAACTGGACAATGGTCAGATTTAAAAGGAGGGAGATGTAAAACAGAAGCATCAGGAAATCTCATACGCCAATCCATATTAATTAAGACGCTATCAAGCCTCTCAAAAAGGTTCCCTCTTTTCCAAGTGAATGGGCTACCAGAAAAACCACCATCTAAAAGACTACAATTATTTATCATATTATTAAAAACAACCATACTTTTCAGACAATGATTTACACTTCCCCCTTGCCTTTCATTTAAATTACTGATAGAATTAAAATCTCCAAGGACCACTAATACTGACAACAAGATTAGTTAGGTCATCCCAAACAATAGTTCTGTTAATAAGCTTAGGGCTAGCATACACAGAGGTTATAAAATAAGGCTCCATATTTTTAAAAGTCACAGACATGTGAACAAATTGAGATGAGGATGAGAGTATGTTAATTTTCCACCAGGAACTATCCCAAAGAATAGCAATACCCCCTGCATGACCATTAGAATCTAAAATGTGAAAGCAATCAAAACCAAACTTTTTAACCTAATTAACAACTCTAACACCACTAGCATGGATTTCCAATAGGAACATAAGATTAACATTATAAATTTTCCTAGTATCTTTAATCAAGCTAGGAAAGCCTTTAGAAAAAATACCTCTGCAATTCTAGGATAGATAATTCATGAATTATTTTCTGGTAGTTTGGTGAAGACTAAGTCCTCCTGCACATTAGTACTTTTTCCCAAGCTAAGCACAGTGTCAATAATCATGGAAGAGATATTACCTGGGTTTGATGAGTTGGGATTGATAGGTTCTGTTAAATTCTCTTCATGACTGAAAGTGCCATCTGCATCCACATTCTTAGACTCAATTGTATTATCATCTATGACCATCAGATTAGGGTGTTCTTCTTTATCTGGGGGTTTAGCTTCAATAGATGGATTACTAGGCTCCTGATTGGTAGCTGAACATGGGGGAAGGGAAATAAAAATCTACAGCTCCTGAGGGGTCCCCCATTTCTTAATAAGTTGAAGGGTAAATTCATGATCAGCTTCCTTTTGCTCTTGAGTTCTGGGAGGAAGAGGTTTCACTCTCACAGGTAATAAGTTATTAGAGACAATAGGGTAAGCATCTGAAGTATTATCCATTTCAACCTGACTCTTAGAAATCACCTCTCTGTCTTTGTTTTTGGAAATTTCCTGCCCTTTGTCCTTGACTTGTTTACTTACTGTAGATAACTGATTGCCTTTATGTGATCTGGACTGTTGGGTATTTTTACCCCCTTTGGGATCCCTGATTTTAACAACATGTGATTGGGTCTGTGGACCATTCTGATTATGCTGAGATCGTTGAAAATTCTGTTCTGTGTTAGTAGTTGTAGGTTGCTCAATATTGCTGGATGGGGAATGCCCAATAGGCTTTTCAGTATCACTAGAATCCATATGCAGGATATCAAATCTAGAGCCATTAGATTTAGGGCCCCATAAACCCACCATTTTTTGTTGAGCCAGAAATTCCAGATTTGGGAACTCTCCTTTGAGGCTTTTTAGCCAACATCCACGGACCAAAACAAGAGGCTTGGGGGGGGGTGATAAGTGCCAAAGATTAGATTATTTTCATATAGAAACATGGCACTTATGGGTTAATTATATTAATTCTTTAGTTGATTTCCTCCAGATTCTAGAACTTTTAAATTGAGCAGTAATATCTGAGTGATGTTGTAATTGAAACCTTTTAATCCCAATTTTTGGTGTTTAATTGTAGGAAAGATTAAAGAGGATCAATCAGGAGCAAAAGAATTGAAGAAGCAAGGAGAAAGAGAGGAAATCAAGTGCTGAGGATTCGCTTGAGCGAGTCTCAATTCGCTCAAGCGAATTTTGTCCAGAGAAGGGTGATTTTTTATGCTGAATTCGCTTAAGCGAATTGATCTTTCTTCACCATGAAGAATTCCATTCGCTTGAGCTAAAAATTTTAGCTAAAGCGAATTTCCATTTACTCAGCTGCACAAAACAGAGTTCGGAGGCAGTTTTCGGGAGTTCGACACTTTCCGAAAATAGAACAAAGATCCCGAAGACGAACGAAAGCTGCGGAATCAGAATTCTTCATCTTCTCCTTCATATTTCCTGATTGTACAAGCTACCATGAGTAGCTAATCTCCTCTTCTGGGATTGAATGTAAATCAATTCGAACTCGGATATATTCTGGTTATATTTTTATATAGTGAATTTGTTCTATCGATATTGTTATTTTCGTTCTGCTTACATGTTCTTGATTCTATCTGATCAATAGACTCTGGATTTAGATTTTTGGATTTAACTGGAAAGTATTTCTGAAAATTCGATCTGAACGAAAATAGTCGATATATCGTTATACTAGGAATAGGTTTCGATATATCGAATGCTTTAATACTTGAACTTAATGCTGGATAATCTATTGAATATATGATGAATCAATATTTAAGAGATTAATCTTATGAATTTTATAATTGAGGAATCAATATAAATGACCATTGTGTATGCATCCATATAGGTAGTTACAACTGCTATATATTGATATACAACCAGAATATAGACGAGGGAGATAGATGAAATTCAATCCCTGTTTCTCTTATTAATATTTCAAATCAATTTACACTATTTTCTACTGCTTTATATAATTTTCCTTTAATTACATACATAAATCACGAAACAAATCCCTCTCCTTTGTATATATTTACTTTTTGAATTTAGTTATAACTTTAACTGACCCATTCCTCATGGGACCGACACTCGTACTTCAAATTATTATACTACAGTTGACTATAGGTACCCTTGCCTAGGAGTTGACAAGTATTTTTGGCGCCGTTGCCAGGGAATCAGTGTCATTTCAAAGTTTTAGCTAGTTCATTAAGTATTGTGAATATTTTTAGTATAGATAGTTTTAATTATACTTTTATCTTGTGTTAATCCTTGTTTGATCTATGTTGATTTATGTTATTGAGAGGCCAGGTATCTGAAGATTAGCTGAAGTTTGACCCAGAAATTGAGAAGACGGCTCGTAAAAACAGAGGTAAAAACAGAAAGAAGAGACAAGGACAGGTAGCAGGTGAATCTTCCAACACCCTCAACACACCTAGTCCAATCAATCCAGAAATTGAAAATATGGCTGGAGAAAGACCAAGGAGAACTCTGGGTGACTATACTTTGCAACAGGGTCCCAGACATTTTTCAAGCATTGTAGTACCAGTTGCAACAAAAGCAATTGAAATGAAGCCTGCATTCCTTAGCTTGATCAGTGCCCATCAGTTTCATGGAATGGATCATGAGGATCCATATACCCACCTTTCTACTTTTTATGAATTAATTGGAACAATAGGTTTTGAGGAAGAGGATTTAGAAAGTGTATACTTACGTTTGTTTCCTTTCTCATTGGCAGGAAAAGCAAAGGAATGGCTTAAATCCCATCCAAATCAGAGTTTGACTAGCTGGAGTGTAGTAGAGGCAAAATTTCTGAATAGATTCTTTCCGCCCTCTAGATACATCAAGGCTAAGGCAGACATTTCACAATTCAAGCAGGGACCAGATGAATCTCTCTTTGAGGCATGGGAAAGATTCAAATCCTTGCTGAGGAGATGTCCCAACCATGGATTTGAAAACATAACTCAGTTGAATACATTTTGCAATGGTCTTTTGCCTGATACAAAAATGATATTGGATGCAGCAGCCGGAGGGACTATGTTATCAGTAGATGCAGAACAGGCAACAAGAATCATTGAAGGTTTAGCATCTGCTGATCAACAGGCTCAACGTGAAAGGGGTACAATGCAAAGAAGAGGAGTGCTTGATCTGAGTACTACTGATGCTATTCTGGCTCAGAATAAAATATTAACTCAACAGATTGAAGCACTTACTAAAAAGATGTCAAAGCTTCCTCAACAATTACATGTTGTGCAATCTAATCCTGGTCAATCACAACAACAATTAATATGTGATTTCTGTGGAGGTGACCATCCTAATGGTCACTGTTCTTATCAAGAAAATCAACAGGAAGAACAGATTAATTACATGGCAAATCAAGGGAAACCAGGTAATTTCTCCACTAATGCTAATAATTATGCTAACAATTTTTCACAGGGATGGAGAAACAATCAAAATCCGAATTTTGGATGGAGACAGGAAGCTGGTTCTTTTAATAGGCAGCCTCATTATCAACAACAACAACAACATTATCCTTCAATACAAGACAGAACAACAAAATTGGAGGATACTCTTGAGAAGTTTATGGAAGTTTCTACAACAAACCAGAGAAATACAGAAGCTTCTATCAGAAATTTAGAGACACAGGTTGGACAGTTGGCCAAGCAGTTGTCAGATCAGCAAGCAGGACATTTTTCAGCCAACACTCAAATCAATCCCAAGGAGCAGTGTCATGCTATCACTACAAGGAGTGGAAGAGTTGTAGGGAGAAGGATTGATGACAACCTGGCTGTAGAGGAGGAAGTCTTGGAGGAAAAAGAAAATGAGGAAGAAAACAAAAAGTGTGAGCGAGAAGAAGAAAAGAATAAAGAGGAAGATGTATATATAGAAAAAGAAAAAGAGAAAAAGAGTGATAAAAAGAATGAGAAAAAGAAGGAGAAAGTGGGGGAAGAATTACCACAATTGAAAAATTTGCCATATCCTAAAACTCCTTCAAAGAAAGACAAAGAAAGGCAGTTTGCACGTTTTCTGGATATTTTCACAAAGCTTCAGATTAACATCCCTTTTGTAGAAGCTATGGAACAAATGCCGAAGTATGCAAAATTTATGAAGGAGCTTCTAACAAAGAAAATAAGATTTTCAGAAGAAACAGTGGAACTGGAGGCAGGGTGCAGTGCTATAATTCAGAAATATTTACCTCAGAAATCCAAGGATCCTGGCAGTTTCACTATTCCGGTGAATATCGGAAGTTTATCAGTGAATAAAGCTTTGCTTGATTTGGGTGCTAGCATAAATCTAATGCCTCTATCGATGCTAAAAAGGATTAGAAATTTGGAAGTGAGACCTACTCGAATGACTTTACAATTAGCTGACAGGTCTATGAAATATCCTCATGGTGTAGCAGAGGATATTTTGGTGAAAGTTGACAAGTTTGTGTTTCCAGTGGACTTTGTGATCATGGATATCAAAGAAGATACTGAAGTTCCACTGATATTAGGCAGACCATTTATGAAGATAGCCAAGGTAGTTATTGATGTGGATGATGGTAAGCTTAAGGTTAGAACACAAGATGAAGAGGTCAACTTCAATGTGTTTGAAGCTGCACAGCATCCAAATGATAAGCAAGAGTGCTGTAAGGTAGACTCTACTGAAGGAGTCTTTCATGCTGACAGTAGGCCACAATTACATGGGATTGAGAAATTGGGAGATGTTTGTCAGGAATCTCCCGAGCTTCAGAAGAAGAGAACTCATGCAGATTGTAACAAGAAGCCAAAGAAAAGAAAAGTCAGGCGAAGAAGGTCAATGGTATTGTCCAAGTCCAGAAGGAGGTCAAGATGTTCAGAACCAGTCCTTATCAAAAATCTGCATGAAGCAATGATATTTGGGGGTTTGTTGCCAAAAGAGATCAAGGGTGTAGCACTGAGGCTCACCACAAAATTTCAATTCCAACCACCATGATGAAAAACAGGCGTCAAGCTAAGTGACGTTAAACAAGCGCTTCCTGGGAAGCAACCCAGTGTTTAATTCTGTTTTGCATTTTAGATTCCAAGTTCATGTGTGTTTGTGTTTTTGTACATAATTGTGTGTTTGTGTGCTTTAAGTCAATTTTTAGCAATTCATTGTCTCAATTGGGCCAAACATGTGTACTTGAGTGTTTTGAAGCTGTTTGAACTTGTTTGGCATGAAAAATAGTTTTGGTGCAAAATTGAGACATATGGATGCTCAAAATTGCCTTAAAAGTAGTCAATTGTGAAATTTGAGTGTTTGATCCTAGATTTTGATTAGGAAAATGTGAAACCTTGTTTAATCATAGAGAATAATGTAGGGAGAGAATTAAGGTGTGAATTAGAATCTAAAAGAGAGCAAAAATCAAGATTTGAGTGACTGAAATTGGTAGAAATTTTGCAAAGTGTAAAAGATTTTGAGAAGCAAAGGTTCAGAAAATTCGCTCAAGCTAATCCAATTAGCTTAAGCGAATTATGCAGAAAAAATGTAAAAAACTAGTTTCTGTCAAATTCGCTTAAGCGAATTTCAATTAGCTTAAGCGAATTTTAGGAGGAAAATGGATGCTCTCTGGATGAAATTCGCCTAAGCGAATTTAAAAAAAAAAGGGTGGGATTCTCTGGACAGAATTCGCTTAAGCGAATTCCAATTCGCCTAAGCGAATTTTTTAAACCCTGCGCACATGTTACAGAAAACAGAGGGGAGTTTGCTCATTCTTTGCAAAAACCAATTCTCCTCTCTCGTGCGCGCACAACTCCTCCTCTAAGGCTACAAAATTTCCTCACCTTAAACCCCAAATTCCTCCCTCAAATCCCTTCTTCCTTTTCCAATTGCTCTCCAAGGTAAGTTTCACTCAATTTCTCTTCTCCTTCACCAAACATTTTCATGGTTTTCATGCTTAAACAAACCCTAGGGTAGTAACCATGTGTATTGTTAAAGGCAATTTGGGTTTTGGGTAGAATCTACTTAGGATTGAAATTAAATGATTGTTTGGTTGAAAGGAATGCTTGGAATTATTGTTGTGAAAAAAAGAGATCAAAATTGCAAATGAATTAAATTGAGAAAATTTCATGTTTGTGAGTTGCACATGGGCTGTTTGATAAAATGCTTGAGTGCCAAATGATGATTGAATATTGCTTGAATTGGAATTGTGCTCAAAGTAAAGGATGACTGCTTGTCACAAGAGTAATTGTTTGTTCATTGCTTGTCACAACCCTATGAACTAATTGCTTGTCATTGCACATGATAAATTGTTCACACATATTCTTCATGCAATGTACTCTATGCATATGTCTTGTGAATTGTTAAAGTAACAATTTGTTGTGGAATTACATAAATGCATTGCTTTAAGTTCATTGAGATTTAGGTGCATAAATTAAAAATGTTAGCAATGAAATTGAGGTGCAAACTTTATTTGACTAATTGCTATGATGGAACCACTGAAAGTTGTTGTTGTTGGTTGTTTGATTTTACTTTTACAGGACATGGATAGAACAAATACCACAGCAGAATATGACTCCTTCTTGAATGGCATTATCAGAAGGAATTGGAGGATATTAGTTGATCTTTTACCCAAGGGACCCTACTCAGGCATGACACCAGAGGAATTTCAGACTTACCTTCAGTGGCCTGGGGACAGTCCAATTTTTCCAGGGGGAGTGGAGCTACTGATTATGATGTGGGCTATTCTGGAGCTATACCAGCAGGAGAGGGACCCACATGAGTAGCAGCTGAAGACATACCCTACTATTCCATCTTTCAAAACTCTGTGACATGGTTTCATTGTTCTTTTGTTAATACTTTAGTACTATTTGTGTGATTGTGTTGGCAGATAACTCTAGTACTGCAATGTTTTGATGTGTTTAAATAGTAGTTGCTTTTGTGATAGTTGCATTAGTTGTTTTAGTGTAGATGCTTGTTACTTTACTTTGTTAAGTTAGGATTAGCTTTTTTACATTGTTTTTCATTTAGTATTTTAGATATAATACTGGTAGATACTTAGTTAAAATTTTTTGGGAATCACAGAAAAATTTTTCTTGAGGAAATTGGTTAAAAAGAAATCAGGATTCAGTAAGTGTCCTAAAATAGAACAGCTGAACAAACTGAACAAAGAAGAGAAAAAAGAAAAAATGTGGTAAATTGCATAATCAAATAGGATTAGGATATTTGTGCATGATAATTGACCAAGATAAATAATCATAACAATAGGTGATTTAATCAAGGAAACAAGCCACGGATAACCAAGTGAGTGTGTGAATCTATAAACAGATTGAGTGTTTCACTGTTGATTGACCATTTGATATTGCTTAAGTTTCCTTTTTGATAACATCACATAAGAGCATTGGAAATTATTAAGGCAAGTTTTGTTGTATATAAAAAGCTTAGAGCCAAATAGCCAACCTACAATTAACCAATTTTTTGCTAGCCCATTTGAGCCTAATTGTTTCTTGATTTTGCACCTTGAACTTAAATTCAAAATTTATCCTACCTTTGCACACTAAAGGAAGGAGAGCATAGGTGCATTTAGTTAACAAATTGATAACGGGTTGGTGAAAATGTGTTTATAAAAGAAAAATAGTTTGGCTATACAATCTACTCTTAAAAAAAAAGAAAGAAAGAAAGAAAGAAAGAAACAATGAAAAAAAAAGGAGTAGATGGTGAATGAAAAATTGGTGTATTGAGGTGTTAAGAATTGAGAGTTGATGAAAATTGAATTGAAATGTAATTATGCTCTCTTTTCTTGAATTGTGTTTTTGATTATCTTGAAAAACCATAACTCTTGGAAACCAAGCCTCATTACAACCCTTTCAAGACCTTAAGATCCTTGCCAAATGTGTGATTGTGGTTGAATTGGAAATGACTAGCAATTTTGATTTGTGCAATTTTCAGTGAAAAATTGAGAGAAACACTCACCAGTGAGACTTGAGAGAAAAATTTCCTTGATTAAAATCATTTCATTGTTATAATTGCTCCTTTTGGTGATTGATTGCACTCTTGTCCTCCTTCTATTTGATATTAGAGTTACCATATGCTTCTGATTTCAATTCTTTGGTTGGAATGTGAAGTTGTCTCTTGAAGGACCATGGAAATTATTTCCAAATAACCAGTTTCAGAAATGAATCCATGAATAGTTGAATTATATCTGCTTACTTTGCTTGAGGACAAGCAATATTCTAGGTTGGGGGGAGTTGATAAGTGCCAAAGATTAGATGATTTTCATATAGAAACATGGCACTTATGGGTTAATTATATTAATTCTTTAGTTGATTTCCTCCAGATTCTAGAACTTTTAAATTGAGCAGTAATATCTGAGTGATGTTGTAATTGAAACCTTTTAATCCCAATTTTTGGTGTTTAATTGTAGGAAAGATTAAAGAGGATCAATCAGGAGCAAAAGAATTGAAGAAGCAGGGAGAAAGAGAGGAAATCAAGTGCTGAGGATTCGCTTGAGCGAGTCTCAATTCGCTCAAGCGAATTTTTTCCAGAAAAGGGTGATTTTTTATGCTGAATTCGCTTAAGCGAATTGATCTTTCTTCACCATGAAGAATTCCATTCGCTTGAGCTAAAAATTTTAGCTCAAGCGAATTTCCACTTACTCAGCTGAACAAAACAGAGTTCGGAGGCAGTTTTCGGGAGTTCGACACTTTCCGAAAATAGAACAAAGATCCCGAAGACGAACGAAAGCTGCGGAATCAGAATTCTTCATCTTCTCCTTCATATTTCTTGATTGTACAAGCTACCATGAGTAGCTAATCTCCTCTTCTGGGATTGAATGTAAATCAATTCGAACTCGGATATATTCTGGTTATATTTTTATATAGTGAATTTGTTCTATCGATATTGTTATTTTCGTTCTGCTTACATGTTCTTGATTCTATCTGATCAATAGACTCTGGATTTAGATTTTTGGATTTAACTGGAAAGTATTTCTGAAAATTCGATCTGAACGAAAATAGTCGATATATCGTTATACTAGGAATAGATTTCGACATATCGAATGCTTTAATACTTGAACTTAATGCTGGATAATCTATTGAATATATGAGGAATCAATATTCAAGAGATTAATCTTATGAATTTTATAATTGAGGAATCAATATAAATGACCATTGTGTATGCATCCATATTGGTAGTTACAAATGCTATATATTGATATACAACCAGAATATAGACGAGGGAGATAGATGAAATTCAATCCCTGTTTCTCTTATTGATATTTCAAATCAATTTACACTCTTTTCTACTACTTTATATAATTTTCCTTTAATTACATACATAAATCATGAAACAAATCTCTCTCCTTTGTATATATTTACTTTTTGAATTTAGTTATAACTTTAACTGACCCATTCCTCGTGGGACCGACACTCGTACTTCAAATTATTATACTACAGTTGACTATAGGTACGCTTGCCTAGGAGTTGACAGGGGGACCATCCGGAATTGTTGTAGGAGTAGGATCCTTAGGAACAGAATCCGTAGCAACACTTTCAGTGGGAATAGGGATATGTTGATTCGAATCTTGGGGAGAAGAGTCTGAACTTTTAGGTTCTTGTGTCCTTTCACAAATTTTACCAGCTGGGATTTCCGAACAGCCATCTAGTTTATGTCCATATTTCCCACAATTGAAACAGATTAAATGCAGGCCTTCATATTCAACTTTAAAGGTATCTGCAATTGCCGAAATGTATGGAACTAGCTTTTCCGAATATCAATCTCAACGCAAAAACGGGCAAATCTTCCCCTTGAATGAATTGATGTATGTTGATCAATTTTAAGCATTTTACCCAAACATTTGCCTGCCCTCCATAGGAAATGAGGATTATATAGTTCCATAGGGAGATCAGGAATCCGAACCCATACTGCAATCTTCTTGATAGAATCTTGATAAGGTTTAAAACGTGGACGCCATCTTTGAACAAGAAGATAGTGATCCGTAATAAGCCAAGGGCCTTCAAAGAGGGCATGGTTGTAGTCTTCAGGATCACTGAACCGGACCATGAAAAATTCATTATTCAGGTTAAGGACCCTTAGCTGGCCTTTGTTTGCCCAGAGAGATTGTAGTCTAGATGATAAATATCGAAGTCCAAGTTTGTTGCCCAACAGTTTGACTATGAGGGTGTTCCTCCAAGGCTTACACCAATCTTCATACTCCTCATATGAAATCTGAACATCTGGAGAAGGATTGAAATCATCAGGGTTGGAGTCATCCTAATCAGAGCCGTCCAGCTTTAACCATGTCTTCAGGGCTGTTTTCCATACCTTCAACTGCCATAACCATATCCTTATAGGAAGCTTTACCTATTAGTGCTCCGATCCCTGAGGTCCTCTTCCTCACGGGAGGTAAGGGACAGATTTGCCATCCAAGACGGATGGAAAGGAGAGTTTCTTGGAGATTTTCTTGGAGGGATCTTGGAGAAAGAAACACAGTTCACTTTAAAGTTAACACATGTAAATCTCGTGCTTTAATATGCATTTTTTGGCATAATGTAATTTTTTTGTTTCAAAATAGTCCTTGTTATGACAAATAATCTTTTAAGTGTTTATGTGTCACATTGTGATTCTACTCATCATCATATTTATCATCCTACCCATCATCAACCCCAACCTTTAAATCATCTCTCTCCTTCCAAAGCCACCATGAAAATTAGTTGATAAATTAGAGCACTTTTTATTTCACTTATCAAGGATAAAATGATAATTTTGCCCCAATTTAATGCCTTTTTATTAAATAGGCTTAAATATGTTTTTAGTCCCTATAAATATAGATCATTTTGTTTTTAGTCCCTGTAAAATTTTTTTTTGGTTTTTCATCCCTAAAAAATTTTCCGTTAGCCTTTTTGGTCCCTGTCGTTAACTTTTGGCTGATGTGGCAAACAGAGTGTCACGTCAGCATGCCGCATGTGTTACTTCTGCCCAATTTAAATTTGTTTTTAGTCCCTATAAATATGATCTTTTTGGTTTTAGTCCCTGTAACTTTTTTTTTGGTTTTTTACCTCAATTTCATCCCCATCCAACATCACAGTGCCCTTTTGCTTTCATTGCATTGTTACACTTGAAATTTTAAAACTTTTTCGTGGGCTTAAAAATATAAATTCTTTATATATTCAATTATTTGAAATTTCATAACATTTGGATTCACCGCATATAGGGAAAAAAACCTGTAACGGCCTTTTTTTGTCTGCAATTCTTTTTTTTTTTCTATTTATTGACTAACAAAATTTTCATTTGATTGACAATTACAAGCCTTTTTGTTAGTTAACAAATCTCATTAAATTACAGGTTAATAGACATAAATCAAATGAAAATTTTGTTAGTTAATAGACAGAAAAAAAGAATTAATAGAGAAAAAAAGTCACTAACATGGGTTGTTTTTGCCAGTCTAGCTCTAGCCTTTTTGGGTTATGGGAAAAAAAACACCTGTAACGACTTTTTTCTCTGCAAGTTTTTTTTCGTGGATTTCAAAATTCATAAGAGATTTCATCCAAATTCTAAAATTTGCGTGAAATTTTTTGTGTAATTTTTTACAGTAAAGTAGAAAAAATTCACAATAATTTTTTTACGTAAAAAATTGGTGTTTTTTTTTAAATTTGCTATAAAAATTATTTTTTCCGTGGATTTCATTCAATTACAAGCCTTTTTGTTAGTTAACACAAATCTCATTAAGTTACAGGTTAATAGACATAAATCAAATGAAAATTTTGTTTGTTAATAAACAGAAAAAAATAAATTGTAGAGAAAAAAAGGTTGTTTCAGGTTTTTTTTCCTATATGCGGTGAATCCAAGTGTTATGAAATTTCAAATAATTGAATATATAAAGAATTTATTTTTTTAAACCCACGAATAATTTTAAAATTTCAAGTGTAACAATGCAATGGAAGCAAAAGGACACTGTGATGTTGGATGTGGATGAAATTGAGGTAAAAAACAAAAAAAAAACGTTACAAGGACTAAAACCAAAAAGATCATATTTATAGGGACTAAAAACAAATTTAAGTTGGGCAGAAATAACACATGTGGCATGTTGATGTGGCACTCTGTTTGCCACATTAGCCAAAAGTTATCGGCAGGGACCAAAAAGGTTAACGGAAAATTTTTTAGGGATGAAAAACCAAAAAAAAAAATTATAGGGACTAAAAACAAAATGACCTATATTTATAGGGACTAAAAACATATTTAAGCCTATTAAATATTAGATAAATGGTATTTATTAATCTAAGATTTGAATTTAATGCTATTTTGATAGAAATATTGCTGATTTTTGCAGGATATTGCAAAGATTTGATTTGAAGGATAGATAACATTAAATGAGGGAGATATCTGCAAGATTTGAGATTGATTGAAGACATTTAATGAAGATTTGAAGAAGATATAATACAATTAATGAGGAGATCACTGCCAATCAATCAAGGATTCTGCAGACAAGCTTCCCAAATAAATCAAAGATTGCTCAATAAATGCAAGGATTTTATCAAGAAAATGGAAACAAGGAAAGACAAATCTGCCAAAACCAGTCTCGGGGAGAGATCAAGATTAAAAAGAGAAAATTGGAGCTGCAGGACGCTACCTGCGCTTCACCTGCGCTATAGCGCAGGGTGAAGCGCAGACTCTCTGGAAGTTGCGCCCCATCCTGCGTTGTAGCGCAGCCTGAAGCGCAGGTTACGCTAATTTGGTCCCTGTTTCCGTTTTTATATAGATTTCTCCCCAAATTGCTGTGTCTTTCCTTAGTCTATAAATAGGAACCTCTTGCACCAATCCCAGTGTGCACGATTATTGTAACAAGTCTATAGTTCAGTGATTATGTACCAGAGCTAAGTTTAGAGTAGGAGAGGAGGAGCGCTTCACAAGGGTTGAAGATGGTGACAGCATCTTCAGTGGTTTGTATGGCTACCTCGAGTAGTTAACTCTCCATTAGGATTGGATGTAATTGATTCTATCCCTGAGTGTATATAAATTTTATATTATTATTTCCTGTGCTCTCTGTCTATAATATTGGTAATCTTATTCTATGCTTATTCCTAATTCCCACGCTTGTGTTTGGAGTTATAGGCTAGTCTTAACTAAAGTAGTTTTGATTAGGAACGAGAGTGGGGGAGCGGATTCTGAAGAAACTCATTCTCTGATTGAATAAGATTACTCGGTTACTACTTTGTTCCGAAAAGGGGTGTTTGCTAATGAGTGAGGGGTAGTGTGAGTACTCTAAGTGAAGGGGCATCCGACCATTAGGCTTAGTAATCGATAGCAAAGAGTTAATGGGTTGTGAATCCAAGATCCGAACATAGGCGTGTCCTAATGAGTATAAGGTAGTGACAGTACTGGAGCGAAGGTACGTCTACAGCACTAGGCCTCGTTTATCAACTAATTCTTTACAAACTGAATAAAAGAGAGCGAAATAAGCCGAGGGTAAGTCTGTCGCCTGGGAGAGCCCGCATAGTTTATCATTGAGTGTTTAAGGCCGCTGGCGAGGGGCCTTAGCAATAAAGTTTGTCTACAGTATTATAGAGTAAACCTAAAATAATCGATAGTCTTTATATGCACAATGGGTGTGATGAGATGAAGTCCAATCCTGATCCAAGTAAAGTGTCTCTAACTCTACCTTTCTAATTCCAATTAATTATTTACTCTCTTTACAATTCCGCAATTATAATCTCTAAATCGTGCTTTCTCTTGATAAGTAGATCACAGTTTGCATAAATTAACCGTTCCCTGTGGATACGATACTTTTACTTACTATTATACTGCTGGAGTTTTGGTTCGCTTGCCAGAAACCCATCAAGTATTTTTGGCGCCGCTGCCGGGGAACGATTTTCAATTTATGTCGACCTTGGCGGTCTAATTATCAAGGATATTTATCTTAGGATTTATTTTATTTATTCTTCTTATTATTTTAGGAAATTTTTATTATTTTAGGAAATTTATAATTTTTCCATTATTATAAATTCTTCTTCCACACTTACCTTTTTCAAGTTTTCTGTTTATGTTTTTGAGAGGCCAGGTGTCCCCCAATCAATTACAATTTGAAGCAGAAATAGGAAGGACATCAAGGAAGAACAAAAGTAGAAACAAGGAAAGGAGACAAGGGAGAAGTCGAGAAGAAAACAAAAATATTTTATTTTTAATTATTTTATCTTAATTATTTTCTTAAAAAAATAATTATTATTTATTATTATAAAAAAATTATTATTATTATTATTTCTTTTTTAATAAAGAAAATAAATATTTATTATTAAAAAAATATTATTCTTTATTATTCTGTTTTTCTCTCTGTTTGAGCATCTTATTTCTCTTGAGAAAACAGGTAACAGAAAAAGGGGCAGAGCTCAAGGAGACAATTTCAACACTCTCTGATCACCCAAGAAGAAGAAGGGGACAAATTTCAAGGAGACAATCTCAACACTCTCTGCTCAACCACCTCAAGTGAAATAAATGTTAAATGGCTTGTGCATGGCAGAATCAACCAAGGAGAACCCCTCGAGATTATGTTAGGTGGCAAGAACCAAGTTACTCCTCTCATACACCGATTCAAGGTAACTTCTCTAATTATAACAATTATTCTAACAATTTTTCACAGGATTGGGGAAGTTATCAGAACCAGAATTTTGGGAGGCACCAAGATGATGTTTCACTCCACATGCAACCTTCTTTTCAACAGCAACAAAGTTACTCTTCCTATCAACAAAGAGACTCCCAATTTTATGAGTTTTTGGAAGAATTCAATCAAAGCAATATACAATTCCAGAAAGAGAGTGAAGAGCGAAGACGAAGCACTGACGCTTTGTTAAAACAGATGGCAGAACAAAGGGAGTCCAGACTTTGCAAGAGTATTGAAGAAATTCATCAAGGCAATATACAATTTCAGAAGGAGAGAGAAGAAGCAAGAAGAAAGAATGACGCTTTGATAGCACGACTAGCAGAACAAAGGGAGTCAAGACTTCAGAAGGAAAGAGAAGAAGCAAGAAGAAACACTGACACCATGTTGGAACTGCTCAACAAGAAGAGAGAGTCTCCTGATGCAACAATTGAAGAGATAGCAGAAGAAATAGCTAACCAACAGTCAGAACAAATCTCAGAAGGGCATTCAGATAGTGACAATTTTATTAAAGAAAAAGGGGATGAATTTATGTCATTTCAGCTGTATTGTGAAAGAGAAGGACTAACCGCTGGTCTCGTACTAGATGAGATAGAAAATATGATCAGCCGTTGGAACAAGCCATCTTCAGCAAATGCATTACCCAACCCCGAAGAGCAGTGCAATGACATTGTTCAGCTAATAGGGGAGGAAATCAATGATAGTCTGGCTGATGAAGCAGAAGAAAAAGAAGGTGACTCTGAAGAAACACAAGAAAGAAGAGCTGAAGAAGAAAAGGAAGAAGATGAAGGTGCAGCAGAAGAAGAAGAAGAAAAAGAAAAAGGAGAGGAAGAAACAGAAAATATGGTGCTTGAAGAAGAGACTGACTGTGAAAGAGAGGTAGAGAATACAACATATGGGGGTGTACAAGATCATGAAAATGAGAAAAAAAGTGAACAGGGAGATGGTGAATCAAAGCCCGAGGAAGGAAGGGAAGTAATTTCAAGAACAGAGACCATGCCTTATCCAACCAGTCCTTTTAAGGAAGATCAAGAAAGGCATGGTGCAAGTGATAAACCTTCTAGATCTCACAAAAGAAAGGCCTGCAATCACACTGACCAGGACAAGGCAAAGAGAAGAAAAATCAAGTTAGAATTAAATTCAGAGCCTAGAGCCAGATTGAAGATCAAGTGATAAGGTGTGTTTCATGTCAAAGAACCCCCCCGAAGCAAAGAAATAAAGAGAAATCATTTGTGAATCATTCAAGCTTCAGGAGAAGAAGACTCATGCACATGAGAGAAAGAAAATAAAGAAAAGAACAGATTGCTCCAAGGCAAGATTTTGGGGAGGTTTACAGGCCAGAAAAAGGAAGGGTGCAGCTCACAGGCTCATCAAAATATTTCAGTTTCAGCCACCTTGAGGGAACAGGCGTCGAGCTATCAGACGTTAAACAAGCGCTTTCTGGGAGGCAACCCAGAGATTTTTAAAGTTTTTAATTAATTTTCGTTTTGTTTTATTTTCTTTCTGTTAATTAGGATTTTTCATTTTTTAGGATTTAGGAACTTTTCAAAATTGATTGGAATAAGTTTGTGGAAAATAAAATTTTTAAAAAAAATAGGAAGTAGCAGAAAACGTGACTGAAAATTGCAAAATTGCATTATGTTTTCTGCGCTTCAACCTGCGCTGTAGCGCAGGTAAAGCGCAGATATGCAATTTTAGTCACTGTATTCTGCGCTTCACTTGCGCTGTAGCGCAGGGTGAAGCGCAGGATACGAAATTTTTAAAAATCTTTTCTTTTCTTATGTACTGTTTCTCTACTTCCTAAGCTCTTCTTTTCACTCTTTCCACTCAAACTTCCATCAATTTTGAAACTTTCAGTTATGTTTTCTTTGATTGTTACCAATTGAAATCTTCATTTACTCTAGTTGCACTTTAGGGTAGCAACCTTAGGATTGTGAATATTATTGACTATTGTTGTCTTGAATGTGATTTTGGTTGTGTGGAACATGAAGGACAATTTGCTTGAACTGAAATGCTCTTTGTTTTGTGAGTTATTAAAGCTGAAAGTGTTATGCTCTGTTTCTTTCAAAAATCTTGAACTTTAACTTTCCATGGATTGATTGAATACTTGCAAAACAAATCAGTATGATTGTTTTTAGGAAGTCATTACCAAGTGCACTGAACTTTTGTTGTGAAAATATTAATTCTTTGAATTATGCATGTAAATTGGATAATGATGGCTTCCATGTTCTTCATGAATTGCACAGAGTGCTGCAAAGTATAAAGACCAGTTGCCCTCAAACCAATCAGGAGTATTAGACCCATACCCGAGCATGCTGCTTGAAGAGTTCCGGATATTCTTGCAGCGGCCTGGGACAGGCCTATTTTCCCAAGGGGGATGGAAGCAGCAGGAGGACAAGAACTCACAAGATACAGAGGATGAAGATTGATAGTGGTGTTTTCTTTCTTTTAGTTTTTCTTATATTTTCTATTATTTATAGAATTTTTTCTAATTAATTAGGATTTTTGTTTTGTATTTCAATTTTTTAGAATTTTTTAAAATTTTTAAGACCTTAGGAAATTAGGAATCAATGTAACTTTTTCAAATTCTTTGTAAATAAGTAGTTTAACTAACCAGATTAGGAAAGATGATAGAGTCTTGTGATTAATTCCATAATCAGTTAGGATTAGGGTACTTCTCAAGAGAACCTATCAAGGTAGTTAATTAAATCCATTAAGTGCTTTATCAAGGAATTTTAGCCATAACCGGTGAGCTGAGAGCCCAAACACTGATATTGAGAGCTTTTCACCACTGCTTGTCACCTGTTATTGCTTGAGTTTTTAAATTTTTGCTTGCTTGAAGAGATATGGAAGTGACAAAGGCATATTTTGTGATTATAATATTGTGCTCAGTGCCAAAAAGCCAACCCTGATTTAATATTTCCATTTATTGATTGTCCATTTGAGCTTGAATATTTCCTTTGATGCACCCCGACAATGATTAATGATCATATCATATCCCTTAACACTTGGGATAGAGAGCAAGGTGCACCACAACAAAATGGGACAAGAGGTTGGTCACAAGAGACTCAAAAGAAGGCACAAGAGATCACAAAACAAGGATCCTCCCCCACAAAAATATTTCTATGTTTCTGTCCAAAAAAAACTGCACAAAAGTTTGGAATTGAATAAGTTGGGGGGAGAATTTCTTCAAAACAATGAGGCCAAACTGAAAATGGGTGACCATTCAAGAATGACCAGGTGAATTGAGAGAAGTCCCAAGCACAATCAGTCCCTCTTACCATTGTGTCTTGCAATTTATTAGCGGGAGGAATTTGGATTCCCATCAACTCATACCAAAGGAGAGAGAGGTCCTAGAAGCTTTGAAACATGGAGAACTAAAATAGGAAGGAAAAAAATTAAGAGAGAAATTGTAAGAACATCTTCCTGAAAATCAGTTTGGTTTTGGCTAGTGCGTTTTTGGAAGGAGAACTTGAAATAAGCAAGAATATATTCTTCCTTACTGCACCACCACCCATTTCTTTTTCCTTTTTTACAATTTTCTCTAAATGGTTATTATATAGTGCCCTTCATTCTTCTCCTTTGAGAGCCTCACTATACCCTTTTAGTACTTCATTCTCTCTGACTATTGTGTCTTCTCTCTCTCAATTTAGTTATCCTGTAAACTTGCATAGCACAAGGAACAATGAGGTTTTATTTGTGAAATAAGAAGAGAAGGAGATAGAGTGAGTTCAAATTCACACATATGAGAAACTGTTGTTGGAAACACAGGAAAAACAAGTTGGAGTTGAATTGTGTTTTTAAAAACTTCCAGTTTCAAGATGGAATTCAAAAAATTTTCTTAAAGCATATTTCAGACAAAGTGATGCATGGTTACTTTATGAAGAATACTTCTATCATATGAAGTTTCAGATAATAGTTTTTCTAAATATTAAGATTTTCACATATGAAGCCTTAGAAGCATCATTTAACCCATTTAGTTAAAAACAAACTGAATTTAGAGGGTTAAAGCATAGAAGACTTAACGTAGATTTATCTTGGTTCACTCATTATCTCCTATGTGTGACACCCTTCTACCCCAAACTCTTATACGTTTAATAAATCGAAGTGTAGAAAAGGTAACGTCCCACAACGGGTAAAAGGTTCACATAACTCCTTTATTAAAAACCTCATTATTTCAAAAACAACTTAATTAAAATAAAATATCACTCAAATGTATTCAAATACTCAAGCAGCGGAATCTCCAAAAATAAAAATAACTAGACATCCTACTTGCCGTGCAAGGCATCCAAAACAGTTTACAAAACCTTCCTAACTAGAAACCTAAAGAAAAGAACCCCAATAATATGCCCTGATGTCACATGTACCAGAACAACACTCCCTTTAATCAAAACTCGACACCAGTTGTGTCATCATCATCACCTGTAAAATATCCACAATGTAACGGTGAGGAAAAGAATACTACTCATACATACACATAAGAGGCTACCCTATCCTCACCCACATATAAACAACATCATCATTCATCACACCACATACCCAAGCATCAATAATTCATCAGATAATAATCATCTATAAATCAGCATATAACTATTCATCTATGTCCTCATATAAATCTCATACCATCATTCACCAAAGGAATCACATACTCTATTCTCACACATAATACTCATCCATCATTAATATTCATAACATCATTATTTAACTCAGTTTCATCATCAAGTATAACACATATATATCCATCATCATATGCACCAAAACTCATCAACATCAGTATATAACTCAATTTCATCATCAAGTATAACACATCTATATCCATCATCATATGCACCAAAACTCATCAACATCAGTATATAACTCAATTTCATCATCAAGTATAACACATCTATATCCATCATCATATGCACCAAAACTCACCAACATCGTCTCCCAAAGATCATGACTTGGAACTCCGCACAATGGGTGCACCTCGTCAATTACTCTAGTTAGTACTGAGATAGTCTACCGGTGTCACCACACACAATCCGATAGGTTGTACCCCCTCTATGGGCCTGCACAACGACATTCGACCCTAGGTTGCACCCCCTCTATGGGCCCATGCATCGAATGCCCCATCATGGTCCCCCGAGTTGTACCCCCTCTATGGGCCCGCACAACCCAGTTCACCTCCTGAATTGTACCCCCTCTATGGGCCCGCACAATTCAGGTCTCATCATATATGCTCAAGGCATCTCTCCTAAGTTGTACCCCCTCTATGGGCCTGCACAACTCAGGTAACATCACATATGCACAAAACATCTCTCCTAAGTTGTAGCCCCTCTATGGGCCCGCACAACTTAGGTAACATCACATATGCACAAAGCATCTCTCTTAAGTTGTACCCCCTCTATGGACCCGCACAACTTAGGTAACATCACATCATAAAGTGATATTCACCATCATCATGCTCATCATTAAACATCATCATCATAAAGTGATATACACTATCATCATTAACATCATCATCATAAAGTGATATACACTATCATCATCATAAAGTGATATACACTATCATCATTAACATCATCATACTCATCATCAAATATCATCATACATCATCATACTCATCATCAAATATCATCATCATAAGTTATTATAAGCATCATATAACAACATCAATCACCATCGTCATAATCATCATAAACATCATCAATCATCAATGCCATAATCATTATAAAGCATCATCAAACATCATTAATCATCATCAAGCACTCAGGATCTCAAAATTCACACTGGTAATCGATTACCAACCTCCAGTAATCGATTACCTGCAAACAAGGTCTCTGGTAATCGATTACAACCCCTCTGTAATCGATTACCTGCAAGCAAACGCACTGGTAATTGATTACAGCATCCGTGTAATCGATTACCTGCAAGCAATCTCTCTGGTAATCGATTACAACAATCCTGTAATCGATTACCAGCGAACAAACAACACTTTTGGGCTACCCAGAACACACTGGTAATCGATTACCACCCCCGGTAATCGATTACTTGCGACGCAGATCGCAGTTCGCACGATTTCTAACACTTCTAAATCATTCTAATCAGTCTTTAATCACTCCTCTTTGTTAAAACATCATCATAGTCGATTATATTCATCAAAACTCAACAAAAGCCTCAATCTTTAATAGTTTTACACAGTTTTCCCATCAAAACCCCAGATCATCAAACCATTCATTCACCCCTTTTCACTATTCTCATTATTCTCATTCCATCCACTCAATATTCATCAAGATTTACACACATAAGCATCAAATTACAGATTTTCATCTTAAAACAACACATATTCGCATATTGATTTCAATTATTAAATTTTAGAAGTTATTCTTACTACCAAAGCACCCCTACATGCACATACTAGCAATACCCTCTCCCCCACCGTACCTTAGAGTTGACGATTAGAAAATAAATAGTAGCACTCCACTCCCTTGATGATCTACTCTGCTACACCTTCCCTTGTGAAGTTGCTTCTCTCTTCCTAGGGTTTGGTTATTTGATGTTTGAAAGCTAATAGGGTGAAATAGATAACACTCCCCCTATTTAAATATCTAACTGAGTTGGGCCTACTCCTACCCACTCATTACCCTTCTTAATTAAATAATATTTTTTCTGAAATATAATAATATAATGATATTATTATTATTTTCTTCATAAGTCTTATTTTATTTTATTTATTCATTAGGAATTATTAGGATATTATAGAGTCCTTATCCATCTACATTCAAATTTAAATTCAAATTATATAATTAAATCTTATCCTAGATTTGTATTGATTCTTACCCTTAATCCTTGCGATCTCATTATCCCTATTTTAAAATCTGATCTTAATTTAATATACTAAACCATATCTCTCTCCTAAGATTGTCCTTATTAATCCTGATATTATTTTATTAATATAACAATTACTATATTTATAACAATTAATGTTATTTACAATCTTATGATTTATCCCTTAATAATATTATTATTATATTCAATATAACATATTTGATTAAGATCCTAATAGTCTGATTTCTCTCCTATTATTTATAATATTATATTATTATTATCTCATAAATACAGGTATATTAATGTTTACTATTTTTATTATATAACTTCTATTTTTATCGCTAACGTCATTGAAATATAATTATACGTTTTTAAATTATATTTCTAATTTCTAAATTTCGGGATGTTACACTATGAGCTATGTCTAGTCCCATTATGAACTCAATACTGGATTTTCTACTACTTTGCAGAGTACACAAGTATTCTTTTGCTCCAAGTCTCTTCGGGCTCAAACACAGCTTTATAAGTATGCTTTTCTACCTAGCCTTTTCAGACTCTACAATCTTCTTGGATAAGAAAAATAGTTTGAATGAAAACTGCAGAGAGTTCTTTGTTCTTGGGTGTACAAGAGATAATTGTGTATGATATAGAATATGAAAGTTTATTTGTGCATGATAAACTATATTAGAGTTTTGGCACAACAAAATTAGAGAGTTTTGGATCTTTGATAATGAAAGTCCATTCTATTCTTCTTTGAGCAAACTCCAGTATTTATAGTCTTATTCACTTTCTCTTTCCGGAAGGTATCTGTTTAAAGATAACATTTAATGCGTTGAATCCGTTGTGAGACAATCTGACAACTAGGTACGAGGAAACAATAACCAAAAGTGATGTTGCAGTGCAGGTTTCCTTATTTGTGATAACCATTTGAAAATAACCCAAAAAGGTCTCTTTTATTTTTCCTTCTTCAGCAAAGTCCTTTTCAGAAGAACATGTGAGCTTTTTGACTTTGCAGAGTCTGAGGCGTGAACTCTTCAGAGAATGCCTTAGAGGAATTTTTCTAGCAATCCAAACTCCTTTATATATAGGAGTTTTTGACTCATCCATTTCAGAGGCTCCACCATCCTCCTCTGAAATACTCATCTCTTCATTAGCAGCAACAACATTCTCCTCTTCTGGTGCTTCCTTGGAAGATTCTTCTATAGTGACAGCAACAACAACAGTATCCACCTTAGAAGTAGCAAGGTTATCATCTATAGAGGCCTTGATGAAGCCATCACATTTCCAAAGATGACTTTGATTCTCTTTTTCTCCCTATCCTCTCGGTCCTTCTTTTCCAGATTTCTTTTTCATTCCTCCCTATTCTTCTTCTTAATCTCTATAGCAGCAACTTTCTATAGTCTGAGAGCATTAGCTTGATTTGCACGTAAGCTCCTGGTAATTCTTCTAGGTTCATGATCATTTATGGGTGCAAGAACCCATACCCTCTTCTTTTTCTATGTAGAAAGCTTCAACTTTCTTCTTTTTTTTCTCCTTCATGCTCCACCCTATCACCCTCAAGTATAGCTTTCTAAATTATAGTAGCAATAGCAAAATCATTTTCTTCTTTCTTCTTGCTTCTTGCGCTCCATAAACTCTTCTTGCTCCATTACAAAGTTAAGGGTAGCAACTTGTGCTAGTTCTGGGTCAGGTAAACGTGCACAAATGAGTACTATTTCTATTGTTCTTTTAGAGGAAATTGTTTCTGCTTCCAAATCAAGAAAATAAGTTGTAATGTTGTGTTGATCCTCGGGAACATTTTGGAGAGATTGGCTCGCAAGGATTGACATAGTCTTTTCACTATTGATGGAGAATCCCTCAACAACCCTCTGAGGTTCTTCAGACTGTCTGATAGGATCAATCATCTGAACTTCTTCAGATTATCTAAGTTTATCTTACCTCTGAAGTGATTCAGACTGTTTGATCTGAGATATTGTTTGATCATCCTCATTATTCCTCAAAACAACCTTCCCATCTTTTTCTTCATAGGTTTTTCTTTCTCAACAAGCTTCTTCTTCTTTCCCCCCTCAAATTCCTCCTTTCTGGAATCTCCATTCAACTCATTTTCTAGGATTTCTATTGTTGATCTCCCAATGGTTTTTGCCTTCTGATTTATCATTTCAATTATCAAAGGCTATTGAAGTGCAGGAGCCTCAATATGGATCTTCATTTGATGTATGTTAGAGGCTTTGAAGTATGTTGAGGCCTTGTGTAAAGGAGTCTTATGCATTAGTAGAGTTGGCAAAATGGATTGGCATGACTCACCCGAACCCATATTTTTATAGGGCCTGGGCACTAAAATTGGAGACACGATATTTTGACGGTTTTTTAGCCGAAAAAATTAAGCCCACACTAAATTTGGTTTCGAGTCGGGCAGCCCGATTGAGCTTCGAGCTACCTGAATATGTTTTCAAAATAAAAAAACACATATAAATGATTTTGTAAATGGTAATCAGGTTTTATACATGTAATTGTAAGTGATTTTGTAAATTAGTTTTATTAACACATCTACTGTGCATAATAATTAAATCCATGGTGTGGTGAGGTGGGGGGATATCTTTTGGTTATGAATGAAGTTGTAGGAAAGATAAAAAAATTCAGGAAATTTATTCATAATGTATTAGTTACCAAATTCGTCTTTATTAATTTGTAAGGGTTAAATGTATTAAATTGTGGGTGTTAAATATGATGGCACCGACGCCTTGGGGGCAAACAATTCATATGTGAATTTAATATATAAACTTTATACTACTTGTTTTCCTTTGTTTAATTGATATATGAATTTTATTGTCGTTTATATGTGAATTTTATACCAAGAACAGGATGAGTATTTTATACTTGTTTTACTTTTGCCTTTTTTTTTGTAGAAGTGTAATTCCTTATAACTTTTAATGAGTTACATTTTCAAATAAATTATGTTTTAACCAGGCCAGCCCGCACAAGCCATCTACCCATATAAGGTCGTGCTCGGGCTTTAATTTTACAAGACGAATTTTTTGGCAATTTTTTAGCCTGGCCTGTAAAAGCCCACCACCCGTTCGGGGATAGGCTGGGTCGGGTAGCTCGTTTTGCCATCTTTATGCACTAGTATCTTGAAATGTACTAGTATCTTGTGAATTAGAGTATTGTGAAGGAGGCTGCTGGCAGAGTCATTGATCTTCTTGGCCATGTGTGAGATGATAAGCCAGAGAAGGTTTACCTTTTGCTTAGACAGTAGATGGATAAAACAAAACCATTTCCATTTCTAATACATGGTCCTTGCTCCCTACCTTTGGAATGATGGTGCTCCCTAGGATTGCGTACAGAATCCTATCCATGTCATTCATCTTTACACACTTCAGTTGGGCAGGCTTCTCTTCACCATAAAGTAGAGCATTTAATCTTTTAGGACCCCTGTTCTCCTTCTCCCACTCAGAGTAGAAGACATTTGCCTCTAATTTCACACCAGTTGCAGTGGATGGACTATGTATCACCAGATATTCATTTCATACTTTAGATGATTATGTATCTTCAGACAGTCTCATCGTCTGAAAATTACTGATGACATAATCTGAAAATATAAAATATTCAGAGTTAGTTTGCTCTATTATTTCTTCTAGTTTGTTAATTATCATCAAAATCTGGAAGTGGAGTCTTAAGATCTTTCAATCTTTGAGACCGAACTCCTATTAGTGTATATATGCTTAACTCTTGCCATGGGATTATTATTATACTTTGAGATTCTTAAAGCATTTGCATATGTTTTATATTTCAAGAATGGTGACTATCAAGTCCACGTGCTATCTCGAGATCCTTGTGACATGCCAAATATACTGGATATCTTGAGGTAAGATGAGGAATTCTCATTTTCAATTATAGGTTCAAAGTCTTAATGGCATGTTAGATATGGTGAATATCCCAAGGTGGGAAACTGCCGAGTTTACTTGCAATCTCAATATCCTTATACTATGTTGGATACATCAAGTGACTCAAGATAGGGAATTGTTGGTTCACTCACATAGGACACCAACAATGTTCTTCCAAAAGCTCTATATTTTTACTTCTAATTTACCATGAAAATAAAAAATTTGTAAGTCACATTAGGATATATAACACACCTAGATAAGTGGTGTCCCCCGATCCCTACTTTACCGGTCATGTTGGTTTGATGGGGGTGTGCCTTGTTTTCATTGAATCAAAACCTTTTTGTCATGCATTTTATAGAAACTTTCTATCCAAATTTAAGGTTTACTACATTAATGGTTTATGTACAAAATTTTCAGAAAGACAATGATAGCAGACATGATGCAGATCTAGAATTAAGCAACAAGAGCAAGTTAGAGACCAATTGGAACCGAAAATTCAGCACGTAAAAAACAGTAAAATAGATGCAGAAAAATGAGTGAATTCAAAGAGAAAATGGAGGAGAAAAGAAGTGGTATAGGCGCCACTATGAAGGCAATTCCTTCAGCAAATAAGTCAAGAGTGAAGATTCGCCACTGACCCGTGGAGCAGGATAAGAATCACAATCATTTGGGCAAGAACCATCAAACCTCTCAACCTCACAAGGGAAAAAACAAAGTAATGTTTTTGTATTATAAATGAAGATTAGCTTACAAGAGAGAGGGAGACCTCCTTATATAGCCATAGGGGGCGGCTATGTGAAGAGAAAAATAAAAGAAGCTAAAATTCATACTCCTAATGGGATTTGATCCCATGACCTCCTAGGCTATTAGTCAAGCAACCTCCTAGCCAATAAAGCCATGTAAAATAGCCCCCATCATAAGACAAAAAAGGAAAATTATAAAATAAAATAAAATACAAGAGAGTCCTAATTAAGGGTGGTACATAGGACTAGGGTCCTATCCAAGGTCAGTGTCCTCCTGTAGGGTATTGCCTTCCCGAAGGGTAGTGTCCCTAAAATTGTAGGACACTAATTTGCTCATTCCTTCTTTAATTTCCTTAGCTTGCACCCATAATCTCTGCACTTGACCATGCCTTCTAGGCGGACGTCATTAGACAACTACCTAACAACTTAGAAAAATTAAGTCTAATATTCATAAAGGGTCAAGTCTTGAAAAGATCAAAAGGGTTGACACAAGATAGGAAAAGTCAAACTTCAAGAGATTTCACTTCGTGAAGGGAGAAAAAGTTTAGAATATATTTTATGGACTCATACAAGTGTTGAACAAGCTAAATGCAAGCTTTGGAAGTGATCCTCAACCATGAAGATGACAAATTCAAATGTACTTAAGTAAAGCATGCAAAATCAGAATTAACTCTGAAGCCTAGAAAGGTTGCAACATAAGCTTCCAACATATCCAAATGATCTAACCAATTTAAAAATGAAGGAACCACATAAGTAAATACTACATAATCAACAGAATTCATGTTATAAATACTACATAAAGCTTTTTACATCATCAGAATAGAACCATAAAAAAGGTTTAGAAACATCACGAAAAAAAATGTTTCCAAAGTTTAGAATGATTCTATTAAACACCCTACACTTTATGAAAACCAAGTATTCCTCCACACAACTTGTATAATAAAGGTGATACTATCTATGCCAAGTAAGGGTGGCAAAATGGTCCAATTGTCCACCATCCATCCAACCCGTCCAAATGAAAATCCAATCCAATCCATCCAACTGTCAACAAAAAATGAATGGACTGGACTGAATGGGTAATTTAATTAAATGGATGGATAACAATTCATCCTATATTATTTTTAAATCCAATGGATCAATAGTCAACAAAATAAAAATCCAAAGGACCATCAAATTAATGCTTTATGGATCAAAATTAGACCAATCTATTCTACCTAATCAAATATTTTTGTTATTGACAAAAAAAAATAAAATATTTTTGTTATTCTTTTAAAATATTTTTTATTAACTAAAAAATTTAAAAAAATTTAACTAAAAATTTCTCTCTCTATATATATTTTTTTGTTACTCTCTCCCCTCTGTTTCTCTCTCCTCTATGTTTCTCTCTCATCTCTCTCTCTCCCATGTTTCTCTCTCCTCGCTCTCCTTGTTTCTCTCTCATCTCTCTCCTCTGTATCTCTCTCTCCTCTCTCTCTCCCTTAGTTTCCTCTCTCTCCTCTCTCTCCCCTCCATCTCCCTGTTTCAATCTCCTCTCTCTCCTCTATTTCTTCTATCTCCCCTCTCCCTCTCCCCCGTTTTCTCTCTCTCCTTTGTTTTCTCTCCTCTCTCTCTTCTTCTTTATTTCTCTCTCTCCTCTGCCTCTCCTCTATCTCCTCTATTTATCTCTACTCTCCCCTCTCTCTTGTTTCTCTCTCATTTGTCTCTCTGTCCTCTGTTTCTCTCTCATCTCTCTTCTCAGTTTCTCTCTCTCTCCCCTGCTCGCTCCCTTGTCTCTCTCTCCCTCGTCCTCTCTATTCCTGTACTCTCCTCTCCCATCTCTCTTCTTACTGTTTCTCTCTCTCCTCTATTTCTCTCTCCCCCTATCTCTCTCTCTCCCTCTCTCTCCCTCTGTCTCTCTCATCACTGTTTCTCTCTCCGCTCTCTGCTTTGTTTATCTCTCCTCTCTCTTTTCCCTGTTTCTCTCTCTACTCTCTCTCTCCTCCCTCTCTCCGTTCTTATTTCTCTCTTCCTCTCTCTATTTCTCTCTTCCCCTATGTCCCTCTTCTCCTCTCTCTCCTCTCTATCCTCTATTTCTTTCTCTCCTTTGTTTCTCTCTCTCTTCTTCTCCCTCCCTCTCTCTTCTCTGTTGGAGACAAGGAGAGAGAGATAGGAGAAAGAAACAGAGAGAAATAAGGAGAGATAGGAGAGAGAGAAACATGGAAGAGAGAGGAGAGACAAACAAAGGAGAGAGAGGAGAGAGAAACATTGAAAGAGAGAGAGAGAGAAAAACACATGAGAGAGACGGAGGAGAGAGAAACAAAGGAGTGAAACAAAGGAGGAGAGAGAGAAAAGAGAGAGAGAGTGAGGAGAGAGAAATGGGAGAGAAGGAGAGGAGAGGAACTGAGGAGGAGAGAAAAAATAGAGAAGAGGAGAGAGAGAAATAGAGAAGAGAGAGAGATAGAGGAGAGAAAGAAATGGAGAAGAGGAAGAGAGAGAAAAAAAACGAGAGAGAGGAAAGAGACTCGGAGAGAGAGAGGAGAGAGAGGAGAGAGACAAAGGAGAGAAAACAAGTAGAGAGCGGAGAGAGAAATAGAGGAGAGAAAAAACACAGGAGAGAGACGGAGGAAGAGAAACAAAGAGAGGAGAGAAATGGGAGAGAATAGAGGAGAGAGAGGAGAGAGAGAGAAACAAATGAGAGAAACTGAGAGAGGAGCGAGAAGAAACAGAGAAGAGAGAAATAAAGAAGAGAGAGAAATAGAGAAAGAGAGACAGAGGAGAGAGAGAATTAGAGAAGAGGAGAGAGAGAGAAACAAGGGAAGAGAGGAGAGAGAGAGGAGAGAGAAAACATAGGAGAGAAAGGAGAGAGAGATAGAGGTGAGAGAAACAAAGAGAGAGAGAAGAAAGAAACATGGGAGAAAGAGACAGAGGAGAGAGAAACAGAAGAATAGAGAGAGAGAGAAAAATTTTAGTTAAATTTTTTAATTTTTTTAGTTAATAAAAAAATTTAAAAGAATAATAAAAAAATATTTTTTTAAAAGTATGGATGGATTGGATATCCATCCATAAATAATTGTTAATGGATGGATTAGATGGTTTTTTATTTAATGGGTCATGGATGGATTGGATTTTTATAATATATTTTTAATGGATCATAAATGGATTAATGGATTGTTTCAATCCATCCATTATAATCCTGATCCAAATCCACCCAATCCATCATTTGCCACCCCTAAATTGCCAAGATTTGTTAGAACCACAGGCAACACTAGAAGGGGGGGTTGAATAGTGTTTTAGACATTTTAAGACAATTTTGGAAATCTTTAAAATAAACAATCACGTTAAGTGATCATTGTACAAAGCCAATCTTAAGATCAGAGTTATTTTAAAAACATGCGGAATATATGAAAGATTTAGATTAAAAACTTTTTCTTACACTTAAGATTGTTTTGATTTTAAACAAACTTATCTTAGTGTCTTCTGAAGAATATTATTAAGAGTACCTTCAGAACTGTTTCTGAAATACTTTAGATGATCAGAGACCATCCATATCATGTGTCTGAACTGAATTCCTGTTGGACTCACTTCAGACAGGTATTTCAGACAACTCTCTGAATATATTCTTCTATAATACTTCAACCTACACTAGAGACGTTTTACCGTTATGTTTGTATGAAAACTTGTTTTATTGAAATCCTTGAGTTAAGATTATTATGAAAAGTACTTTTCAATCCCCAACGTAAATATAAAGACTGTAAATAAAAGAGATTAAGGGAAAGGAAACTTAGACACAAAATTTATCCTGGTTCACCCACAAACCCTGTGAGCTACATCCAGTCCTAGTGGAAAACCACCACTAGCCTTTTTATAACAACAACACATATGTGCCACTCCGAATCCCCCAGACCCTTGCAGCCACATATATGTCACACCAAGTATTCTTTTACAGTCAAGCCTCTTCAGGCTCAGGATCACACCGATCCTTAACACATATATGCGTCACTCCGAATCCTCCAGACCCTCGCAACCACATATATGTCACACTGAGTCACACAGACCAGCAGTAGTATTTTCTATCAAGCCTCTTCAAGCTCTAAGAGTATTCTTTTACAGTCAAGCCTCTCCAGGCTCAGGGAAAATAACCAAGTATGAAATTTACAACTCCTCAACCCAAGTTAGATGTTCGTTAGAACTTCTCAACTCAGATTCTTCTTGTACATAGTGATTACTGAGTACATACTCAGGATACAGTCATTACAAACTAAATACAAGGATAGACAGTGATACAAGTGTTTGAATTTAAGTACAATCCCTGTCTTTTCTATGAGGAATACATCCTCTGAGAGTAGGCTAACTGAGATGCGAAATTAAGCTCCAGCCTTATTCTCCAACCATTGGTTTCCATGGGCTACATTCTCACCCGTATCATTGGAATACCAAGGTATCTTCAAAGCTTCAAACCGTACCTGGTTTGATAGTCATTTGTACAGCATGATTGCCTTCCTGACAACCAACTTACTTGATCAACAGACTAACTGTACAATCTAACTAACTGACCAGCTGATTAGTAGCCTGATTGATAATTCACTCTTGTTGTATAGCATTACAACTGCAGCTAGGCAGCATGGTTAATATGTTCTGCATGCCAACAACAACTGGTTGGACCGACCAACTTGGTTGTGTGTTTTCAACAACTACAACAACATCTTCAACTTCAATCTTGAGGCTATTTATATGTTCTTCTTGAATATAGCCGTTGAAGATGATTCAAAATACCGTTGAGCTTTTGATGATGTGGCTCATATAGCCGTTGTGTAATAGCTTCTCAAACGGTTGCTTCTCCTTAAGCATATTGAGTGTTCAGACTACTCCCGTTCTGACACTTCTGTTGATGAGCTCTGTTTTGAGAGATGTGATGATCATGTGTATTCTATCTCTTGAATTCTTTTGCTTTCTTGCATCTGTTTTATCCAGCTTGCATCTGCTTGCTCTAGCTTGTATTATCTTGCATCTGCTTGCATCTGCTTTATCCAGCTTGCATTATCTTGCATCTGCTTTATCCAGCTTGCATTATCTTGCATCTGCTTTATCTGCTTGTATTGTCTTGCATCTGCTTGCTTTAGGATTTCTTCTGATTCTCTTGAGAGTATGTATCCGTTGAGTTTGACCTTTTTGCTTATTCTGCATACACTCCTTTTTCACTTGCTTCTGACACCATTACTTCTTTGAATGAGATGTCTTGATCAGTAGTCGTTGTTTGCATATTCCTCTTTTGGGATTTTAGATAAAGATGTTGAATTGAATATATTTTATTCAAACATCTTCCTTGTTGCTTCTGCTTAGTCTCCTGAGCTTTTCTTCTGCTTTGTTCCAGATTGCACAAATGAAGAAATGTCTCGTTGAAATGCTATCGTTTAGAGACAGCAAATAGTCTTCTTTTAATCCGTTGTGAGACACGCTTCTTGAGAGTTCTGACATAGTACAACGTTGGTGCTGCAGTAAAGCTGCTACTGTTTTTGCTGCGACTGCTGCGTTGCAGAGATTTCCTCAGTGGTGTATGAAGTTCAAATGCACCGGGAAAGGTCTCTGTGTTTGTTTCCACAAATGTGTTTCAAAATGTACGAGCAGCAGAGACTTAGAAAAGTCTTCACGCAAGGTTTCAGCAAAGATGCCACGTCATTACTAAAGCTTCAGACAGCTTCCAACCTTCAGACGGGTTCCAGTCTTCAGACGGGTTCGAGTCTTCAGACGGACTTGGCTCTTCAGACAGCTTCATTACTTAAGACAGGTTGATGACTTCAGACAGCTCAAGTCTTTCAGACAGCTTCGTTGCGTCAGACAGCTTCACTACTTCAGCCGAGTTGCTTCCTTCAGACAACTTCAATTCTTCATACTGGTTGAAACTTCAGCGGCCTTCTTCCTTAGAATTGTAGCTTCGTTCTTCTTCGTATCTTCTTCTTCTTGTATCTGCAGTTCGTTGTTGTTCTTCAGACAGACGTATACTTGAATCTGTACTTCTTCATATCTTTTGCCTTCAGTTCTTCAGATAGTCTTCTAATCTTCACTTCTTCAAATAGTCTTCAAGTCTTCACTTCTTCAGACAGTCTTCAAGTCTTCACTTCTATTCTTCAGTTGCTTCAACTCTGTTAAGGATTAATCTTCTTCAGATTCTGCACTTTTGTTCTTCTGATTCTGATCTTCTGATTCTGATTCTGTTCACAAAATCTTCTTCTTCTTCTACAGAGTAATTTATCCTGAAACATAATTAACAAACAAATACCTTTCTCAGTAGAACCTGTTTATATAATCTAATTGGTTCTTTATATAATCTTATTTGTTAATCATTAAAACTAACGGATGTTAAGTCTTATAATCATGTTTAATTACTTAAATAGATTTATAGACTTCACAACTTTATGGATCAAGCGCTTACCATCAGGCCAAAAGCTATAGCTGATAGCAACGGCGCAACTTTATTTCCTTAAGGGATAGAGCCGCATTTAGCTTAAGGGGCTGCGCCCGTTAGAGGCGCCATGGGTTGGGATGTTAAGCCCATCGAATCCTAAGGGTGACGCTAACAATTAAAGCCAACAAGATTCTGCTGCATAGGTTTATCTGGTGGACGCTGGTGCCTCCAAAGGTCTCTTGTTTTGCTTGGAGGGTGTTGTTAGACAGGATTCCTACAAGAGAAAACTTAGAAAAGCGGAATATTATCCATCTTTCTGGCGCTGATTGTATGTGGTGTGGTCAAGGGGTGGAAACCTCTCGGCATATTTTCTTTGAGTTCCCTTTTGCTTATAAGAAGTAGATGCTTTGTTTGGAATGGTGTGGGTTCTGTTCTTCATAATTCATTCATTCTGCACTTTGAACAATTTTTGGGTTTACCCAACTATAGTTCTAAAGTGAGGTATAAGTGGTCTGTCATTTGGCTTACTGTTTTTTGGAGTTTATGGATGGCCAGAAATGAGGCTATTTTTTCAAATAAATTTTTACCTTATTCAGATCTATTAATGCTTGTCCAATTACGTTCTTGGAAATGGATTAAAGCCAAAAAACTTAGATTCCATTACCAGTTCTCATCTTGGTTAGCAGAACCTTCTGTATGTATTAGCTTTGGTGTGGATTGTTGGTGACTGTGTTGTGTTCGGAGGAGTAATTCAACGGTTCGATTTATCTGCGAGTTACTTGTATTTTGTTGAGCTATCTTATTTGTGGTTGTCTGGAAGAAGTGGTTTTGAATGGAGACGGAAGCGGATCCTCTCCCGTTAACAAAACGGGAGAGTGTCATGTTAGAGAAATCTTAACCTTCTATTAACTTTAAAACTCTACCAATGGCTCACAAGAGCACACATCACCACCATTTGAAACTCACCATTTTGCGACTAATGTCTTTCATTATTTGATGATCGAAATATGCTTCCCGCCACGCTCTGAACCAACCATGAACGATGGAGCCAAGTAAATGGAACAGGGCAACGATAGAGCCAAGTAAATGAAATCAAATTTACAATCAAAATCCAAATTTTTTGGAAATTCATGTTCCATATTAGCTGCTGACCGAGGTATTGACTCTTTTTTTCCTTTTTATTAGTCGAAACTAGGTTGGTATTTTCAAATGTTTTGAAACCCATTATTATTTGTCTTACTTGGAAGCATCTAACTACTGCATTATTTGGAGTTACTATTTTATCATTATTGAAATGCAAATCTTTTATGGTTAGAGTGGAAGTTTGAAATAACATAATCATTCATTTAATTTTTATTTTTTTTTAAGTTTCTGTTTGATCATGTTCAGTATTTTATAATTAAGGATAAAGGAAGATGAAGGTTTGTATTCCATTTAAACATCACAAAGGGAACTAACTTAAAAAGGTATGGTTCCTTTCTATTTGTAAGAGTTTTTCTACTCAATTTTATCGAAAATGGTGGAGGAATTAATAAATTTGATTTTTTTTGTTAGGGTATTGGACATGACATCTGAAAATCTTCACTGGAAGCCAAGGGTTGGTATGGAGTTTGAAAGTGCAGAAGTAGCATGGCAATTTTGGAGCAAATATGGTGAGAAAGTAGGTTTTGGAGTTAGAAGACAATACTTTAACAAGAGAAAGAGAGATGGTGCTATTACTTCATGTAGATATGTTTGTTGTAAGGAAGGGCATCGAAAGGCATATAAAACAGATGGACAAGTTACTAAGCATAGAGCTAAGACTAGAATTGATTGATTTGCAAGAATTGGAGTCTCTTTACAAATGAATGGAAAAATTTGAAATACATGAGTTTGTAGAAGAACACAACCATCCATTACAACTTCCAGAGACAACTCACATACTTGCTTCACACCGTAAGATAACTGAAGTCCAATCTTATGAGATTGATTTGGCCGAAGACTCTGGACTGCGACAAAAGTCATCATTTCAGCTAATGATCATATATGCAGGGCATAGAGCCAATGTTGGATATACTAGGTTGGATGCAAAAAATTACCTTAAGGCAAAAAGACAAAGAAGTATGGTGTACGGGGAAGCGGGTTGTCTAACAGAATATTTTGAGCAACAATTAATAGTGAACCCTTCATTTTTCCATGCATATCATATGGATGTTGATGAGCAAATGACAAATGTATTCTGGGCTGATGCGAAATGGTCTTGGATTATGGGTATTTTGGTGATGTTGTCTCTTTGGATACTACATATTGTACTAATTGAGCAAATAGGTCACTTGCATTGTTTTCGGGTTTTAATCATTATAAGGGTGTGATAATTTTTGGTGTGGCTTTGTTGTATGATGGAACAACAGAACCCTTCAAGTGGTTGTTTGAGACATTCTTGAAAGCACATGGCCAAAAATGACCTCTCACTATTTTCACCAACCAAGACCAAGCAATGGCTAAGGCTCTTGTTGAAGTGATGCCTGAGACACGTCATGGTTTATGTACTTGGCACTTGATGCAAAATGGAATTAAGCACCTTGGAAATTTGATGAAGGGGGAAGTCATTTTTTAAGAGATTTCAAGAAATGCATGTATGAATTTGACACTGAAGTTGAATTTGAGGAGGCATGGACCAAGTTGATGACAAACTACAATGTTCAAGAAAACAATTGGATTAAATCGATTTATGTCATAAAAGATAAATGGGCCTCATGCCACATGAAGCAAGCTTTCACACTTGGAATGCGAAGTACCCAACTAAGCGAAAGCTTAAATTTGGATTTCAAAGCTTGTATGAAGCCATATGTTGATTTAAAGAAATTTTTTAGACACTTTGAACGTGTTGTTGAGGAGAAGCATTACAATGAGCTAGTTTGTGAGTATGACTCTCCTCATAAGCTACTAATGTTGTGTTATGAGATGTGTCCAATATTGTTGCAAATGGGAAAAGTTTACACGCATACTGTTTTTGACATATTCCAATAGGAGTTTTCACCTTTCTTAGCATGTAGCATACTAGAAAGAAATGAGTCTCCCCCTCTATTTGAATATATCATCAAAATGATCAACCATGGAAGATCTTGGAAGGTATCATTTGATTGTTGTTCAACCTCTATATCTTGCAGTTGCAGAAAATTTGAGACAACGGGTATACTTTGTTGCCATACATTAAAAGTGTTTGAATCAAATAAAAGTACATTCTTAAAAGGTGGAGAAGAGAAGGTTGTAGTGGCATTATACATGATATCAAGGAAAAGGAAGTTGAAGAGGATCCTAAACTCTCTAGCACATGACGGTATCGATATTTGGCATCTAAAATGATCAAAGTTGCATCTAATGTATCTCCAAGTGATGCCTCTACATTGGTGGTTAGGGATGGTACACCACCTAAGGGGTTCAAGCAACGCCCTAACTTAAAGAGGCACAAGCAAGCCCGATTCAAAAGTTGGGTTGAGTTGCAATCTAAGAAGAGAAGAAAAGATCCTACTATATGTCAAACACAAAGTCAAACATCTATGGTGTGTGTGTGTGTGTGTATTTATGCATATAGCAATAGAAATAATTTCTACCTCCTTGTTATAATCATATTGTCAATTTTCTATGAACACTATAAGGTTATGAATCAAGATATAAAGAACCATGTGAAATCCATTCTTCTGCACCTCCATGTCTTGATCCCCCCTCTACATTCGAAAATCAATTTAGTTTCACCGCATTTTTTACGGTAAAAAATCAGTTAACCAACTATTTGATATTTTTTGTTTACTCTTTTCATCTTATAATGTTGGGTATTTTGTCTTGTTATGATGTAGGCACCGTTGGATGATGGAGATTGTTTGACATTAGACGACATGCACACTATCAATCTTTGATTAGCAAAAGTCCGATGTTATATATTTTGATTTTTGCAGCTATATATTTTGATTTTAGCAGTTGTATCTTTTTTATTGGGCAGCTGTATAGTTTGATTTTAGGAGCTGTAAATTTTGATTAGGCAACTGCATATTTCAGTTTATGATAAAAACCAGAACAAAAACTGTCAAGGATAACAAGACATGTATATTTTGATTTCAGTTTCATATTTCAGTTTGATTACAATAGTTGTTTTATAACCAGCTATGACAAGAAAATGACTCTGAGTGTCATTAGCAAGTAGTTGTATGTTTGATTTTTAGCAGTAGCTTTAAAGAGTACAATAGCTATATTTCAGTTTGTGATGGAAACTAGAACAAAGCTTTAAATGGATAACATGACATGTAGATTGCAAGTGAAAAGAAATTTGTCATTCTCATTGCAAATATCATCTTCTAGACAATATAGTAGCTATCTTATAATCAGTTGTACCAAGAAACATTGCTCAAGCTAGAAATCAAACAGATCTTCCAGTGGTCAAATTAACATGGACTTTTAAAAGAGTTATTTCCTTGAACAGATGGCTTTATCTTTGTGTCTTTCTTCTTCTTAAAATAAGCTAGCCTTTTTCGTCAGCCATACAAGCAGTCATGGTGTTAAAGAGTAGTTGTATAAGGTCAGCATCAGGTACTTTCTTTGTCTTTGAACTTGAAAGGCCCAACAAGCATCCCTGCCATGCACAAATAAAACAAAGCAGTTCAATCTATTGACCAATCCTTATACAGAGGAATCTAAGTGTTTTTGGTACCATATCTATTGATTTTTGGATGAAATTGAATGCAGAAAGATAAGAGTTAGACAAAAACAAGATGCAAAAAAAAAGAACTCTCATATAATTATGGATTTCTACTAATAATGTTGTTCACTCCACTCCATTGATCCTTTTCAAACAAAATTTCATATTAGAAGCATCCAAACGTTTGCATTCTATTCAACAACACTTAACATTTTAAGTAAGAGAAATGGAAGAATCTAGCAAATTGAAAGACAAAATTATAAACCCATATAGCAACAATAACTGGCATATCAGAAATCCTACCATCAGAAATTTCATAATAGAATGCAACTGGTAGGATACCAAACATCAAATCTCAAAACAATTTAAGTTAAAATTTGTGGGAAAAGATAAAGACACTTAATTTCTAAAGAAAAACACAAATAATTCAGAAACTTGTTACGGTTTTGAGTTTTGACTTGACATGGGTAGCAAATGAATCTCAGCAGGTATTGAAGATCAATTAAGTTATATGATTTACTAATTAGATCTTGTGTCATCATCATTATTCTCAAAGATCTTGAGACTATGTAGATTGACTTTATCTGTGAATGACTTTGCTTCTTCACTAGCAAAGTGACTAATGTGAAGATTCCCAAAAGGGAAAAATATGTTTTTCGTCCCTGTAGTTTCGGTCAACTTGGGTTTTCGTCCCTATATTTTAAATCCTTGGTTTTTTGTCCATGTACTTTCTAAACCCCTAAACATTAGTCCCTGCCGTTAGTTTGGACCGTTAAACCTATGACGTGGCATGCTAGGCAATTAACACGTGGCATGTTAGGTACACGTGGCATGCTAGGTAATTGACACGTCACAGGTTTAACGGTCCAAAGTAACGGCATGGACTAATGTTTAGGGGTTTAGAAAGTACAGGGACGAAAAACCAAGGATTTAAAGTATAGGGACGAAAACCCAAGTTGACCGAAACTACAGAGACGAAAAACATATTTTTCCCTTCCCAAAACTACAATACAATAGAAGCTTATGGTGCAAGAGTAATAAATTTAGTTTAACTGAGTATTTAAATGCAATAAATGGAAGGGAGATATGAAAGAAATTAAAATAAACAAAGAAAATGAAGTTAAGAACCACAAATGGTCTAATTATTTGTATTGATACTATAGTTAAAGTCAATACTTTTCTGCATGTAAAGAAAGCACCGAATCGACCAAAATTGTATGTTCAGAAAGTTTGGTTGTTCAAATTTTAGTTTCTATCTTCCTCTAGCAAAGAGTGGTCCGTGCTGATTATTTTTCCTCTCTAAGTCTTCTCTAGGTGGTCATTGAACTCATCTTACCTGATGACTACATAAAGGATAATAAGTTTACTGTCACTGCAGCATGAGAGAAAGAGCAAAGGACAACCCGTCGCTTGCAGCCGCACCACTGCACGTTGTGTTCCGCCATCGCTGCGAGCTGTATTCCTCGGTTGCTGCATGCTCTTTTCCGCGGTTGTTGCGCGCTTTACTGGTCGGTTCCTGGCTGCTTGTTGGTTGCGTCGTCCCCTCGCCGGCTGGATGCTCTACTAGGCGCTTGTTGGCCGCGCCGTCCCCTCACCGGCGTGAGCATCAGAGCTGGATGCGTGAACTGGAGAAGGTGCCCAGGGTTTATGAGTTGGTAGTTAAACAGTGCGTTTAACTCAATTTAATATGAGTCCTTGATCGTCTAAGAGTTTTAATCTACGTTATGGAGTCTTCGAACATGACACTCTCCCATTTTTGCTAACGGGAAAGGATCCGCTTCCGAATGGAGACACTTGTACTCTCCTAATCCTGCTATGTTTAGTGCTTCTCATCCTTTCCTATTCTTTGCAAGGTGACATCACCTCGGTTTTGGTTCTTGATCATCAAGTGTTGTTGGGTTTGTGTTTGTGGTGATAAAAGTTAATCTCGAAAAATTACTTTTACTCACTTTGATTCTAAGAACAATCTGGGGATTAGAATCAGGTCCTCTTACGGGACTCTTTTAAAAAGTAGGTTTACAGTGTTCTAATTTGAAAAATTAGTAACAGATTTGATTCTTTAAGAGTTTGAAACAAACTGATTCAGAATTCTATCAATTAAACTCTTATTCGAACAAAAGAACTTATTTCTTAAAATTTCAGAACAAATTGATTCAGAATTTCATCAATCATAAAAGTTAATCTCAAAAAATTACTTTTACTCACTTTGATTCTAAGAACAATCTGGGGATTAGAATCAGATCCTCTTATGGGACTCTTTTAAAAAGTAGGTTTATAGTGTTCTAATTTGCAGAATTAGTAACAGATTTGATTCTTTAAGAGTTTGAAACAAACTGATTCAGAATTCTATCAATTAAACTCTTATTTGAACAAAAGAACTTATTTCTTAAAATTTCAGAACAAATTGATTCAGAATTTTATCAATCATAAAAGTTAATCTCAAAAAATTACTTTTACTCACTTTGATTCTAAGAACAATCTGGGGATTAGAATCAGATCCTCTTATGGGACTCTTTTAAAAAGTAGGTTTATAGTGTTCTAATTTGCAGAATTAGTAACAGATTTGATTCTTTAAGAGTTTGAAACAAACTGATTCAGAATTCTATCAATTAAACTCTTATTCGAACAAAAGAACTTGTTTCTTAAAATTTCAGAACAAATTGATTCAGAATTTCATCAATCAAAGTTGTAAGTTAAAGCTTTTGAAATCAAAGAAGAACGGATTTTCAAAGTAAGAATAGAAAATTTTAAAGAAAGAAAGAAAAAATGCGTTAAATATAAATTGCAGAATGAAGTAAAAGAAAAGAAAGTACAGAAAAATTTGTAAGAACAATTTCATTAATGAAAAAGTGGATGGGATCATCACATACTGTTACTCCTTATAACTTGTGTAGTCGCTGGAGATTGGACGTTTTAGGTCTTTCAGAGTTTTAAGTATAATGATTTGTCAACCTTTATTACATAGAGAGTTCACCTATTTATAGTTTTTCATTCTAACGGCTAACTATTGTACAATTGACACATCATCTATCCCTATGTGTTGGCAGCATGCATGTCTGCCACATTTTCTGCTAACCAGAAAACTGCCTTTTATCCTTGTACTTTTCAAAGTATTACCATTGGGATGTTGCCATCTGTCTTCTGTTTTCTCGAACAGATCACTTGATTCAGAAAATCTTCTAAGTCTTCAGGCATCTTGTTTTCGATTTTCTGCTTTCTGTAAATTCGAAATCTTGCTCTTCAATTTCTCGAAACCTTCTTTTTGGAATTCTGACTTCATGTACTCGAAAATTCCTTCATCTTTGACACTTAGCTTTTTCTGTTGATACTGGAGTTCACTAAGTACTTTCTGATTTCGAGATTTGAATGCATTCCCTTGTATGCCACATGTCATGCTCTGTTTGGTCGAACTAAAGGTCATGAAGACCACCGGCCACCATCTATTCAACCTTATTAATGAGGGTTCTTCTCATTGGACATTTGAAGAGGTTCATTTATGAACCTTCACCCCTTTTGCTCCTATAAATAGGAGTTCCATTTATACTTATCTTTCACACCTTCTCCTTCTTCTTCTTCTTCTTCTTCTTCTTCTTCTTCTTCTTCTTCTTCTTCTTCTTCTTCTTCTTCTTCTTCAATTCCTTCGAAGAATATGAAGAAGTTTATTCCTTTGGCTACTGCGTACAACCCAATCTGGAATGATTTCATTTTTGATAGGGTTGACGAAGTGGCCAAAGCTATAGGCTTTTTAAACCTATCTTTTTGAACATTTCTTTTCGGGTTGAACGTAGTAGCCAATTAAAGGTTCATTTATATAATAAATGAATTTGATTTTACTTTCCCAGGCTGACCTTCATTTCTGCCCCAAGCACCAAGGTGGTTCGATCAACTTGAGAAGACATTATTTTTGCCTTGGCTCAATCAAAGCTTGTGGGGGAGGAAGAAGAAGAAGAGGTCTGGGAGACATGAGTCAAGTACTCATTGTAGTTTAGGATAGTTTCATTTCTAATGTATGGAGTTGTTAGGATAGTTTCTTTTCTAAGATGTATTTCCAATGTATTCGAACTCATGTAATTCGAATTTGGATTATGAATAAAAGAACTATCTTTTACTTTTCTGAGTACCAGAAATACCATATTCTCGAATTCATCTTATCTTCTTTTCGAATTTCTGAAGCTCTCTTTATATCAACTTTAACAAAGAACTTTCTAAGTTATCAAGTTCACTATCAAACTCGAAAAGTTAACTTTTAATGTTTTCTATGAATTTGAAAAGTGTAAAGAACTTACAGACTTGGGAAATTCGAAATATTAGAAATTTGAATCCCAACAGTTTACTTTCTATACGTAATTTCACTTTTGCGTAATAGCAATTTTTAGGTGGTTTTTATGTTTGCTTTGTCTAGATGTTTCTTTTTTTGGCCTTGGTCAATGTTTGTAGTATAGGTTATTGTTATTGGTTAATTTTGGTTTCTGTATATACCAATTTGGTATATGATGGTTGGGTTGTTTTATTTCATGTAACTTTTGGTTTGTATTGGGTTTGAGCACCCCTAGTGTTTGTTGTGAAAAATTTCAATCAAGTTCGAAAACTTTCTTGATTCTGAAAGTACAATTTGGGACTAGAATCTGAATCCTCTAAAGGTTCTTTTTAAGAAATAGGTTTACTTAGAAATTGCATTCAATAGGTAACAGAAATTTGAATTCGAAAAATAAAATACAGAATCAAACAGAGTTTTAAAGAGAAGAAAATTGAAAGTAAAGATTTGAAAACTAGAAAAGAAGTTAAATTAAATGCAATAAAATAAACTAGAAGTGAATTGCAGAAACTTAAATGTGAAAGCAAGTAAAGAAAAGAAAAAGTTGCAGGAATTTAAATGCGAGAAGTAATCAAAGAACAGAAAATTGCAGAAATGTAGATTGCATTAATGAAAAGTTGGGATGGATACACATACTGGACGATCTCTTTAATAACAACTTAGTCACTTCAAAGTCTGGACGTTAGGTGTTTCAATAAAATGAGATCCAACCCTTATTACATCAGAATTCTGCCTATTTATAGATTTCTATCCTAACGGCTAACTAATAAGATTTTGACACGTTTACAAGCCTGATTGAGGTGTCAAATTTCTAAGTGTGACACGTATATAAAAGTAGCAACGGTCTTCTATTTGCTTAATAACTGACAGCTTGAGATCTTGACACTTGTCTCTGAATAGTAACCTCCAATAACTGCTGCTTTTGAAATCTGAATAGTCTTCGAATTGGCTTTAATATCTGATAGGTCTTGGAATCCTTTTCATACTTCTAACTTTATGAATTCTTCTAAGTTATGGGTCTTGTTTCTACCTCGAACCAGTCTTTGATTCTCATCTGAATCTCGAACCACACTTGAGATTTAACCAAATTTTGACTGATTAATTTCCTGTATTTTCACGTGTTGTATTTCTGATTGGTCAAAATGTTGGTAGACTTGACCATCGACCACACGTGGGTTTGACCTCCTACCTGATTGGACAATCCTGCATGCACATTAATTGCACCGTCCAAATTTTCTGCTATAAATACCCCTTGGCTTTTACATTCTTTCTCATTCTCTTCTCTATTTAACATGAAGAAGTTTCTTCCTTTGGCTACTACGTTCAACCTAATCTTTAATAATTTCATTTTTTATAAGGTTGACGAGGTAGCCAAAGTTATAAGCTTTTTCAATCCTTATTGAGGATTTTCTTAGGTTAAACGTACTATCCAATCAAAGGTTCATTTACACAGTAAATGAATTCTATTTATTCCCTCCCCACGCTTCCTTTAATTACATCCCAAACACCAAGGGCTGCGCAATCAAGTCAGCGTAATGCCTTTGCCTTGGCGCAATCAAAGCCTATGGAAGAGAAGGAGGAAGAAGAGGGTAAGGTGAAGAACAGGAAGGCATGAGTCAAGTTTCCTGAAGATCCAAGAAGGCAGGAGTCAAGTTTTTTGAAGATTTAGAATAATCTTTATTATTTTTATGTACCTTTTTATATTTTCTATATTTCCATTCAAACTTTCTTATGTAATTCGAATTTCATTTGTACATGAATAAAAGACTTGTATTTTCTTTATTTTTATTCTTCAGATTCTATGAAAAATCATATAACTCCTTTTCTTTTCTTTCATGCCTTCAAAGGACATTTCGAATTCGAATAAGCACTCAATCAAGTATTTGTATTCATTTCGAATACATATAAAATAATGCCTTAAATTTCGAGTCCAGAATATGAGATTCTTCAAATTTCACTAAGTTATAATGTGTCTTGATTCCTAATAGACCTTTAGAATCCCCGTTGTATACTTCGAATTCGAAGATACTAATCCAAGATAATTGAGTAAAATTTGTGAATTTCACCCCAACACCTAGTGCTTTATTCAATGAATTCAGCTTATCTAAACAAAACTTGTATAATAAAGGTGTTGTTTGTGACACCCTTCTACCCAAACTCTTATACAGTAAATAAATCGAAATATGGGAAGATAATATCCCACACTGGGTAAAAAGGTTCACAAATCCTCATCGTATAAAACGTCCTTTATTTCACGGTAAACCAATTTAAAGTAGAAACAGTTTTCAAAATACTTAAGCAGCGGAATCTCCAAAATATAAATAACAAAACATCCTACTTGTCGTACAAGGCATTTAGAGAAAGGTTCGTAAAATCCTTCATAAGTAAAACTTAAAGAAAGAAGCCCCAATGATATGCCCTAATGTCACATGTACCAGAGCAACACTCCCTTTACTCAAAACTCGACGTCATCACCTGTAAATAATAACCACAGATGGAAACAGTGAGGAAAAGAATACTACTCATACATACACATAGGAGGCTACCCTATCCTCACCCTCATATAGACAACATCATCATCAATCACACCACATACTCAAACATCAAATAATTCATTAGATAATATCACCTATAATTCATCATATAACAAACATCAATATCATCATATAATTCTCCTATCCCATTCACCAAATAATTCGCCTATTCTATTCTCAACACCTATTACTCATTTCATCATTACAAAATCATAGCATCATCACATAACTCATTTTTTATATCAGCATATACAAGACATATTCATCCATCATCATATACACCAACAACATCATCAATATCACCATAACCATCATAATCATCAATATCACCATAATCATCATACTCATCAATATCATCATGATCATCATAATCACCCATATCATCATAATCATCATTCACCTCAATATCATCATAATCATCATAATCACCAATATCATCATAATCATCATTCACCTCAATATCATCATAATCATCATAATCACCAATATCATCATAATCATCATTCACCTCCCTGAGTTACACTCAGGTACCATATTCAATATCAACATACTCATTGCTCACCTCCCTGGGTTATACTCATGTACCATAATCCATATTATTATAATCATCACTCGCCTCCCTGAGTTATACCTAGGTACCATAATCACCTCCCCGAGTTAGACCCAGGTACAATACTCACCTCCCCGAGTTAGACTCGGGTACAATACTCACCTCCCTGAGCTACACTTCACCCCTCACTGGGCTTGTGTATCTCAAGTACAACATCATGTATGCTCAAGACATCATAAACATCATAAAATTAGTTATATCATCATCACCATCACCTCCCTGAGTTAGACTCAGGTACACTATTCACCTCCCTGAGTTAGCCTCAGGTACCACATCAACATCATCATAGTCATAATCATATAAGCATCATTAATCATCATCATAATCAGCATACCCTCATTCCTCATATGTTCATTACATCAATATATTATCATCCCACACCCCATACCTCATACACTCAATACTTCAATACATCGTCATCATACATCTTAACAATATGGACATCTAACATCAAGGGAGATATTAATATTATCATACTCAAACCACAATCAATACTCTTTAATCATCCATTTAAATCTCTCAATTCCGCAAAATAACACTTATATTAAATACATATCAATCTCAATTTCATGTGTTAAGGAAAACCATACTCACTTTGAAAAGAACTCATCACAATCACATCAAAAACAGAAATTCTGCGAGTTGCGCTTCAACCTGCGCTGCAGCGCAACCTGCAGCGCAACCTGCAGCGCAGCTTCCAGAGGATTGCGCCTCAACTTGCGCTGTAGCGCAACTTGCAGTGCAGCTTCCAGAGGACTGCGCCTCAGCCTGCGCTGCAGCGCAACCTGCAATGCAAGTTACGTAGAACACGACTATACCGCGTTTTGCCCCTTTTTCTCCCCTTCTTCAATCTCTACTCAATCCTCATCGTTTATACTTCAATCATATTCGTTTATATCGATTAAACTCAGCAAAAAACAACAATCTTTACACAGATTATACAGTTAACCCATCAACACCCCAAATCATCAAACCCTTATTTACCCCTTTCTCTATTTCTCCCTATACTCTTCAATCTCATTCAAGAACTCATCAAGATTCATTCATTCAATCAATCATAAATCAAAAGTTTTCATCATTCATTCTCAATTATAACATGTATCAATACGAATTTATAGTCTTAAATTACTACCCAAGCACCCCCCACATGCACATACAAGCAGCACCCTCTCCCCCACCGTACCTTGAAGTGAAGATCGAACCGCAACAATTCTTGATTCTCAATGATTATTCTGCAGCAACCCCTTCTTGAGACGTTGTTTCTCCCCTCCTTGGCATTTCGCTCTCTGACATTTTGAAAAATAAGAATTGGGGTGAACTGAGGACCCCCCTTAAATAAATACTTAATTGGGTTAGGACCACCCTCAACCCACTCATCCTATTTATTATTCTTATTATTTATTAAATAACCTTATTCATAAAATATACTAATATTACTAATATTATTATTTATTTATTTCTATACTTTTATTAATTTTATTTTATTTAATAAAATTTGGGATGTTACATTGTTGTGTTGGTTATCTTTTTTTAGTCATTTTTTCTCTTTTTCCTAAAACTAAAAATGTTACCATTTTTCAAATATATCTCAATTTGAGAAACTTTTTTACATTGAACTTAACATAAATATTTATCCGAATTGTTAAAAGTAGAGACAGAAATAGGTTAGATTGCTTGTCAAGAGTCCATGACCTAATTTATCTGGTTGATTTATTAAATGGTTCATATCAAGATTTAAAAAAATATATTTAGCTAAAAATGTCAAACTTCAAGTCATCTAAAAAAGACTTTTAAATCTATTAAATTGATATATTAAAATAAATATAAATAATATAATCATACTTTTATTATTGTTACTAGTGGAAAGACATGAACTGTCGTGCTTGTCTATCCGAATTTTTTTGGGGAAAATGTAAAATTTGTTTATTTATATTTTCAAATACTTCAAATTCAAATTCATCTTTAAATTTGGATGATATACTGAATTCAGATTTTTTTAATAATAATTTTTTTAGCACTAATTCTTATTTTTACAATTCAAATTCAAATCCCGATTGATTATATTTTTCCTATTATAATTTTAATCCTCATTTCTTAATTTAATTTTAAAATATTATCTTTATCATTTAAGTCGTGAATTTTTAAAGTAATTTTGAAAAGTATAGATTAATAATTTAAATTCAAACCCTTCTTTTAATTTGGATGATATACTGAATTCTATTTTTTTAATGATAACTTTTTTAATTCTAATCCTTTTTTTCTTTGCAATTCAAATTCAAATCCTGATTGATTCTATTTTTTTCTATTCTAATTTTAATCCCCATTTCTTAATTTACATTTAAAATATTATCCTTATCATTTAAGTCATGATTTTTTAAAATAATTTTGAAAAGTATAGATTAATAATTTAAATTCAAATCCTTCTTTAAATTTGGATGATATACTGAATTTTTTTTTTTAGTGGTTTTTTACTTGGTTACCCTCGCTCTTTTTTTATTAATTGGTGTGTTTTTCAAAAAATAATTAGGGGTAATATTGTCTAAAATATAGGTATTATATAAATTTTTATGATAATATATGAAGTAATATTGTCTAAAATATAGTTATTAATTCAAAATTTTAATGAATTAATTGTCCTATGTAAAATCTGAATCATACTTTTATTATTGTTAACTGAATTCCTCTGCCAAATTGGTTGGGTTTTCACCGGACATAAATTTCTGGTTGTGCCGTCATTATTGTTGGTGAGATTAGTTCATTTATTAAATATCACTATTTTGATTAAATAAACTATAAATTAGTAGAAACAACTTGTTAAATATAACTATTAAGTAGTCATATAACTAAGCAGACATAATATACAAGAGTTGTAGCAGTAAAAAAAATATAACAAGTTAGAATCACATTCATGAGAATAGTTTTTTTTTTTCAAAACCACATTTATCCTCCACATGAGACAATTTTGCTCGAGCCAGATAGATAATCTCTATAGGTGAAAAGTTCTCCCTCCAAGTATTTAACACAGCTATGAGTGATAAAGTTCTCCCTACGAGATAGAATCACCTCTATGAGCGATAAAACTTAAACTTTCCCTCCAAGTATTTAATACAACTGCATACCCACAACTCGAACTCAAGACCACTAGTTAAGTGAGAAAAGTCTACTACCTGCGGCTGATTCAAGTGCTCGATGATATTCATAAGAATAGTTACGAGGGTTTATCCTTAATGTATACTTGATAACCTAAAAAGGACTTAGAAAAGTAATATGAATCTAAGTGCTATTGATTAATGATGAATGTGAAGTAATATTTTAATGGGTTTAATGAATATATATTAATAGTGTAAATTGTATATTGTCATATTATTTATTAAATTTAATAATAAATAATATATTATATTTATTAAATAATGAAATAATACATCATTAGATGTGAAAGTTTTTTATACATCCACAATCTATATCCATTAAATCATATTTTAATTGATTATTTTATTTGTCTTTTCTACCCTCAGATACATGTAGACAAATATATTATTGTTATTTTTCTTATGTAATAGATTCTAATTAAGATCAAATGTCATTAACCACATCTTATTTTTTATTAAATGTATTATTGATTGTCAACGCGTTTGTTTAAATATTCATTAAAATAATGGGTCATTTTCCCCCAAAACGATCAACTACGCTAAAATATGGTGCTTTCCACCATATGGGAGCGACAAAGAAGTGTTCTATATAGATAGAGAAAATTGCTGAAACTATGTCCTGTATTCTATATTAAATAAATAATCTGCTTTCACAATTTGAGATGAGAGAGAGAGAGACAAAGCTTTATCATCCTCCCAAAAAAAAAATCTTTCAAAATTTAAAATATTGCTTTCTAAAAATAATCTAAACACGTAATTTGCAATTAAAAAATAGATTAAAGAAATAGAAGAAGAGAACATGAAAGGAAAATTTGAGGGTGAAGTGTGAACAAAACAACAAATACTAGCAAATAACTTGAAGCAGGGGTTTGAAACTCTGCTTTTGGGGTCCAATAATGCACAAATAAGGTATTGTAACATAGATTTAGAACAAGAAGAAAAGAAATTAAAACTGACAATTAACATTAAATACAAAGATCATCGTATTCACCATCAAATCAATAACCAGCTGTCTTTCACATGAAACTCGGAAAGTTTAGAGCTTTGGATCTAACTCCTTTAAATCTCGTAATAATTTTTTTAGCACAAAAAATCAAACAATATAAGGAAAATAAAATCCAGTTTTTCTAGTTCTAGCCTAATAGATATATCTTCTCATCACATAGAAATAGAATGATCCTTTGTTTTGTCCACTAGTATAGTCTTCAGAACGGACAAAGTTACTTTTTTAGCGTGCCAAAGAATGCAGGAAATCTTCTGCTTTCACGCCATTTGGAGATAAGAAATGGAATTTGACCATTTTAAAATAGGAAATTTATTTTAAAGAAAAAAATAAGGATTTTTATTCATTATTATCAAAAAAAATATCAAACGGTTGCCTCTTTTATTATGATTAGAACAATTAGACTAATATATTTGATCAAAATAAGTCTCCAGATTTGATTCCTATATTGTCTTTTAATGATTAATTAATAAATACTACTCCGTGTGCGGTACTTTTAAAATATAAAACATAAAGATATAAAATTATAAAAAAAAGATATGTATAAATTAAAAAGATGAGATTTTTTAAAGTGTGAAAGATTAAATTATGTAAATAAAGACACAAAACTATTACTTTTATCTATTAATTTAAGAGTTTAATTAGTATGCACTGATAGTGTAAAAGAGTTTTACACTAACGTTTAATCATGATTCTTTATTTATATGACTTTTAAAATATTAATTAGTAAAGTCAACAAATTTACCATAAATCAAGAGTTGTGATTAGCTGCACATTGTCAGTGTAAATCATATTTCTCTTAATTTAATATGGTGTTGTAACAAAAGTTAAATTTATAATTATGAAAAAATTTAATATTCACAACTAAAAATAATTGATTTAATTTAAACAAATATATTTAAAAAATATAAAAAAAAAGAAAAAGAAAAATATGATATAAAGTCTTAATGAAAGAGTATATTATAAGGAGTCTTTATTCTTGAAGGCTTATTTATGGGTCTAATATATTTTTAATATCTTAAAATTTAGTAAAATTTGATTTTGATCTCTCTTTTATTTATTTTTTTAGTTTAAATTTTCTATTTTTTAAAATCACATATTTTAAGTCCTTATTATTATGATGTAACAATTTTCTTATAAATTTTCCTAGGTTTTTTTAGACTTTCTTGGGAATTTCAAAATTCACAACAAAATTTCTTATAAATTTTTAAATTTACAGAATTTTTTTTATAGAAAAATAGAGAAATTTTATATTAACATTTTTAAAAAATGATGATATTTTTGAAATTTTATTATTTAAATTTATAAAGATAATTTACAAGAAGTTTCCCGAAAATTGTATTCGGGAAAAGCTAAAAAAGAACAACAAATATAACTAAACGGGGCATAATTAACAACAATGACTAAAAATATTTAATTTAGAAAATAATGAACCATAAAAAAAAATGAAGCCTAAACCATATTTAACCTATTATTTATATATAAGATAATTAATTTATACAACAAAAACATACATCAACTCATACAAGATACTTTTTCTCTTTATCTCTCTCCATCGTATCACCAATCACATCTCACATTTCTCTCTTTTCTCTTTTCTCTTTTTTATCTTTCATTATTATAAGATTGTATTGATGTATAAATTTCATTTCTCTTTATTTATATATATTTTATGAAGGCAAAATTATTAGTATCTATAGAGATTACTTTAAGATTCAAAAGTAAAAAATATGAAATATATTTTTTGTTAACTTTTTAATATATGAAATATTATCTTTTTTTTCATAAAAATTTTGATTTTTTAAATTTCTTGATAAATATTTTAAGACACTTATGAGTAATAAAACCACTAAAACATAAAAATCTACTATCTAGTATGTATATTAAGAATCTCCCCCCAACCCAATGGCATCCAAAGCTAAGGACAAGGTCCCCCAATATTATTGTGTGCTGGTCAATCCCATTAATCTCACACTATGACTTCCTTGAGCTGTGACTTACGAGGCATCAACTTGTTATCACATTCACATGTTCTCTCTCTCTCCCTATCTTTATCTAAATATCAATCCCACACACAGTAATGTGATGTTGATGTGCCCTCCATAAATAGTTTAGTGAACTACCATTTTGCCATTTTCATAAATATTCCAACTTCATCACCTCGGGAATAAAGGTAAACACCAACTTTAACCGAACCACAAGTAGACCATTGCTACTATACTATTCTATTACATAGGAAGTTTCACAAACCTTGGAGATTCCGAACCTGCATCCTCAGTTCTGGGATCTCAAGTTCTGCACTTTCCAAACAGAACTGAGGCATGGACCAAACTGGGAATGAGGATAGGGTGGTAGTGGACAATGGATTTGATCATTCAGATGATGACCATAAGGGCACCAAGCTGAAAGAAGAAGAGGTTTCTGTGGAGAGGGTGTTTCAGCATCTTCTAGTGCCATCATGGAGGAACCAGCTAACTGTGAGAGCCTTTGTTGTAAGCTTTGCACTCAGCATACTCTTCAGTTTCATTGTTATGAAGCTTAACCTCACTACTGGTATTATACCTTCACTCAATGTCTCTGCTGGTCTTCTGGGGTTCTTCTTTGTGAAAACTTGGAGCAAATTCTTGGAAAAATCTGGCATGTTAAAGCAACCCTTTACAAGGCAAGAGAACACTGTCATCCAGACCTGTGTTGTTGCTTCCTCTGGCATAGCCTTTAGTGGTACCTTTCTTTATTTCACTCTCTGCCCCTTTGTGAATTCATCACTATTACTATGATATCTGTAATTTTTTCTAGTGGTTATTGTGAGTTGTGACCCTTTTTTATTTCATTAGTTGAAATTTGATCTGGGGTTAATCTGGATAGTATGCTTCTTAAATCTTAGCTTTGAAATTGACAAGAAATTATCAAAAATTGGATTTTTGGTATTGTTTCAGACTATGCTAAGTGGGGGAGGGGGATGTGGATTTGAGCTAAGCATGGTTGCTTTCTAGAGTTGACCTTTATCTGATTCATTAGAAAAATATGAAACTGTTTTCTTCCTTCAAAAGTGGCTATCTAAGTAGTGATATCAGGATAAAGATATTAACTTTTGGAGTGATTAATGTTTGTGTTATGGTAAATTGTTATGCTTAGATTTTCTTTTCTTTTTTTTCTTTTTAAAATTTGCAAATTTTAGAGTCAATTAGGTCTGTTTGAATAAATTGGAAGTAACTTCTGGCTGGATGATATCACAATCTGTTGTTATCAAAGGTTATACTACTTCTCACTGTCAAGCACAACCTTCTAGAATGTATGAAACTTTGAATAGCAACAGGAGAAGAGCTTCAAAGTCATCAATTTTGCACATGCCTTGAAAGATACGGCTTTTTCTTGCTTTTAAATTTCAACTTATCCCAAGAACTTTGGAATATTTGAGCAGTTTTCTTAGACCAAATTTCACGAGAATTTAATTTTGCTAAAATATGAGGGGACCAGAAAGCATAGAAGCCAAATCATACTATTTTTTTTATCATTAATAATTAAAATGACTGTTTATATGTAAATGCACTGTTTCAAGTTCAGCCACAGTTAAAATAATTTAACATTACTTTCTTTATTTTTTTGGTGATTATAATTTGACATGTATACTCAATGAAACAATGGATAAAGTTTCTGAAACATGGATAAGATTGAATAAAAAGTTTATGTCTCCTATGCAACTTCCTTTGCCAAAGTTTTAATTTACTTTTTCTTATCTCTCTTCATTAAGTTTTTTAAAAAATCATCAATCATGTGCCATGAATGTATTGTATCTCCTCATCTTGCAATGAAGTATTACAAACTATTTAATCTGGTTGAAATGTTATGTCAGTTATTTATGAAAATTGGACTTTTAGCACAAATGAAAATATAGGATGGGATTTTGATGTTATATACATGTGAAATGAAACTTAATCTTGTTATAATCTAGGAAAAAGTCTTTGTTGATGTCATGATTGATCTAGTTAACTGAAAATTTTCATTTTGTGATTGACTTGTTTGGCAGGAGGATTTGGGAGTTACCTCTTTGGAATGAGTGAACATGTAGCCAAGCAATCCTCAGACACCAGTGATTTTAAGGACCCAAAATTAGGGTGGATAATTGGTTTTCTCTTTGTTGTTAGCTTTCTTGGCCTCTTCTCAGTTGTACCTCTACGAAAGGTGTGACACATTCTTGAAATATTGAGACTGCACTATCCATTAATGTTCAACATTTTTCCTAATAAGTTTGAAAATGAACATATTAAATTAGAAAATCTACTGAATTAATTTTTTTCACCTTATTTTTTTCTATCTTAAACAATGATTTGCTGAAACTGATTCTTAAGTAGTGAGATGGTTTATCTTCACTGCTTAACTCTAGCAATTATTATCAGCATTGTACTTGCCAGAGTCTTGATTAAATTTTGCTTCTATTATTGGATGTAGATTATGGTCATTGACTTCAAATTGACATATCCAAGTGGTACTGCAACTGCTCATCTCATCAACAGCTTCCACACTCCTCAGGGAGCCAAACTAGCAAAGTAGGCACTGCTGCAAACTCCATGTTAGAAGAAATTACTGCATTAGAAGTTAGACTCCAAAACTAAATTACTGTTTCTTTTTTACTCTTCCAGGAAGCAAGTGAAAGTGTTGGGAAAATTCTTCAGTTTGAGTTTCTTATGGGGCTTCTTTCAGTGGTTCTATACAGCTGCTGATCAGTGTGGATTTCAAGCCTTCCCTTCACTAGGGCTCAAAGCATATGAAAACAGGTTTGTTGTCACATCTCCTTCATTTTAAATAAAATCTATTTATCTTGAGATGAAAAGTGCATAAATCTAGTATCAAGATACTCCGAATTAGTCCCATTGTAATTCAGGGTGTTAATCTAATCTTTACTTATTGTCAGGTTTTATTTTGATTTTTCTGCAATCTATATTGGAGTGGGTATGATTTGCCCATATATCATAAATATATCAGTGCTCCTTGGAGGAATTATTTCTTGGGGAGTAATGTGGCCTCTCATAAAAAACAAAGAGGGTGATTGGTATGCTGAAGGCCTTGGTGATGGCAGCCTTCATGGCATCCAAGGTTATAGGGTAAGTTCCCAATGCAAAGCATCTTTATTGCCACTATATGTTACATACTTTCTAAGGTCTACTAATTAATTGAATTTACCTCACACCTTGAGTTCAGGTATTTATAGCCATAGCCATGATCCTGGGAGATGGTTTATATAACTTTGTGAAGGTGCTAACTCACACCTTATTGGGTTTGTTTTATCAAATCCGGGACAGACAAAGGGAGAATGTTCTTCCTGTTGCTGATCAGGACTCTCCCTCAGGTCCTCAACTGTCTTATGATGATCAGCGCCGCAAGCAACTCTTTCTTAAAGATCAGATTCCCACATGGTTTGCAGTTTCAGGCTATGTTGGCATTGCTGCCATCTCTACAGCCATTCTGCCACACATCTTCCACCAACTAAAATGGTATTACATACTTGTTATCTACCTAATTGCTCCCACCTTAGCATTCTGCAATGCTTATGGTTGTGGGCTAACAGATTGGTCCCTAGCATCCACCTATGGAAAGCTAGCTATCTTCACAATTGGAGCATGGGCTGGAGCATCACATGGTGGAGTTCTTGCTAGCCTAGCAGCCTGTGGAGTGATGATGAACATTGTTTCCACAGCCTCTGACCTGATGCAGGATTTTAAGACTGGCTACCTTACCCTCGCTTCACCGCGCTCCATGTTTGTGAGCCAAATAATTGGCACAACAATGGGTTGTGTAATTTCTCCTTGTGTATTTTGGATTTTCTACAAAGCATTTCCTGACCTTGGGACACATGGAAGTGAATACCCTGCTCCATATGCAATTGTGTACCGCAACATGGCCATACTGGGGGTACAAGGCTTTTCTTCTCTACCAAAAAATTGCCTCTTGCTTTGTTATATATTCTTTGGTTCTGCAATTGTGATCAACTTGATTAAAGATATCCTGGGTAAGAAAGGGAGGTTCATACCACTTCCAATGGCTATGGCAATACCTTTTTATTTAGGACCTTACTTTGCCATTGACATGTGTGTTGGAAGTCTGATATTATATGTATGGGAGAAGATTAACAAGGCCAAGGCAGATGCTTTTGGTCCAGCTGTAGCTTCTGGTTTGATATGTGGGGATGGAATATGGACTCTACCTGCTTCAATACTTGCTCTTGCTGGAGTTAAGCCACCAATTTGCATGAAGTTCTTGTCAAGGGCTACTAATCAGAGGGTTGATGCTTTCTTAGGGAATTAAGATCAAGTTTGAATTGAGCTTGGCATCTTTTGAAACTCTGAAAGCTTGTTACTGCCTTGTAAATCTGTCAAACATCACTTAGGTTTGCACTTTTATACTTCTTCAGTCATATAGTTGAACAAAACACAACGAAGAAAAAGTGTTATGTAAGTTTTTTTTTTTCAGTCAAGAAAGTATTTATGTATGTTATATCAGATGTATCAGAAAGAAAGTATATATCTGGGTGTTTAGATTGCATTGTGTCATTAGGGGCTCCTAAAACAATTTGATTTCAAATATGATTCCTCCGAATATGCCATACTTTTCAATGTATTATTATGTACCCACCTTAGTGGTATCTCAATAACTTTCATCTGTTCCTGAGACAGTTAGTTGATGGCATTAAGTGTCATTGAATTTGAAGGGCCAGATGTGATCTCTTTCCGCGTGACGAGTTTTTTCCTAAGTCAATATCAAAGATCAAAATATGGGGAAGTTTACGGTACACAAGTTTTAAAATTGTGTACCGTAAACTTCACCTCAAAATATAACATATTTGACTATTTGTCCTCTAAATATTTTTGTTACAATAAAGTCCATCAAAGATTGAAGTGTCACTCAATGATTAAAAGTGTCACTATTAAAGTGTTACAATTAATGTTGTACTGTACCTCAAACAAGTATACAACATATAGGATAAACTATTGTCAACAAGGTAGTTAAAATCGTAATTTACATGATAAGATTGTCGATTTTACAATCTTTTCTCAGCAATGTGATCTAGATCCCAAAGAAGATTGTTCTTTCTTGAATTGGTAAAATTGTCGTTTTATATCGTGAAATCGATGGAATTGATCCCACCGTTCTCATAGATGAAGATGATTTGGTGGAGATTGCCAGATATTGCTGATGAAGTTAGAGATGAAGAAATGCTGGAAGATTATGATAACTTTAACTTTCAAGACTTCTTTAATAAGTAGAATAGATATTTAGAAGTTCATCACTTATTATTGTTTAAATTTTATGTATTTAGCACTTTATTTAAGGTTTGTAGTTTAGTATTTTCCTAGTTTTATGCAATAAGTCTTGAAACTTGGTTTACATGTTATGCAGGATGATGCGTTTTGAATTTAAGTTTAGTGAATGTGTTTAGCAGTAAGAGTTTATTTTCTCATTTATGCTATTTTGTATGGATATATATGTGTGTGTGTGTGAATTTATATGCATATTGTGTGTGTGTGTGTGTGTGTGTGTGAGTATATATATATGAATTAAGCATTTTTCTAGGATCATACGATCCATACAATTTACGATCTTGGGACCCATTTCCGATTGAGTAAAATCTCGATCTTAACTATCAATTTTAAAAACATTCCTACCTCAATTTGAAAAAACAGGGAAATCAAATCATTTGTTTATTGAAGTACAAGTACATTCTTTTTAAAATGCGATGGAAGCTTTAATAATACTTTTTTGCATGTCCTTGAAAAGCTTGTTTCGTTAACGTGCATGAATCTTTGTAGAACTATTCACTCTACCTAATGACTAGCATCTGTGAGATAAAGATTGAACTGGTAAACGTTGAACAAAGTTCATGCTTTCCATCATAACCCCCATGGTATATCTTTTCTCATTTCCATATATGCACCAAGGAGATGGGCATGGAAAGCTACATCACAGTTCATCTATCTTAACCGGTCAAAGGGCACCACATCACTAGCATGGCCTTGTCTTGTCATCTCTCAGCCTAGTAGTAGCCACAACTAGGATCATACCCTCAACCTGTCCAGTCTTCATCGCTCCCATTAGTATCCTAAATATAACATTTATAAGCACAATCAATATATCAGAAGGTTAACACCATGCCTGATATAAACCATCACAGTGAAAAAAACTAGCTTCATGTCTGCGTGGCGCGTGTGCATGCATGCAATTTCAGACATGTTATAGTTAGGAAGAATTACCTCAGAAGCATTTGAAAATTCTTTAATGTCATCATCATCTTCAACCTACATTGATAATGTAAATGTCAAACTACTGGCTCAAAGAAAACCATCTGTAAGAGTGAGACTAATGCAAAGTTTCTTATTTCCTAAGATGTTTAAGAGCACCAAGTAATCATATCAGAGATTTATGTTCATTCAATCTCCAAAGAGAATAATAACAGAAAAATTGTTAATGGAACTATATGGGTAACGATATAGCATAAATTGATGCCAATCTAGATTTGTAAAAGCATATTGTTAACCTTTCCTCTCAGGAAACTTGAGATATTTGGAATAGTTAACTTTAAGAACAGAAAACAATGTTAAAATTTTGAAAGCTCAACATAAGCCACAGCACAAAAAGCCCTGGCAAGGACAAAAGGCCAATACAGAATTACAGATATTAAAACTCAAGCAGTGAAATAAACAACAAGCACATAACTGGTACAGAACTATCAGGAGTCAAATTGAATTAAGATATTGGCTTAAAATATGTGTAAACCAGTCCAAGAGAGTTCCTAGAAGTATAAGCAAAAGTAGATAATTTAAAACTAAAGAAATCAATTTCAGATGACAAAAATCATTTAGTGGTAGCAATTATGGAAAGTAAAGTTGATCCCTGGAAATTAAATAATGAAAGAGGCCTAATGATAAAAGAGTTTACAAATTTCTTTCCTAGCAGTTGCTGCATTGGGTAGCTTTATGATTAAGCACAAAACACAAGAACCCACTGAAAGAAGATTCAATAACTAAACCCACATAAAGAAAGGCATGGAGAGCCAAGAAAGAGAAAAACATACCTCACTTTCCTTACTTTTCTCCACAATTTTTTTACCTAAACATTTACACAAATGGTAAGTCTGCCAGTTTCATCTATGCAATAACTTATTAAGACAAAAAAGGTTTTAATGCAGATTGGTAGTCAACTGAAAAGAGAACACATAGCTAGATACAGATTATCATAAATTTTTAGACAGGTATCACAACAATAAGAAAATCATACAATGCCCTTTTACTTTCTTTTCTTATACTTATTTGATGATATGCAGGCAGACATCTGTGTCAGTTTGACAGCATCAACAAAACCCAAATTTATATGAAAGAATAACTGCAATAAGAAATCCAAAAAGGACTCCAAATAGCTATTCTGAATATATATATATAATATAACAGTCTAAACTTTTCCTCACAATATCATAATATTCTTAACAAATTTAAAGAGAGTGAACAATCTCTGTGGTAACTCAAACTTGAACACAAAATGATTTATTATCATATTTACTGATGGCTTGATGCACGTTAAACTTAGCAAAACAAGTGCCAATTCATTTGCAAGTCTTGTTAGTTTCTAGCACAAAACAGCTCCAATATCATGCATCTAGCTTATATTTGATTGGCTCCTTCTCACAATTACTACAAGTTCATGGTGTTCTTTCTTTCTTACATTGCTACAATGAGAAAAAAACAATTATCTCCTGTGTAGTCTGACCAAAAATCCAAAGACGTATAAACATATTTAGATTGAATCACTACCTTTTAATTATGATAACACCACATAACCAACAGAAGAGGGAGAGGAAGGATGAAGAATGTTTACCTGGATCTTTGTCCTTGATCTTTCTTCCCTTTTTCCTGGATCCTTCATCCTACAACAATAGCCAAATAATTCAGCCTGTGTCCTATTCCAACATGAAGCACTTATTGCCAATTAAGGAAGATTCTTATTCCCACTTGAAGAAAAAGAGATTCAGAAAATTAAGAAAAAAAGAGAGTAAACCAGATCAATCTTTCTTTTTGAACCAGCAGGCTGCAACTTCTGGCCAGAAGCTGAAAAATATCAATAATTTTTCATTATTCAATATTCATAATCTTTCTCATAATAATGTAAAGAAACTAGGAAAAGAACAACCTTTTGATGATGAAGATTTCCTTGAATTTCTTGGAGTCTGCTGAAAATATAAGATTTTTGTGAGATAATCAGTTTGACCAGTATTGAACAATACCAAGCAGTATATCAGATGATTCACATCCATTTTAGTAAGAAGCTAAAATTATTTTGAAACTAAGGTCTTCCAAATCATGCAGAAATTTAGGGTTTAGGGTTTAGCTATTAATAGAGATAAGAAATCATGAACCACTTATCTATTCTGAGAAAGGCTTAATCAAAGAGATAGAAAAAATTAATAACTTCATGTCTGCTTTCAAGATTATTATTTTCTTGCATAATTAAACTACATACATGTGAAGGTCATTATTTAGCATAATCACAGGCATTCAAAATTGCTGTTCATAAAATACAGCCTTCGAAACAGAATGGGAAGCTTCCCAAAGCAACATCAGTTATGAAATGCCTGCAGCTCAACCCCAGCTCGGGATTCATATTTCAAATTTTTGGATGCTTAAAAGCAATGTTGTTAAAACTACACCAGAGACCGGACAGTGAACTGGTGAGACTACCGGCTCAGGTTCAACCAATTCAACCATTTAAATTGGCTGGTTGAACAGGATGACATCATGAAACAAACCTCATACAACAACAAAAAATGCATAACATTTATGAATTGAAATGTGAAAATATTGAATCTAAAAAATAACAAATAAAGGACTGACTGGTTTAGCCAGTTAAGGCCCAGTTTGTTTTAAATACTTCTTTCTGACACCTTGGATGTAGCACAAACTGCATTTGTATCCACCAAAAGCTAATACAAACAGGCTGTACATCAGCTAGTTCAACTGGTTTTTGACCAGTCCAAAGTGATCTAACCTTAAAACTTATTTGGTTCACAGTCAAACCGGTCTAACCCTACAGGTTCAGTCTAACTATATGGTCTAGTCCAGAGTCCGGACAACACTTCTTAAAACAAATAAGCAGGTGTTGAGTTTGAAATTTTGTGTGTTTCTGTGTGTCTTATTCAGACCACACATGCTGTATTTATAATATGTATGCAATAAATACATAAGAACATGATTGCTAAATCTAATCCTAATTAGCAACTAATTAGGGATTGACAGCTAATTATTATTTAGCTGTTACTAATTAAAAATAACATGTGACTAATTCTAACAGCAGGAAACAATCCCAATTGTGCCAACTTACACGCAGGATAAGTTTATATTTATATGTATCAATGCATCATTAAATTCATAATCCTTTAGATGAACTTGTCAAATTTCACTGGGTTTAGTGGGAATTCTCTCTGCACTAAGATTTATCAGTGAAAGGCAATACATGAAGACATGAATCTATACAATTTACAAAAGAGAATTTCCGCAGAACTTCTTTTACTGTATCACTACTGTTCAAATCACTTTTTTTATTCCTTTTTTGTCTTCATTTGTTATTTGGGTTGAGTTTTATTTGTTAAAAAAATCCAAGTGTTAGAATGTAAATGATAATAAAGTACAAGAAAAATAAATAAAAAACAATTTTATTTATTTTTAATTGGAATTTTAAAAATAGGATTTGGGTCATAAAAGAATAAAGATAAAAATTGGAGAAAAAAAAAAACTTTTAGATTAGATGATAAAAATTAAACAATATAAAAAATCCTTTAGTTTAATTTGACATCTTTTAACATTATTTAAAATTATAACATGAATATTTTATGTTCAATAATGATATACATCTATCAAGTGACAAATTAGGCTAAAACTTTATACCAAAAATGAAATAAATAAAAATTGAATAACCAAAATTTTTAAAGAATATCCGTGCTTAGCACAGGTGACACTCATTGAAAGTGTAAACATCATCAGAGTCTGGCAATGAAGATAATATCAGCCAAAATTTTCTCCCTGCTTCTTATAAAGGAATAATTAGCTATATAGTCATCGAAAAACTGAAATATTATCATCTGTTCATATTGCATGCAACTACAGTTATCAGTAGCAAAACATCTCCATGTTTGAAGTTTAATGTTTTTTGCTTATCCTGTCCCACCAATATATACCCAAAAATAATTACATTCCCTCAAAAGAAAAAGTACGTCCTTGAATTTTCCAAAATATTAGTAAAAGAATATAAAAAGTGGAACCCATGGTCATGGTGAAAGCAGGATTTCATTTTAAACCTCCAATACAAGATCAAACAATATATCTACTTAGCCCGATGACTAGTGAGAGATCAAGATAACCTTTTTCTTACTTGCTTAGAGATACAGCCAACACACAAATTCAAAGCATCACACATCTTAGATGCTAATTTACCATAATTCATTTTTAAGTATGAAAATTGAAAAGTGAGGAATCTAATATTGGCATGCACACAGAAATTATACATTTATAAAATATATAAGGGATGTAAAAAAAATTCACATTTTTCAATGCTGGTAAGTGCTGCTCTTGTGCTAACAGTTCAAAAGCTTACCTTTTCTTCCACTTTCTTGAATAATGTGGATATAGTAGCCTGAACAAGTGAACCACGCTTACTGGACACAACTTCAGTAGATGCAGTGGCTGAAGCTGATTTAGGCACTTTCTTACATTTTGACCCGGAAGCACTCTCTTTATTTTCCATGGGAAGTTGATCTCCTGGTGCATTATTCTCATTGTCGATGTCAATAACTACAGTTTCTTTCTGTACCCGTGAATTAAGGACGATAAAAACATAAATTCACTGATAATATAGAATATAAGATCAATAAAGTTCTAAATTCTAGGTTGTCTGGTGATCAAAGACATCAAAGATCAAAAGAAAATAAAGGTGCAAAATTCGAGGATGAGGTTTATATGAAAAGTTGTGCGGAAAAACACAGGTTTCATTCTTTACCCCAATATTAAGGGGATATCAAACAGACTAAGGATATTTGAGCTATTATGACCATTTGCATCAGTATCAACTTCTAACACTTTTTCTTCATGTTCAGAAAGGTCAGGGCTGCTTTCACCAGAATCATCACCGGAAGAAGATTCAGCAAATCTGGCCCAACAAAAGAACTACATGAATAGGACTTTCAGTCACAAATGATACAATTTTTACTCATGTCAGACATTCCACTTAAATAACTCAACTAAATACTCATGCAAAAACAAAACGTTAAATTCTTTTGGCAACCTGGGCCACTGGCACTATCAGAATATGACAAATAATGCTTTGTTAAATAAAACATATTAATTTTTCATAATTTTATGCTGGAAAGCAACACAATAAACTAGTGTGGAAGAGGCTTATACTTGTAAGATCTTTTAGCAGTTCTAGTTGAATGGCGTACTGGAACCAATTCCTTTGTGTCTTTTGAATTGATTTCACTGTCTGATGAATCATCTTCAATAGGTGTCTTTGGTGACTCTTGCTCCACACGTTGAATTCTGGTTTTGGGAACACCTTGATTAACCACAGAAGCTGCACCCCCACCTGCACCGCCTTTAAAGTCATATTCAGCTTGTTGTCCCTGGAATAGAAGGACATTCCAAGAGTTAATCAGAAAAATAAAAAAGACTTCATTTTCTCTTCATTCCAAATAAGGGAAAACAAAAGTTGCTTCTGGTAACCAGGAAACTATTGCATTCTAAAAATTCCTAACCTCATACAATTCCTTAGGAAATTCCAGTCTGGCTTCTTCTGGGTTCTCATCTTTTTTCCCAATCCACCATGCATCCGAAAATACAATCTAGCAAAATCAAGATATTGCTGATAAATAAGGAACATGGGTATTCATGCCCATTAAGCTCAATTTAAATGTAGAAGAAAAAGAAATGCATAAAATCTTTATTCCTAGACCAACAAGAAGAAGTGACAAGAAGAGGAGTGGGAAGAACACAAGCATAGCTAGATCTACATGCATGTATATTACAAAGGAGAAAGAAATCGGTAATGAAAAAAATTAACTCTAATACCATAAACATAGGAATTAAACAGCAGAATGAGTATGAAATGGGAATCATGACAGCAATAACTCAAATTTAGTTCTGTTCACTACTTTGCTCCATGTTGTAGGAAAATCAATGTATCATTCCATCCACCCTACATATTATAATTCAGTTTGGGCTCTTTATTTTATGCTGCAGAGAACATAACAATAAAGAAGGTATGCATACTAATATCACTATCACCCATGTACCTATTCACCCATCATAACATTGTGATATTAAATGGCTGCGATAGTGAGTATGCACAAGGAAGTTATATGATTGAGCTTTTAGTAGTTCCATCATAATTTGAACATTAATCTAGCTTCCTCTAGTTCATATCTCAATGACAAACAAAAATATCCAGGAAGGGTAAAAGAACCAACCATGTTATCAAAACAATCCTCACATATCACACTCTTTCCACCTTTAGGGAACTGTAGAGTCAAGTATCTGTTTTTTGGATATACAATAGTCCCAAATAACTTCATTTGGCCCTGTAAAGTGAAAGACAAAATGCACCAACTCAGTTACCAATACACAACATACCAAATCAAAAGCCCCAAAGCTGTTCAAAAATCTAAATGACAAAAAAAAGATATAAATATATCAAAACAATCATTTCCTCTCTTGCTTCCCATTTTCCTCAAGCAAGACTTAGACCAACAAGCTGTAATTTATGTTGAGTCAAGTGCTGAATCATATTTGTTAACTACAACAAGCATACAACTCCAGCTGAGTCAGCTAGATCTACTACAGCTAACATTTGAGATACATTCACTTAGGGTGTGTTTGGTTTAGTGTTGGAACATGATAAACTCACGTTTCCAACGCTACAAATAGTGTTTGGCCACTTCTCAATGCCAAACCACACACACTTATTGTAGTAGGAATAAAATTGTCAAATCTATCATTTACAACTGTACAAGTCGTTCTCAATTTCTTCTCTGAATGTTAAATCATAAACTTAATGACTAAATTGCAAGCAAATTATACTTCCAATGAATAACTTATCATAAAAAAATAAAGCAAACCCAATTTCCTTATCAAGCCTAGGAACCTAAAAACAGAGCAAACCCATTAACCAAACCCTCCCCCCCCCCTAAAAAAATGGATTGAAAAAACAAAAGGAGAGAAGAAAAGAACCTGGGGGAAATCGAGATAGAGAATGGGGTTTTTGGTTCCCAAATCCTTGAGTTCACCGATCTTGCCGCCAGCAATGGGAGCAAAGAGACCAGGGAAGGAGAAGAGGTACCTGCTGCTCTTCCTTTGAGATTTTTTGATGATATCTTTGCCGTGATGCTTGATCGCTGTGGAAGAAGGGTTGAGGTGAATGGAGCTTCTGGCTGGGGTCTCAGAGAGCATGTTGTTAGAAAAGGCCAAGGCTTTAAGCCTCTTGCGCTCTATGACTTCTGGGTTTGTCGCATCCATTTCTTCTTCCCCTTCCTCCACCTTCTTCTTCGTCTTCCCTCGCGCCATTTTCGATTCAACCTTGTTTCTTCTGAGCTCAATGCTCAGTCACACTCACGCGGGAACAAGTGAAGTGCCCTTTTTTAGTACTGGATTTCGACATGGCAACGTTTTCCGGGTTAGGCTACGAAGTAAAGGCTCGATAAAAAAAAATATAAAAAATTACATAAATAGTTAAATACACAAATGTAAAAATTGTTGGTGAAATTAATTTCCAATAACTAATTTATTCTACGATTGGAGAATTCCAAAAATATGTTTGTTCATTGTAAAAATTACATATTTCATTCTAGTTAAATAATATTTCGGATTTGAATATTATGTATGATAAAGAAAAAGAAAATAATTAGTAGTATAGCTAATAGCTAATATAATAAGACTTATAATATTCATACAACATATTTATACAACTCATATAACATACATTTTTTCTATATCTCTCTCCATCACATCATTCGTCACATCATCTATCAAATCTCACACATCTTGCACCCCCAAACCCGCCCCGTCCCCATTAAAGGCGTGGTTCGGGGTGGGGTTTTACTTAAACTCGGTCAGAGCTGGTTTTTCCCGTCAAAATTGTTGTGTGATAATTCAAATTGAGAAGTTAGTTAGTTAGAAGTTAGTTGATTGAAAGTTGTTAATATCTGTTAGTAGTTGTTAAAATATATATGTGTGTGGATCATATAAAAGGATAGTACAGTGTAATCATTTAAGCAGTTTTGAATGAATTACTTTTTATATTCTTCCCTTTCTGTGTGCTGTGAGTTTTCCCAACATAGTGGTATCTGGAGCTTCTACGATTAGGGACCTTGGTGACTCTGTGAGGCTGTGTGTGGTGATTGTAGCTGAGCAAGTATGGCAGGCATGAGTGGTAGCTTCCCTTCAAATATGCCAGTTCTTGATAGCAAGAACTGGGATAGATGGTACATACAGATGAAAGTCTTATTTGGATTTCAAGAAGTGTTGGAGATTGTGTTGAATGGGTACCAAGAATTGGGTGATAACCCAACTGATGTTCAGAAAGCAGCTTACAAGGAGGCAAAGATAAAGGATTGTAAGGCTTTGTTTTTGATTCACCAATGTGTGGATGTTGGTAACTTTGAAAAGATCGTTGCAGCAACCACAACTAAGGAGGCATGGGATACTTTGGAGAAATGTTATACTGGTGGTGAGAAAATCAAGAAGGTTCGGCTTCAATCTTTAAGAAGGAAGTATGAACTACATCAGATGGATAAACAAGAGAAGGTGGCAAGCTATTTCACGAGGATATTGAGCTTCACCAATCAAATGAAAGGTTGTGGGGAGAAACTTTCTGATCAGTTCATCATTGAAAAGGTTCTGCACACTCTTACCTCAAGATTTGATTACATTGTCATTGCAATTGAAGAGTCAAGAAATGTAGAGAAAATGAAAATGAAAATTGAGGAACTGCAAAGCTCATTGGAGGCTCATGAGTTAAAACTGGATGAGAGGAGTGTTGAAAAACCAGTAGATCAAGCCCTACAAGCTCAAGTTGTCAAGAAAGGTAATTTTGATTTCAAAAAACACAAGAAAGGTAAAGACAGATTCAAGAAAGGGGGTGGTTTTCCTCATGACAGCCGGCAAGCTGAAACAGATAAGTCAGAAAGTTCAAGTAGTAAATGGGGCAACAATTCTGGTAAAGGCAAGCATGAAAAGAAATGGGTTGATAAAAGAAAAATACAATGTTTTAATTGCCAAAAATGGGGTCATTTTGCTGCTGATTGTTGGCTTGGGAAAGGAAAGAACAAAAGGGAAAACTCAAGAGAAGTGGTGATGAAGCATGCTTGGCTCGGGAGGGTTCAGATTTATACCCAGTTATTTTGATGGTGACTACAAGAGATGATGCTGTAAGGAATGAAAATTGGTGTATTGATACTGGATGCCCAAACCACATGACAAGTCACAAGGAATGGTTGACTGAGCTAGATCTGAGCAAAATGAGCAAAGTCAGATTTGCAGGTGATAGAATAGTGACAGCAGAAGGGGTTGCGAATGTTCTGATCAAGAGTAAAGATGGAGGAACAGCAGTGATTGAGAAGGTTCTATATGTGCCAAGTATGAAGTGCAACCTGATGAGTGTGGGGAAGCTAGTAGAGAAAGGATTTTCAGTAATCATGCAACATGAATGCCTCGAGTTGTATGATCCAGACCAAAGATTGATTTTGAAGACTCCTATTTCAAAGAATAGGACATTCCAAGCCAATCTTCAGACTGCTGAGACACTATGCATGGGAGCAGCAACTGATGTTGATGAAAGTTGGTTGTGGCATTGGAGGTTTGGGCACTTAAACTTCAAGAGCTTGGAACATCTGGCTTCCAAGAAGCTGGTTGGAGGATTACCACATATTTCCAAACCAAACAAGATGTGTGAAGCATGCATAATGGGAAAACAACCAAGGAAATCATTCAAGTCTCATCTACCAATGAGAGCCACCTCACTGTTACATGTAGTCCATTCATATGTGTGTGGACCTTTTGAAGTGCCATCACTGGGAGGAAACAAGTAGTTTATTTCATTTGTTGATGAATATAGTAGAATGATGTGGTTATATCTTATTAAGACCAAAGGAGAAGCATTTCAAATCTTTGAGAAATTTAAAGCCATGGCTGAAAAACAAAGTGGCAAAACCATCAATGTGCTGAGAACTAATGGTGGTGGAGAGTTCACCTCCAAAGAATTTGAGGGTTTCTGTGTACAACATGGAGTACAGCATGAAGTGACAGCTCCCTACACCCCCCAACACAATGGTTTAGCGGAAAGGAGGAATAGAATTGTTCTTGACATGGCTAGGAGTATGTTGAAACATAAAAGGCTGCCACATTCATTTTGGGGAGAAGCAGTTACATGTGCTACTTATATTCTCAATAGGTGTCCAACCAAAAGATTAAAAAATGAAGTACCTGAGGCAGTGTGGTGTGGAAGGGAGCCTACTGTAGGTCATTTCAGGATACTTGGATCTCTGTGTTATGCACATATACCTGATGAAAGAAGAAGAAAGCTACGGGACAAAAGTGAAGCAATGATATTAGTGGGATATCATCCCACAGGTGCCTACAGGCTGTATGATCCACAACAAATAGTTGGAAGCTTGAGGTACCTTTGCCACAGCAGGCCAGATTTATGTTATTCTGTTGGATTGATCAGTCGATTCATGAATGATCCTAGAAGGTCACACTTACTAGCAGCCAAGAGGATACTGAGGTATCTAAAAGGAACATTAGACTATGGTGTTCTGTTTCCCTTTGAATCTGATCAGAATTTGAATGAGGTATTGGGTTTCTCTGATTTAGATTGGAGTGGAGATGAAGATGAAAGGAAGAGTACTACTGGATACTTGTTCAAATTTCTGGGAGCACCAACTTCTTGGTGCTCTAAGAAACAACATGTGGTTGCATTGTCATCATGTGAGGCTGAATATATAGCTAGCTCCTATGCTGCTTGTCAGGCAATTTGGCTTGAATCTGTTTTAAAGGATTTGATGATTTGGGTGTATAATCCTATGAAGCTGCTAGTGGATAATAAATCTGCCATTGATTTAGCCAAAAATCATGTATTTTATGGCAGAAGTAAACACATAGAAACACGATTCCACTTTCTTAGAGATCAAGTCAACAAAGGGAAACTTGAAATGGTGTATTGCAATACAAATGATCAGATAGCTGATGCTTTAACCAAGCCACTGAAGAAAGATCGATTTGAAGAACTGAGAAAGCTGATGGGTGTTATCTCTTTGAAGAATTTGAATTAAGGGGGAATGTTGTGTTATAATTCAAATTGAGAAGTTAGTTAGTTAGAAGTTAGTTGATTGAAAGTTGTTAATATCTGTTAGTAGTTGTTAAAATAGATATGTGTGTAGATCATATAAAAGGATAGTACAGTGTAATCATTTAAGCAGTTTTGAATGAATTACTTTCTGTATTCTTCCCTTTCTGTGTGTTGTGAGTTTTCCCAACAAAAATCGGGGTGGGGACAGAGCACTACCCGCAGGTTCGAGTTTGATTGTCATGCCTAATTGCAAGTTCTCTATTGCCATACCCATTGTCATCTCTAGTTGGAATGTACGATTTGATGGTCAAATTACTCTCTATAACAATGTGTGTTAAATGCACATGCGGTAACTAATTTCCCCATTGAAAAAGAATGTCTTGGACTACTATAATAAAAAACATAGTTTTATATTTTTTCCACGTTTTCCCAACAAATAAAAAACTAAAACTCTTTCTAAAATCCATGTTAAATTCCACCTTGTTCACGTCTGTATCTTTGGGTTTGACCGGCCATCAACAACTTGTTTCGTCTGAAATGTCTGAACTTTTTTTTATCTTTGTTCTCATCATTATTTATACCCCATATTCCTTATTGCGGAACAATTATTTCCTATTATTTGTCATTAATACCCATTATTATTTCCATATCACCTAATATCTTATTTAATATCCATAAGTCAATCAACTATTCAAATTATTCTTTTCTTTTCATTATTTAAATAATTTATTAGATGGGTCTTTTAGGTCGAACCCATTCCACATCTTACAATCCTTTCATACACCCAAAATTAAACATGTTATCATCATCCAAATTTGATTAATTATGGTTAAGCAAGCATTGTAAAGGTACAATATATTTCTAGGAAAAGCTATGGTATGTTCCATTTTCTACTTCTTTTTAATCCGGCCAATGCTGTGGTCTATTTCTCCTTAATATATTGTGTATGAACCCTTCATTGTAATTTTTTATGTGTTGTCCTTGTTTTTTGCCCCATTTTGTTGGACAACACTCATGCACCATTAACTTAGTCCATTCCATATTGTAAATTGACAAGTGCTTTGTTAATGTGTATAGATGGCATGATAAGTGGTACTTTGATTTCACTTAAGAACTCGAACTCGAGACATTGTTTAAGAGAAATCAAGCATTTACCACTTGAACCAACCCCGTTGATAAAGTGAATGTGTATCTTTAACATTTGTAAATATATATAATGTTAAAGGAAAACATGACCATAAAAGAAGTCTTACTATTACCTTGATTGTGATAGGGACACGATGAATATTTTATTGTGATAGATTTACTATTTGTTGAGAAAGAATTGGAAAGTGATTTTGAAGAACTTGAAATAAATATCAATATGATCGATATATACATAAGATTAATATACTTTTAACATCTATCACACATACGTGTTGTCATAAAAAAGAAGTTAAGATAAAACCAATTGCATACATGACAAAGGGTAGCTATACCTTGTAAACAAGTAATAAAAATGGGTATTTGATACTTCGATTATCATTCCCATGAATATCATTGACAATTACCAATGTTACAAGTTCACAATTATTCAAACTTATGCATGAGACGAGAATGGGCCGGTTTAATCACAATTGCCTTGAAAAATAATAAAGATAAGTGGAGAGATAAATTTTCCCTAAACACAATATATTGATACTATGGATGAGACTTAGGGTGTTTAGCTTCACCTTAATGATCTATGAGGTTGTTTTTTGGCCTCTTATACCATGTGCTTATTTATTGATTATCAATCATTTGCTTTAAATTATCATATAGTGATGCCTTATATCTACTCTAAATTCTCTAAACACCATCCAAAATTCTTAGAACTCAGATGAACCAAATCATACCAATCTATTTGGATTGAATTTTCTAGGGCAATTAGGTTGGACCCGGTCCGAAGAAAATTGTACATGTTTGGTTCGAGGAATGGGTTCAAACGGGTTGAAGAATTTAAACTCGTTACCGATCCGAACCGAATCGAACCCCCTATATAAAAAATAAATACTGAAAAATACTAAAGTTATTTGCTTCGCGAACCAAATGGATAATTCTATGAACTCAGATTTTTTTCCTAGGGTTACCTTTTCCCTTTTGGCCACAAGTCCGTTCCCTTTTCCTGCCCCATCCTGGCCTCCTCTATCCTAGTCGTCGCCAGCTGCCTATTGTCTCCCCTATCCCGGTCGCACATGCGCATAACAACTACAGACGCCAAGCCACCGCCTTACGACTTCTGAGAGAAAAATTCACCGCAGTCAGGCGCCATCGCGAGTGTAGACGCAAACACTGCAAAGCCGAGACGTCGACCACCTTGGCCCATACACCGACGACCTCAAGTGCAGACGCCCATCACCACACTTCCATCTATGTGTTTCCTTTCCTTGGCCACCTTTAGTGCGACTTTGAGGCCCATATTGAACAAGTAAATGGGTAAATGACATTGCTGTTAAGTGCATAGAATTAGTAGTTTTTTGGTATAATATTAGCACTCTGGGATGTTAATTGTTCCTAATTTTGCCCCTAATTGTTCTTTTATTGCTTGATCTTAGTTGTATTTAGTTTTTAGTTTCTTTTGGAGTTTTGATGCTATTTTGATGAGGAATTTGACTTTTTGCAGGGTTTGGAAGAGAAAAGAAATTAAAAAAAGCAAAACGGAGATAAGAGAAGCTAAGAAAGCCATTTTCTGAAGGCGCGCTCAAGCGCACATGTGGTGTGCTCAAGCGCACCCCTTGTCTGAATTGTGCCTTCACCCATTGTCTGAAATGTGCCACTCCCTGAAGGCTCGCTCAAGCGCACCTTTAGTGTGCTTGAGCGCACAAATTGAGACAATCTGAAGCTAAGCCTCAACCTCTGAAGGTGCGCTCAAGCGCACCCATAGTGTGCTTGAGCGCACAACCCCTGTCTGAAGCTTCTCCCTTATGCTGAATATGCGCTCAAGCGCGCATGTAGTGCGCTTGAGCGCGCACGTATCTTCTCTCAGACTCTGCGCGCATTATAAAAGGAAAAAGGGAGACTTTTTGAAGGCATCTTGGGAGTAATCCTCTTCTCCAAGTTTCCGTCCTAGGAGCTCTTCTAGGGTTTTGTCTTCCATCCCTTCCCCTCCATCTCTTGGGTTGCCCTCCTCCATGAGTGGCTAACATTTTCATCCGGGATTAAACGAAGTCTCCGAACTCCGATATATTCCATTTAGATTTCTGTATTTTACTTTCATTTGACGTTGGTAGTTTCGTTTTATATTCACACTTGAATCTATTTTACGAGATAGTTCTTGTTATTAAATCTTAGTCTTGACCGGAAGGTATTTCTTTGATTTTGAACAAAACGTTTCTACTCAGTGGTTTTAATATTCTAGGAATAGATATTGATCTATTAATTGCTTTTGAATACTTGTTTTTAATACTAGAATATATGTTTGGGTATGCGAGGGATCGATATTCAAGGGTATATTCTTAGGGTCTCTAGGTGCGAGGGATCGACCTAGGCGACTTTAGGGTATTGCATCAATGTCAATGAAATCGTAAATATAGGAACTAACGGAATACTGAGAAGGGAGAACGACGAGTTCAACCCCCATTTTATAATTTGTTTTCAAAACCAGTTTATCGCTTTGTTTAGTTTATGAACTTGTTTTATCAAACCTTTCACAAAAACCAAAATACAAATTTCAATGTTCTTGTGTAAATACTTAGTGAACTAAATTGTGTTGAGTTAATAGTAGTTCGAGTTCCCCGTGGGTACGACAACCCTTACTTATAAAACTATTATACTGTTGCGATATTGGTACGCTTTCCAGGACCGCAACAATTGTATGAGTAAAATTTCACTTATTCGCTTAGGCTTAGCCACCTGTATCACTAAAAGATAATTTCGCATGGTAAATGACATTGTCAAACTTTTTTATGTTAGAATGAATTTCATTCTATTTTTTTATCTTAAAATGAGCAAAACAAATTTGTAGTAGATTAGAAAATGTGACATTAATTATAAAATACCATGAAATTAAAAGATATGGCAGCCAAACCATAAATTTTATCATTTTTTCCAAATAGGTATTTATTAACATGGTTAACTTTCTGATCCGATTGAACTGAATTGAACCAACTCGTATTTAGTTGGTTCCGTTCGGTTTGGATCAACCATAGAAAAATGACGAAATTTGAACGGAATAATTTTGTTTGGTTCAAGTTTGTTTTTCCAGGAGAACTGAACCAAACTAACCCGTAAACACCCCTAAAACAAAAATAAGGCTTTTGGGGATAATTACCATGATTCTGTTATTCCCTTAGCAAGGAGTGGTGCTACGTCTTGTACTTAAATAATGAATATTTATTACTACTTTCAGTCTTATTTATAAGAAATAAAAATATGTTTTTCCTTGGTCCTAAATATAAGAAACATAATACTGTTTTAAGTTGTATTAATTATGAAGTTCCTTTTATATCATTAATTTGTTGTCCACTACTTACATTTTTTATGATAGTGGATGTCTTATGCTACTTTTAATGACCAACTATATATCGGAGCATGAGTTACTGCTCTAATGATGATTTTAATTATGAGTAATTTTGTCATTATTTTAATTATTTAATATTAAGGGTATGTTTGAATAAAATTTAAAATCATGATATTATTAATTACAATTAATTAGTGTCAAGATTTTTCCTTGGTCGTGATAATTTAATCCTATGTTTTTTATAAATACAACAAATGTAGCAACACGAATTGCTTTGTCATATTCCTTATCAATTTTTCGAGAAAATGTTGATATGGAATAATTGAGTGTAATGTACATGGAATGTATTGTCGTCTTTGACAACTATAACATTGTTTTGATCAAAATCATATTATAAACGTGAATTTAGTCTATTGGTAGTAAAAAACATTGGACTAGATTTACACTTATAATATGATTTTAATATAATACAGACACATTAACAAACGAGTTTAATATGTGTACATTGTCAGTGTAAAAAAGTTTTACACAGACATTCAATGATGTGTTGTCACATCATTTATTAAATTTAATAACACATAAGATGTCATGTTCATTAAATGATTTGCATCACACTATTGCATATCTGTGTAAAACTTTTTTACACTAACAATGTATAGTAATTAAATCATTAATAATAATAATACCATTTTTTCAACCAAGAATTTACATAGCCATAATTATGAAATTAATCCCAGAATTCAGATTTTCGAATTACATTTCATTACACGGTAACCAATCACTATTAAGTTGATAATATGTAATTCTAAAGATTAGTGATAAATTGCACAAATTATTAGCTTTCAGTAAAATATAATCTTTATGATAATATAATTTGATTTAAAATTTAGTGTAAAACATAAAAATTAAAAATATTTTGTTTTTGAAATTTTATAACTTAATTACATAATGTTATTCATAGATCTGTTTTTTTTATTATTTTGGGCCATTGCCATTTTTTTGGTTACAAGTCATTGCCAATTTTTTTTTTGACGAAATTGCCAATGCCAATTAAAATTTAAAGACGAATTAGAAGGAAAATAAAATAGGTATAGGTGTTAATTAATTTTCCTGATAAATTTCCAAACTTTCCTAATTTGTTAGCTTGACGAACCAAAAATCACTCCTCCTAATCTAATCTAATTTTTCTGTTTTATTTCGCGGAATTAATCTCCCTCCTTTTTTCTCTGCAACGTTTTCCACACTTCTCTACCACTCCACCACTTTCTTTTTGCCTTCTGCTAAATTCCTAACCGAAATTCCCAATCAAAGCACTTCAAGTGCAGCTTCTTTTTCGACGCAATGTGTTTCTGGGAATACCAATTCGAAGAGGATTTCAATCCAATGTGTTTCTGATTTCTGTTTCAACTAGTTAGGGTTTTGGGGAATGAGAGAGCAAATGGCATTTGCTAATGCTGCAGCGATCGGTCCCTCTCTGTATGGCGTTGCTCGCATCAGTTACTGTGACACAAAGGCTCCCCTCTTGGGTTCCCATGGCGAAGTGGGTTCTGGGTTCTGCAATTCCGCGTTTTGCGTTGGGTCACATGCGGGGAAGAGTGATGTTGTGCTTGAAAGGAGGAAGTTGAAGTCAGTTGATAGTAACCCCCGCATTGTTGAAAATTCTCAGATGAAATCCACTGTTGAAATCCCAGTTTCTTGCTACCAGGTTATAGACCTTGCTGTGTTTGTCGTTTTTGCGTGTTATATTATATATTGTTTTTTTTTTCTAGTTTTTTTAGTTTTATAACCTTAATTAATGACGCAAATGAAATGGGGGAGAAGAGTGGAGTTCTCAGTGGTTGTGTTTGATGGGATTTGGTTACTATGGTTGTGTATGATGATCAGTAAATAATGGGGATTGGGGAATTTGCCTCACTCGAGTTCGAGATGTGGAATGCTGGAAGAAGAGAATACTTACTTTGGTTATTGGTATTGGTAAATTTTGTTTCAATGTTTTTTCCCTCTTTTGTTTTGTTAAAAAAAAAAAAGAAAAATGGTATGCCACAATGTGATTATTGATGCAGGACTGTTAGAAAGAAACAGGAATCTCCTCCTTCTCATCTTGGTTTGGTTTCTCTGGCGGGCGTTTCAGAAAATATTTTCCGTTTTCATTTTTTGATTTTTAGTTTTGATAAAAAAATGTCAATATTTCATTTTGTTTCATGTTTTTAGAGTTTTGTTATTTTATACAATAAACAATGAAAACAATAAAAGTTGTTTTCTGTTTCCTGAAAAAAAATTTGAAGATGGGAAACAAAATCAAAACAGGGTGGTTTTTTTAGTATTTTTATAATTAAAACTGAAAATAAGAAATGAAAACAGAAAATATTTTCTGAAACCAAACTAACCCTTAATTTTTCATCTTGTTCCTAATTCCATTGTGAAGTAAGACTTGCATGCTGGGTAATGCTTATATGCAACTATGGTACAATGAATGTGGTTGGATAACTTTGTATGTTTCATATGGTTTTATAAAGCCTGAACACTTCCACCCTCTGCATTTTTGTTTTCCATCTAGAAGGAGTTGATGCTTGGGATGGTTCACCAGCTATGATGAGTGGTTATCATTTCAAGCTTACAATTAGAGTGATAAATATTCAGCCGTCTTTATCATATTAGCTCATCCATACTGATTTTCATTTCTTTTCTCTTAAGAGTTATGCCAGACCATTAAGTTCATACCATTTTGCAGCTTATTGGTGTCCCTGATCGAGCTGAGAAAGATGAAATTGTTAAGGCAGTTATGAGCTTGAAAAATGCAGAAATTGAAGAAGGTTACACAATGGATGTTGTTGCATCTCGCCAGGTATAGATATCATATGAACACCAATTATGTTTTGTGATTACAAGGTTTTGCTGAATTTGGTTTTAGAGATGCAGATAAAGTAATTTAAGTTGTTGTTTTTCTTGTGCTCTTATCTAATACTACTTTGCAGGATCTTCTGATGGATGTTAGGGATAAGCTCCTTTTTGAGCCAGAATATGCTGGTAACCTGAAGGAAAAGATTCCACCTAAATCTTCCCTTCGTATTCCTTGGTCTTGGTTGCCTAGTGCTCTATGCCTTCTTCAAGAGGTACCCTTAGTATGTGCATAGTCTTTTTTAATATTTTTCTAATGGCTCACTTGTAGAATTGTTTGTCTTTTATGGAAATATTTGACTGCTGCTTTTCTATTCCTTCTGTTCAGGTTGGAGAATCAAAGCTTGTGCTGGACATTGGACGGACAAGCCTTCAGCATCAAGATGCCAAGCCATATACAGATGATTTGGTCCTTTCTATGGCTCTGGCTGAGGTAAGACATTTAGACAGAGAGGTCGGAAAAATTCTCCCTGACTTTGTAGTAGTCTCGTTATGTACCTTTTTCTTATTATAGGTGCTTTCTTGAAGTGTGCAGTTGCGAAGATTGGCTTTGAGAAGAAAAAAGTATCTCAAGGTTTTGAAGCTCTTGCTCGTGCCCAGTGTTTTCTAAGAAGTAAACCATCTCTTGCAAAAATGACACTGCTATCTCAGGTAAGAAGCTTTTTTAAGGGTATATTCATGTAAGATCTTCAAGTTACTGCCTGGTATGCTAAGTATATACTTTCTAAGGGAAAATTTGAGCTATAAAGCCCACCTCTCCTTTCAACCAAAAAAAAAAATCTTTAATTCAACAGATGTAAAATTGTTGTACTCCTAGTTTTTGTTTCTAAAACTATGGGATATTAAGTGAATTCTGGGAATAATCTGGTGTACGTCTTTAGTGAAAATGACATTTTCCACGTCAATATTAGATTCTATTGCTTAAAAGTTACAATAATTAAAAAAGCTTTAATAACAGATACTTCAGGTCAGCCTTGTGGATATCTAACCTACGCTTAATCGATGAATACAGTATACTTATTTAGTATCTTTATCACTTCTATGTCCATGGCATTTTCATAATTTATATCATCTCCTCTTCCTACTCTTTTTGGCTGGAAAATTGCCATTCTGCAGCAACGGTTGGAAACATTTAATTTAAGACTTAAACCTCCTTCCTCTTTGCATTTTTACATTTCATATCTGTATATTAGGCATGAAAAACGACCCTGAGGATGTTTTTCATGGTTTCTAGATCGAAGAATCTCTTGAAGAGCTTGCACCTGCTTGCACCTTGGAACTACTGAAATTGCCAAATACCCCTGAGAATGTTGATCGAAGACGAGGAGCAATTGCGGCTTTGCGTGAATTGCTTAGACAGGGTCTTGATGTTGAAGCTTCATGCCAAGTACAGGACTGGCCTTCCTTTCTAAGCCAAGCATTTGACAGTTTGCTGGCTAATGAGATAGTTGATCTTCTTCCTTGGGATAGCTTAGCTGCAATGCGGAAGAATAAGAAGACAATTGAATCACAGAATTTAAGGGCAGTAATTGATTCAAACTGTTTCTATAGAGTTTTTACTGCTCATATGGCACTTGGGTTTTCCAGCAAGCAAAAAGAGTTGGTAATACCCTTCGGCCTTCTCCAAAGCTTATAAGCATTTTGATATTTCTTTATAGTCCATATTTCATAAATACTTTTTTATTTTGCATACATTCTCAAACAGTGGCTTTCTTAACTCCATCCTGATACCAAGTGCTTGTATTATTTTTATGAAGATTAACAAAGCGAAAAGCATATGTGAATGTTTGATAGCTTCAGAGGGCATTGATCTGAAATTTGAAGAAGCCTTTTGCTTATTCCTTCTCGGAGAGGTATGTTTTTTTTCATGTTAACACTAATAATCGGTGCTGCCTTCATGGAGTATTTAGACATTTTGAATCTTGGTTTCCTGCAGCAATAAGGGCCTGTTTGGTTTGCATTTTCATTTCCTGTTTTCGTTTCCTGTTTTCGTTTCCTGTTCCCTGTTGTATGAAATTTTACAAAGGAAAAATTGGAAATGGTAGAAACAAAAAAAAATCTGTTTCCAACATTTCCAGTTTTTCCTTTGTAAAATTTTAGAAAATAGGAAACAGAATGAAAACAAGAAATGGAAATGTAAACCAAACAGGTCCTAATTTTTCCCTCATTTTGGAATTTTCCCTGAGAATCAGCAGCATAATCCTTCAATACTGTTGTCTTCAATCCTAGGGCACAGAGGCTGAGGCGGTTGAAAAGCTTAAGCAGCTTGAGATGAACTCAAATCCAAAACATAATTCAGTCTTGGGGAAGGCAATAATGGATGCTTCTAATACAAACCCATCATTGGTATTTCTCTTATTATCATGTTCGCTCAGATTCTTATTTTTGTTGCCCTTTGAGGATATGTATTTGAAATGATTTAGGTGCTTTTGTTTGTTGCATGTGAAGTTCTTGACTGGCCTTAGTGTCGCCTTTTCTCCCCATTTTAGTGTTGAGGATCTTATTGATAAATTGGGATTCTCCAGTTTGGTGTGTGCTATTAATTTTGACATGGAATTAAAAAATTAGTGCATTTTTGGACTAATTTATGCTTATGTAGAATCCAGCCTCAAAATAAAAGACATTTTTAAATGCCATACACTTATATTCATTTTTTTAATCGTTTCATGTCATAGAGATTTTTTTAATTGTTTCAGGAAATCTTTTATTACTTTGTATTATGTTTTTATTGTTGAGTTTTGATGTTTCAAGAACTAGGTTCTATCCTTCATTTTAAAGTTTTACGATGAAATTGAGTTTTTTGATTTCTTATCTCAGACCACTTGCTGAACTTGACCAGGAAATGTGGCTGAAGGATTCTGTGCTTGATTTATATCCAGATACTAAAGGTTGTTCCCCTGCTCTGGTAAGATCATTTATAATAGGCAAAAACAATTTGCTGCTTTGTTTTTGACAAAATGTTATTTACGGATGCTCATCCCTGCAGGCCAATTTCTTTAATGCTCAGAAGAAATTTTCTGGTAGCAAGAATTCTAAAGGAGCTCCACAAACGTTGCCTACTATATGTCATAGACCTCTATCCTTATCTGGTTCCTTAGAACGAAGAGATTTTGAGGAACCTCGTTCATATATGAGTTCTCCAAATCTAGGGTTTGCTGTCAAGCAGCTGGCTCCTACTGATTTGCAGAGTTCACTGTTGTCAGGGAAAACTGAAAATGGACCCAATCTTAGCGAGTCACCTGTTAAAGTTAAAAGGAACCTTAGCACTCATCACAATGGAATTTGGGACAGTCACTTCACTCGTGCGCCCGTATTTGAAAGAATTACGCACATTACCATACTGGGTTGTATTGCATTCGCTACCATTAAGTTGATGGGAATGAACCTAAACAAGAATTTTACTGGTTCTAATTGGGCTTTCACAAAAGCCAATGATAACATTTCTTGGACTGCAGATTCATCTGCTAACTACACTGTAGGCCCTGCTTATATTAGGCGAAGTACTATTGCCAACAAACTGAAGAGAATCCTATCAATGGTTAAGATACAGTTTTTGCACCAATCAGATGCTGGAATTCAAAGTGATTTACACACTGCTCTTACCTCATCTTCCTCCCCTATTAATGTGTTTAGGAGGCCGATGCATGTGGAAGAAGCAGAAACCCTTATTAGACAATGGCAAACAATCAAAGCTGAAGCTTTAGGGCCTAGCCATGAAGTTAATTGCTTAGCTGAAGTCCTTGACGAATCCATGCTTGCTCAGGTAGTTCATGTTGTGGCTTTTTTAACCTATATTTTGATACAATCACTTATAATTTCAACTCAGTATTATTCAACAACTCTTATATCTCCACTCTCCATTTCTCTTACATCCCTTTTTCACCTCCTCTCACTTCCTATATCCCCCACCCATCACATCTCTCATTTTTCTTTCTTTTTTATATTTCTTCTCTCTCACCCACCTCACACCCTATTTTGGGGTGTGAACAAAACCTTTTTGTTGTTCCATCATTCAACTTCACCATTCTATAGACTGCTTTACTGTTAAATTTATGCTCTATCCATACAATTTCTTGTTTGCTTGCGAAGGATGACATTTCTTGTTGGTTTATGAAAATGATGATAAATGAAGAAGAAAACTAATTGCCACTATCTTTGACAGTGGCAAGCTCTGGCTGATGCTGCAAAAGAAAGATCTTGTCACTGGAGATTTCTTTTGCTGAAATTATCTGTCCTTAGAGCTGACATTCTATCAGATGGAAATGGGGCAGACATGGCAGAAATAGAAGCCCTTTTAGAGGAAGCAGCTGAACTTGTTGACAGTTCTCAGCAAAAGAACCCAAACTACTATAGGTAAGATGTACTGTGCATGCTCAATTGGATAGTATAGTAGTCTCTTGGTAAGATGCGGGCTAAACATTTTGGATATCCTTCTTGATTATGTTCTGCTCTTCCATTTCTTCTCCTTCCAGTTCAACTTTGCAGTGCTTCCTGGTTTCTGTGCTTTATTGTGTTCACTAACTTATATTTTTTTATTGATTGATTACAGCACTTACAAAGTTAAGTATATTGTGAAGAGGCAAGATGATGGATCATGGAAGTTCTGTGAAGGTGATGTACGAACGCCATGATATTTGGGCTTCATATTATACCACGGCAGGATAACTGATATTGCGGCTAACTTGGTTCCTTCCCCAGATTTTATTTTCTGGAAACTTAAAATTCAACGACGATCAACATTTAGGCAGATGATAACATGTTAAGAATTTCATTTTATGCAATGTAGGGAAGCTACGTTGTCTGTCCTCCATCCCCTCCCTCTTGTTTCTGATTATTGCTTGTAAAGAACTGATTAATTGACATAATCATAGGTGTTTACCAGAAATTTCTGTGACAAGCAAATTTTTTTTTGGAGTAATTGTGAAAAGCAAACAGAAGTAATGTGAAATGCAAAATGATTTCGGAGTCTAGAATTTATTTGTTACATGTCAATTGTATTTTAGCTCTATTCAATTGAACTCTTTCTCAGTTTTTAATTGTTTGGTTCATGAGTAGTGATAACAATTGAGTCCAATTTTCTACAATGAGAAGGTAAAAAACCCACTAACACTGAGTTTGGTTGGTAAGAAACTAGTGCAGTGACCCGTGCTCTGCACGGAAAGAATATTAATCAAGAGTCTAAGAGCAGAAACAAATATGAAACAGTTTGGGGCAATGTAATAGTAGAAAATTACGTGATTTCGATCTGTTATAAGACAAGATGATTCATTAAGTCATAGCAAAGAAGCCTAAGACAACCATTGAGTGCAGAATACTTAAGGGAGTGTTTGAAGAAGTAAACTATATCTTTGGGAAAACTTCCTTGTACACAATATTTTTTGTGCACCGACGTTGTTCTGAGGTGTCATCAACTATGGCGATTTTAAGCCCTGATCGCGAGGATACCCTAGAGATTGCCACATACAACTGACCATGTGAGAAAACAGGTTTGGGTAAGAACACACCAACATGTGACAACGTCTGGCCTTGACTTTTGTTGATGGTCATGGCAAAGCAAACGCATAACGGAAATTGACGACGCTGGAACTTCAAAGAAGTCATATTGTCAGATGGAATCAGATTCATCCGAGGAATGTAGACTTTATTACCAATATGAGTTCCAGTAATAACAGTAGCACTTATGACATTAGCACCCATGACATCAATAATCAACCGAGTTCCATTGCATAACCCAGCTGAGATATCAAGGTTCCTCATTAACATAACAGGGACACCTTTTTTCAAAGTCAATCGATGATAAGGTAAACCAGAACAACGAACATTATTCAAAAATTCTGTTGTCAACCAATCAGCTTGCACGCCCAACCCTTCATCAACCTTCCAAATAGAATCACAACTAAAATAGGTCCTTTCATCACCAGGGATTAATGTCATGATCCATTGGTTCACAATGTCAACCAACTCCAATGTTGGGGCAAGGATGGCTCTATCATTGAAAAAGCCTGGTTATAGGTGATTACTACCAATTTGTGGGTAAGTGAATGCCACCAAGTCATTGATTGGATCCTTATCAGACAACAACAACAAATCATCTGGAATATCAATTATTGATTCACCATCACGATCTTCGCCTAACAACCCATCACCTAACGCAAGTATCCAATCAGCAAATTCTTTAACCATATCAAGAGAACGCACATCACCTCTACTTTGCAAGCGCATGTTTATAGTCAATCTCAAGACAGTACAATGTTTCCACAACATTGATGAGTTAACTGTTGCCATAACAATCTCAGCCCTGCTTGCCTTAGGAATAACTGGAAGTATTTGCCTAAAATCACCGCCGAGCACCACAACCTTACCACCAAATGGTGTTGCAACACTTTCTTCGGCCTTAAATCTCATAATATCCCTAAATGTCCTGTCTAATGCCTCAAATGCCCACTTCCCTACCATCGGAGCCTCATCCCAAATAATTAAGCTGGTTTTTGTATCAACTCAGCTTTTGGACTACCTTGTTTTATACCACAGCAAGAGTCCTCATCCAAAGACAAGGGTATAGAAAATTGAGAATGTGTTGTCCTTCCACCTGGTAATAACAAAGAAGCAATACCACTAGAAGCAACATTTAAAACAATCTTCCCTTCAGACCGCAATTTATATGTCAATGTTTTCCACAGAAACGTCTTACCAGTGCCACCATACCCATATACAAAAAAAAAAAAAACCATCATCATCTTCATGTATAGCATCTAGTATTTGATGATAAGCATTCCGCTGGTCATCATTCAACTTGTCAACATACCGAGCATGATTGTTAGCCATGAGATGGATGTCATAGTTTAACTCATTGAACAACAAAACATTGCCATACTCAACTAAGTCCTCTTCAACTAGTCGTGGCATGGGATCAAAATCTTTTAATGACTTTCCATTTGTCATCAATATTTTTTCCACCTCCAGCAAACATAGTTGTTGTAATCTTTCAGCATTGATAATCATATCTACAAACAATCGTGCAACAAATCAGTTATTGGTAATTTCATGGAAACAATATATGCAGTAACAATCATAAAAGCATACCTGGGCAGTTTAGTAGTCTCCTTTGATCAAACAAAATTCTATCCGCTAGTAACTCCCAAGTCCGCTCCCAAACATTAGTGGGATTACTCATTGATGATGATAACAATAAACTCACAAATAACTTTCTCAAATATGCTCCAGATGCTAATTTAGAAACTTCTACAATACCATCAATGAACTCCTTATCATCACTTAACAAACCAAATGCCGCACAAGCGTCACGAAATGTTGTATATATTTGGCCATCAACCGTGCGCAGAGATTCGTAGCTCGTGCACCCTCGCTGAACATTTAACAATAAACGCATGTAGAATAATTCACCAGTACCAAAAGGAACAAAGTTCATTCGACCAATAGAATACCCTCTTTTTCTAGGTCTCCACTCACGTGTCTAAACATCATAGACAAAAATAGATGGAAACTCAGCATATGTCAACATCTTCCCTTCTTCATACTTCATATTAGCCTCCATCCAAGCTAGGAACATGGTTTTTTTGTCCTTATTATTGGCAAAGACATTGTCAAACGGATCATCATCACCAAATAAAACAACTTGTTGACATGGCAAGTGAAATGTAAGTCTTTGCACTGGAGGCCATCTATGATGAATATCAAAGGAAAATAACCGCCAAATTGACTCACATGGTGATAAATATCGGCAATCATAATAATGTTTAATCTCATCTGGTTCTTCAGGGAGGCCATGTGCAACGCCACCAATGCTCATTGAGACAGTAACCCTATCAACACCCTTGTTAATATACTTGAAAAGATACTTAATTGAGTCACACTTGTTACAATATTCTATATTCACATGTGCTTGGTACTTCATCAACAACAACGGATTATATGGAACAACGTATCGATTATCTAGCTCAATACCCCTCCTGAATGTTGTGATGCCAGTGTCTCTCCTCCTGTAAATAGGATAACCATCATTGTCAAATGATGTCATATCAATAAAGCGTTTGGGAAAGAATTTGGAACATTTTCCATCAACCATGCAAGGTGAATCCCTACGAACTACACCACATGGACCATGAACCATATAAGCAGTAACAACTTCAAACAACTTCGGGTATGTAGCAGGATCTGGAAGTTCAGCACATATAACAGAATCAATTGCATCTGAGCTATCCAACTTGTTACTTGCATCTAACCATAATAAGATATGAGCATGGGGAAGCCCGCGTTTTTGAAATTCAATAGAATACATACCTTCGAAGGAAAAAAATGTAATTAAATATATTGTATGCAATCCATCAACAACTTCAATAAATAATGATCATTATAAAATGAAACTAACCTGCATTAACCCTCCCAAAGTACTCACCCTTCTTGATATCAGCCATCATCTGATCCAATTTAATGCGGAAAACACGACACGTAACGTCAGGACGATGGTATGCACTTGACCCAATACTTGTCACAAATCTATCTATCTCTGGCCACTTAGGGTTACAAGTTACAGTTACAAATAGATCTGGATATCCATACCGGCGACAAACTGCCATGGCATCTTGACAATTGTTAAACATATACCTCCTACCACCAACAAATGACGCTGGCAACACAGTTCTAGACCCAATAGTTGCTGGGTCAATGTCACCACGATCAATAGCCTCCTCAAGGCCCTGTAGAAATTCTTTGCGTATAGTGCTCTGGTTATTCTTAATGTAAGACAGTCTTTGAGCCTCAACCATAGAGTAAGCATCAACAACGAATTGTTGAAAAAGATGTTGACTTTTTAGCAGGACTGCATCCTCCATGGCTCTAACCTGGAGCCTGAAGGAGATGAATTCTCTGGGGGATACACGTTTCCTTTTATTGCCTCTAGAACTATGGTGACGCTCGGATAGTGGAATATCCTCCTGGTAACCATCATCACCGTATGGAAATAGCAATGGATACTGGAGGGGAAGAAATGCGGTATGTGTCTCGTGAATTCTTTGATATTCACCACCGAACGACTTCACAACGACATCCCGACCACAATCAGAACCATCTATATCACCAACGATTAGCCCAGTAACCTCATCAACAACTGGTAGGTTATAGGTTCTCGGATCACGTGACTGACTTCGGAACAATCTTAACGACACTTGGTTGTCGGTCTCGCCGAGGAACACATCACGAACTCGTCGAAATGACTTAGCAAGAACATTGTACTCATTGACCATAGTCAATAATTCAGTGCCAACAAAGGATCCAAGTGGGGATTGTCATTATGGCTACATGAATGGAAATGAAAAGATTAATATATATATTAGCAACACACCAATACATCACAAAAGAAATGTGGTAAAATTTAAATACAACAAAGCAAGTAATATGACTAACCTGAAAATGTTAATCCTATTATTTACTTCATTTTGTGTGTTGTAAATGTACAACTGAGCAAATTTAGGCTTCGCACCAGGCACTGACAATAAAGTCCCAATGCGATGATAATTTTGACCACCGATGACAAACTGAGGTGGGCCCCTACCATCATTGCATGTTGTATTGATTACTCCCCCAAGAGATGTAAACGCAAACATACTATTATATTTTCGAACGTTTTGCATAAAATGGGCACTTTTCTCATCATTGTCGTCGACCAAACTCCTGAGGAGCACAGGTGGTTCCTTCAAATATGGCAACACAACCTTTCCTCTCATGCAACACATGGAGAACTCTGGCGACGAAGTTGCAATATTTTTTTCTACACGTTCTTCAAACCAAAAATTTGCTCCACAAAAAGGGCAAATAGAGCTCATGTCACCAATGTCAGAATAGCCTATAACAGAAAAAATCAATATTGGCAAAAAAATGTTTGGATAATTGATAAAAAGACACCAATTTAACTTACCATCCAACTCACTGCAAGCAAACAACAAATGATCCTCAACTGATTTTTCTTGGTATTCATTAATGTATTCTTCACATAAAATTATCCATTCATTGATCAGATCATCTACAATGAACAAAGTAATGAATTTCACCAAAACATTGATATCAAAGAATTCAAGATTCAAACAGAATCATTCAAGCTGGCGTATGACATTAGAGCTAAAAAAACAACCATATTATACCTAACACCTGAACAATGATAACCTAAGTCAATTATTGAAAGCCCATATAAGAAGACGACGGAAAAAAAACCACGTCGTTGACCAAAAATTGATGCAGATGAAAAATTTGTGAAAATATAACATATGCTCCACTGAGAATACTAAGACGATATGCTAACATATATCAAAATTGAACATGAGCAAGTATTTAAATGTTGAAAAATACTCAGCCCCCAATCACCAACACTCTCTGCAATGACTCGCCTCGACGAATACCAGGAAGAATTCTCATTAAGTGTCCATGACCGCACTGAAAATATTATTAGATAATTGAACATACAATTACGAAGACAGTAATAGTCATAATGGTATACATGTTATTAAATGTAAGGGATGAACAAAAGAAAACTAAACTGTGATCAATTCTGCGCCTGCTCCTCCGTCCAGGATCCTGGGAAATCCGGTAATCACGGCCATGACAACCAGGTGAGTGAGACCAACTCATGAATAAAATACTGATAGGTAAGGGAAGGAACCACCGAGCAATTTTTTTGCGATGACCAAATAGAAAAAGAATCCAGCTACAAACAAATAAAAAATTGCAAACAATATAAGATTTCAATATAAACATTATAAGAGAATATGCTACAAATGTGTTCTTAGTAATTACGGATAAAGGATACATGATATTGAGAACATTGAATATGAAGCATTGTGGGATACCCAAAAGAATAACCAAAAACTTTTTTTTAACGTGAAATCAAACAACAGAAAGCAATGAAATATTATCATTAAATAGACAGTGAGTAAAAATTCGTCAAACCTGGGATACCCAGAAGAGTAGTCAACTTAAGAACTGAATGGAAATGGATCACGAAGAAGCTTCAATGTAACTATACCCGAATAGAAAACTTTCAATGGCCGACTCTCACAGGGTAGTGCGTTGAATGAAATAGAGTAATGGTATTTCATTGTTAGCTGTTGATAATAGCTAATTCCATGGAGCTACATTGTTAGATGATCCTCACTACTCAATGAAATGTAAATCAGAGAATGATTAATAGACACTGAGTTGAAAAAATATCAACATGTTTGGAAATTGAGGAAACGTTTATATACAACCCTGACGAGCGCACTCAGCTCATGTATGTGATGTATGTACAATGATTACATTGCATTAATAGCATTGGGTGTACACTCCAACTCGAATTTTCTGACAGCATGGTCAGACTAATTTTTAATGGCTTACAAGTAGTTGTTACAATAAAATTGTAATGTGACTCGACATTGTGTAGACACATTAATTTGATACACATATTTACCAACACCAATAGTAAAGCAAAGAAGTAACAAACAATCCTTCTTATAATATGGACAGTGAGACCCCTTTCATTTTTTATTCATAGTTCTTTTATCATCCATGCCATACATTTGGTGCTGAATGTGTTTAACAATAATGTTATCAACCATGACTAATCATCTTTCTTCCAAGGACAGTAGATGTAATTTTGACGGTTCTTATCAATCCAAAAAATGCACAATATGAACTGACTTAAAATATTTCGCGCTGTTAATATTAACCTTTGCTAAATGTCAAGATGTAAAACATAGAACTCTACATAGGAGGAAGAATTGTTAGTTATTAAATGAGTAGAACCTACCTCACGAACAACACACTTGTACCTCAAAATATTAGCCCTCACAACACCCAAACTGTAATCATTATCTATTTTACCGTTTCCACCCTATAAAATAATAACCATGTTTTAGTCTCATCTAAGTTTTTCACAATGGGAGTTTATTTTATTGGGACAATTAACTGCAATGCCCTTTTTTATGTTGTTTTGATTTATCTAAAAACATTCTTTGAAGTAGAAATTACTTAAACTCAACAGATCATAAATCAATCGAGAGCTAAATTTATTCGCTCAACCATGTAAATATATGTCACCAAGGAATGAACATATAGTGTGTAAGTAAATTATGAGGTACGAAATGAATGTTGGTTATAGACCTAAGTTGCAGAACACACAAAATGTACTCAGAAGGAAACATGATGAAATAAACTGCTAATTTACTTATAATCACAGGAATATGATAATAAGAAAGAACAGGCCAACAATTAAATACCGGGGACCCTATGACAAGCATAAAAACACAAACAGAGCATTTTTTTTATAATTGCTCCCACACGACAGCTCTCACAAGGATTAGAGAACATTACATATATCTTTACGCAAAACCAAAAGAACATCACAAAGTATGTTTCACATTGACAGAAATACACACAAGACCCAAAAGATCGAACCATAACGAACTACATTGTCTCGAAATGCACCATTGAATCCAACTACGATCATACTATTAGGCTTTCACATTCGAAGATTAAGATCTCCAATATCATCTCCAAAGTAGGTATTACTGGTCGAGGCATCATGCACTGCAGTAGACCCTACATCACATTCAACCTTCATGTTTACTGATAGCATATTTCCCAGAAGATCAATGGTCCCATCTGCATGGTCTGTTCCCTTCAATGGAACCTCACTCAAAAGTGAACCTTCGGGACTGGACTCAACAACTACTTCTTTCCCTTTAGACGAAGGAGCCACCAGGAAAACCCTGTGTGAATCTCCATCCTGTAAAAGAAGCATGCAAATAAATTCAAACTGGAAAATAACACAGTTGTAATTTGTAATTGGTTTCAGACCTGAAACGGTTTGGAAGAAGCATACAGTGTGGGATGTAACCATTGTATCCCCATGGACGAATTTCTCAATAATACCATCATCATCACACACACGGCTAACAGGAAGCACACATTGTCCATTTGATGGAGGAGAACACTTAGTTTCAACCTTGAAAAGAAGTTTTTTTCCTATCAATGCACCAAACATGGCTGGATATCTGGTAGCAATGGGATCCTACCAACAAACGACAATGGAATTATACATAATACCATATTCAATGCCCACTGACAGTCAGTGAGGGTCAAAACTCTTCAAAATGTGACAATGGCATAAAAAATGAAGTTGCGGGCAACTAATTAACTAACCTCAACCTGATCCATTACATCTTTGCATGGCCTACGGAGCAATTTCTCGAGATCACCATCAGAGATCATCAAACACACATCACACAATCCGTCGAACACCTTTATCTTTAATTCGTACCTGAAGCTCTAAGAAATTACACAAAGCAAATAGCTCGGCTAGCATTTTCAAATAACAATATGCACACGTCAGTTTGCAAAGCATATGAAGCGTTTAACTCGGAGATGAAACTCTGGAAAATTATTTAAATTAAATGGCTCGGCTGATATATTCAAAGAGAATATACACACTAAAGTTTGCAAAACATGTGAAGCACTTAGTTCACACCTCAGACTCTCAAAAATTATTTGAGACAAATGGATCGGTTAATATTTTCAATTAGAATACACAGACCCAATATTGCAAAGGTTATGATGCATACCGTGGAGTGACATTCACAACCCTTCTGCAACAACCTGGACAATAAAAAACCTCAGACACAGACATAACCCTCCGATTGCACTTGCAAGAAAAATACCACCACTTCCCATCCTCAATGATATTTACTACAGTTGCTAGAACAACAAATGTGCGACACTGCAACCATGAAAGCAGAGAAGAAGAAAAAGAAAAACAGTGTGATATAAGACAGCAGAACAATATACCGTGAATAAAAAATGATCATTAATGATGTCACAAATAAATGATTTGTTAAGACTAAGTAGCATATAAAAAAATTCAGACCTCTGCAGCAAACAACAATTCTCCAATAGTTTTTCTTGGGTGTAAGACTAAGAAATCATTAACCAATGACATCGCACTTCCATTTGTGGTTGTTGATCCAATGCATCCATCTAGCTTCAAGCCCATGCAACTCATGCTGAAATGAATAATATAAATAATGATCACACAAATAAAACACGTGCAGCCAGTAGCCAATAATATGACATGGAAAACACTACACACAAAGACACAAACTATATGAGGTGTGACCCCAATTAATTATTAACGAAATATTACCGGTTCTTGAAGTCAACGATTGTTGGAATGGTTGGATTGAACAGGAGGCGTGTGGCAGTAAAATGGTTTTGAATTAATAATTCACCTAAGGAATACAATCAACAAATTATATAAGGTGTGGTAATGATACTTGCCATAGATAGAAATCAAAGGTAAACAGATCACCCAAAAAACAAACGTTTTGGTAAATAATAAATTATATTGCACAATATATAATATAAGTTAGACAACAAACCGAAAACCGGGCCGGCAGCAGGGACCACCCTAGCATATTGGACAGCAACAATGGGTTTAGTACGCCCAAAACACCTTATGAATTCTTTAACACATGACACATACTCTTCAAATAACATGCATTCAACTTTGCCCCTGTATTGTCAAACATTTAATAAAAATGGAGAGCCCCATGAAAAATTAATGGATTACGATATGAAACAATAAAATAGGTTACGTGTGATCAGTGATCTCCAAACAAATATATTTCTTCACAGCACCACCATGAACATAATCCCTCTCAAGAGATACAGCAGTGACGACGCCAACAAAATCTATAAAGAAAAGGATTAAATAATGTATTGAGCAGGTGAATAGAAGACCAATAAAAAAAATTGAAAATAAGGCAATATGAATATGCAGAAATATGTGTGGAGAAATAAGTATAATATACCAACTAAATTGTCAAAGTAGGCTTTGTAGTTGACTATTTGCCAGTTACTCATTGGGATAATGCCAAGAGTGCTGATGAAATCACGTTCCCCTTCCATGACCTGGCTCCTATGCTGAAAAAGCAGTTTGTACATGTGCTGTGTGGGCTTGTATGTTCCTTTATTTGGCAACACAACCATATTCTTAAAATAGTAAACACCTTCCTCAACTATATTCTTTTGAATGGCCTTTATATATTCCTTCGGAATTGTTGCCTGGATTTTGCAGCCCCGCGTACATAACATTTGCCATTTATAACTCAATCAGACACTATTGAAATAAATCATAACATGGATGTGGACAAAATTATAACAGCAAACGTAAAACAAATATATGTTAACTCCAAAAGATCACTGGTCGACCTAATACCACCAAAATGAGCATAAAAAACAAAATAACATAGGTAAACGATGTGCGGCCATAAAAATATAAGATCAACCTGGGAATCTATCAAGACCAACTCCACACTTGCAATACCAAATGGAGAGACATAATCAGAGACACCCCACATTCGGTTAACACAAGCTTTAATCGTCCATCCCTCAGAACTAAGAGTAACATCCTTTAGCAGATGACATACAAATGAGTGACCTACCATGCTTCCCTGAAACAAACTCGGCCAAAGTTAGGACAACCAGCTCTGTAAGTATATGTTTAGGAGCTTGCGCTAACAGCTATATCTAATTGAATAATATTTATAAACCATTTGTTTTCTAAAGAGAAACTTGAGATATATAAACCTTTGTCTGATACATGCACTGGTAAAGAAGACAATCAGTAATTGTTAGAACTGGCTCAGCAACGGGAAGCTCGGATGCTCACACCGGGAAAAGGTTGAGAACGGATGAATTTCAACACGGACCTAGTATGTGATGATGTGGCTTAGAAACTGCCAGCTCACAATCTACTTACGGGCCACGTCAAAATAACAGCACTGTGATGGATGCCTAAGCAATGCCCAATGTAGTAACATGGCAATAAAGGAAAAATATCTCGTTCCCAAACCCCCCATTAGCTTTGGACTACAAGTAACAGTACATTAAAATAAAAAGGGGAGGGACAGAACCAATGGAAAATAAAAAATTAACCAAAACATTGGGTAATAAATTCCTATGGTGAAGAAACATAACTTGAATTAAAACATAATCCATCTAAATGGCCAAGACCATTCATTCTTCCCAAATGATTTAATCGAAACCAAACTAAAATGGGGAAACATTAGTTGCAATGAAACTAAGACATCATAATTGGTAAGACAAGTCCGGTGTCAGTCCAATTAATGTTGCTGGCTGAGGCTCTGTGGATGCAGCCCTGAAGTGATCCATACCCGATATGCAAATCATGAAGAAAACCCATTAAAACTGATGTAACCAAAATGGGGAAGCATTCTAGTTAGTTTGATATCAACCGTCGGATTATATAGAGCTACATGGAAACCATTCTAAAGGAACACATCCCATCCATTGATTTGCATTTTAGACACATGAAGAAAATAAATAAAACAATTTAAACAAATTACAAGTTAGTGGGTTTTAGCTGTTACTGAGTAGACAATAATTACCTATCGCCCTATTAGACCCTAAGTATATTGGATTTGGCACCAACTACCAACAGATTCATCACATGTATTCATTACAGTTCAGGTGAGCAACAACCGATCAAGATACAATCAACCAAATGAACTAAATATGGTTACCACATTACAAATTGGGGGAAATTAACGAACTAATAAGAGAATGCTGGTTCGTATCAAACTAACCAGTTAAGGTATAGGGGAAGTAAAGGATACAAAATGAATTTAATTGACTGAAAAAATCAGTCTATGCAATAAACCCAGAACCACTCAATGAAAATCCACATCAGCTGTTCCATCACCAGGTAAAATCATTACACTGTCTAAACCCATTTCCCACGCAAGCCAACATCACCACTGCGACACAAAAGGATATGGTTAAACAAAATAACAACTAAAATGAAAACAAAAAATTGACCACTTAATGAATCAATTATTTCACGGTGACATTCGCCATAAATGAAAACTAATATTAATAAGGACTTTTCACTTGGTATAGTTTCAACGGTCCCATTTACCAGATGATTTTTTTTCTCAGGCACTCGTTAAAATCAAGACATATGTTTATTAAACTCACACCTATAGAAGGAAAAACGCATTAGATGTCAGGGAAAAAATAAATACACAAAACACTTGACGAACAATTTTTCTTCCAACGAATATAACCAATCAATACTCCAACGATCTAAATATTTGAAGAAACAAAGCATACGCAGAGATGAAATCAAATGCTATAAGTTAACAACATGGAATTAACTTGGTTGGTGTCAATAATTTCTCTAATCGGGGGCGAAGAGGCTTAACTGTGCATAAACTATAACCAAGATTGTCCATGATATTAGAAGATACATGTGGTTAACATCACAAAATAAATTTCTGTTCACAATACTCTCATTAAATTTTTTGGATGTTGTTATACAAAGTCTATTCTATTATGATTAATCCGATCTATCTAAGTTATATATTGATGATAAACTTTTTGTTAATATTTCACTTTAGATTTATTAATATATCTTTGGTAAAAAAGTCAAAAAAAAATTGATAAGGTAAAGATAGAAACCTAATTCGTGGGTTACATATAAATTTTTAACCAAGCTTATTAAATCACATGTATTAAGTAAAATTAGTTTTCTTGAGCAACTGATAAATATAGATGACATGATGATATAGTATTTTGATTAGCCTTTAATCTAATTTATCCTTTAAAAAATATTGCTGGGAAATATTAATTCTAGAGTCATTAATTTTAAAAGATTTTATTTAAACTTTTTTTGTGTAAAATTATTTTATTTTGTAGACTACACCTAAGGTTATTTTAGCTTCATAAGGTGGGTTTAGGGTTTAGGGTCATAAACTGGAAAATGTTAGGTGAGCTTCTTAGAAACTAAGAGGTAAAAACGAAAATGAAATTTATTAAAATATTAAGGGTAAAAAAAAGTAATTACAAAAATCATAATCTATAAATGTAAATGCTCCTTGAAAAAGCGTTCAAAAATATATTATAGACGACAATATTAAGTTTTGATATCAAGAACTTCTAAACTGGTTAAAAGTTTTGATAAGTTAATTATTGCCTAGCCGAACTTATTAAATTAAGTGCATTTAATAAAATTATTTGTTTTAAGTAATTGATAATTGTAAATGAAATATTCATATGATTTATTGACTAAATTTTAATCTTATCTAATAAAAGACAATTATTGACGGGTTATTATAACTATATAGTCATTAAATTTAAATTTTTTAATCACACTATGTTGTTAACACATGGAATTATTGACGGGTTATTATAACTCTTGACTTGTGTAGTTAACACATGAAATTAGCTTGGTTGGTGTCAATAATTTCTCTAATCGGGGGCAAAGAGTCTTAATTGTGCATAAACTCTAACCAAGATTGTCTATGATATTACAGGATACATGTGGTTAACATCAGAAAATAAATTTCTGTTCACAATATTCTCATTAAATTTTTTGGATGTTGTTATACAAAGTTTATTCTATTATGATTCATCTGATCTACCTAAGTTTGATGTTTATGATACACTTTTTGTTAATAGTTTGCATTAGATTTATTAATATATCTTTGGTAAAAAAGTCAAAAAAATAAGTTGATAAGGTAAAGATGGAAACCTAATTCGTGGGTTACACATAAATTTTTAACCAAGCTTATTAAATCACAAGTATTTTGTAAAATTAGCTGTCTTCAGCAACTGATAAATATAGATGACATGATGATATAATATTTTTATTGGCTTTTAATCTAATTTATCCTTTAAAAAATATTGCTGGGTAATTATAATTTTAGAGTCATTAATTTTAAAGGATTCTATTCAAACTTTTTTTGTGTAAATTTATTTTATTTTATAGACTACACCCAAGGTTATTTTAGCTTCATAAGGTGTATTCAGGGCTTAGGGTCATAAACTGGAAAATGTTAGGTGACTTTCTTAGAAACTAAGAGGTAAAAACGGAAATGAAATTTATTGAAATATTAAGGGTAAAAAAAAGTAATAACAAAAATCATAATTTATAAACGTAAATGCTCCTAGAAATAGCGTTCAAAAATATATTATAGACGACAATATTAAGTTTTGGTATCAAGAACTTCTAAACTGGTTAAAAGATTTGATAAGTTCATTATTGTCTAGCCGAACTTATTAAATTAAGTGCACTTAATAAAATTATTTGTTTTAAGTAACTAATAAATATAAATGAAATATTCATATGTTTTTTTACTAAATTTTAATCTTATTTAATAAATGACAATTATTGACGGGTTACTATAACTATAGAGTCATTAAATTTAAATTTTTTTAATCACACTATGTTGTTAACACATGGAATTATTGACGGGTTATTATAATTCTTGACCTGTGTAGTTAACACATGGAATTAACTTGGTTGGTGTCAATAATTTTTCTAGTCCGGGGCGATGAGTCCTAACTGTCCATAAACTCTAATCAAGATTGTCCCTGATATTAGAGGATACATGTGGTTAACATCAGAAAATAATTTTCTGTTCACAATATTCTCATTAAATTTTTTGGATGTTGTCACACAAAGTTTATTCGATTATGATTAATCTTATCTATCTAAATTTTATGTTTATGGTAAACTATAGGTTAATATTTCACTTTAGATTTATTAATATACCTTTGGTAAAAAAGTAAAAAAAAAATAAGCTGATAAGGTAAAGATAGAAACCAAATTCGTGGATTACATATAAATTTTTAACCAAGCTTATTAAAGCACAAGTATTTAATGAAATTAGTTGTCTTGAGCAACTGATAAATATAGATGACACAATGATATAATATTTTTATTGGCCTTTAATCTAATTTATCTTTTAAAAGAATATTACTGGATAATTATAATTTTAGAGACATTAATTATAAAAGATTCTATCTAAACTATTTTTATTTAAAATTAATTTATTTGGTAGACTAAAACTAAGGTTATTTTAGGTCCATAAAGTGTGTTTAGGGTTTAGGGTTATAAATTGGAAAATAGGTGAGTTTCTTAGAAACTAAGAGGTAAAAACAAAAATGAAATTTATTAAAATATTAAGGGTAAAAAAAAGTAATATAAAAAATCTGTAGTTGTAAACGTAAATGCTCCTTGAAATAGCGTTCAAAAATATATTACAGACTACAATATTAAGTTTTATTATAGAGAACTTCTAAACTGGTTAAAAGATTTGATAAGTTAATTATTGTCTAGCCGAGCTTATTAAATTAGGTGCATTTAATAAAATTATTTGTTTTAAGCGACTGATAAATATAAATGAAATATTCATATGGTCTTGTCACTAAATTTGAATCTTATTTAATCAATCACAATTATTGTCAGGTTATTATAACTATAGACTCATTAAATTTAAATTTTTTTAATCACACCATGTTTTTTAATTTTTTTTTCTTGTTGACCAAACACAAGTTTATTTTTTCTGAATAAACTTGGCATAATTTGGACGCAAATGTCTGTGAGTTTTTTAAAAACTAAGAGAGATAAATTAAAATGAAATTTATTAAAATATTAAGGGTAAACGTAAGAATGAATATAGGAAATTATAATGTATATAGGCAAATGCTTGGTCAAATAGCATTTAAAATATATTAAAACCTAAAATAATAAGTTTTGTTATCAATCACTTCTAACCTGGTCAAATGATTTTGTTAGCTGATTTATAAGTATGTTAAACAATATTTTTAGCTTAATTACAAAAATGTAAAATAATATTACATATCTAAATTACAATACATGCATGGGTCATGACAAGCAAAATCAACCACTAAATTTCCCTTCGTAAGCTTTCTAAAGAATTTGATGCCCATTTGTGTGGCACCAAACATCTAAATGTTGCGATAAAATGACTAATTCAAGTGAACCACATGGTGAAAATTTATGGGAATAATAGAACCACACAACAAAAGAAAAGGATTTAATTTTCTGTAATCATCGGCAAAGTAGAGAGCCCATTAAGATTGGCATATCATTATAGACCCATAAGTTTTGTCAAACAACGCAACGCACCCACCATAGAAATATCATTTTTACTATTTTACGGATCAGAAATCTAGAACATTCGGTAAACATAAAAACTTTCACAGTAGGCAAACTAGGGGTGTCGGTAACAACAAAGGCGCCACAAAATCAGCCTCAACACCAAGCGAACTCGTATTGAACAACATGGAGTACTAATATTGTTCATGATATCAGTCTTCGAAGCATATACATTATTTAATACAAGGATGGGAAGATATATTGATATTCAACAACGAAACCACGGAAATTAATCATAAACACATTACATCAACGCACAAACACATTAATTCATCTAAACAACAAACACTCCTTGAATATGCTTACATAATAATCAATGCCTAAGCTTGATGCCTTTAAAGTTGGGCCACCCTCGTAGCAACATCACTCCAAAGCATCACGACAGACCATTCTAGGCACCAAGTGCAGGATAGGTTATCTCATTTGCATCCGATCCAAACACCCTGATACAAAAGTAGCGACTGTTCACCAGGGTGAATGAAATGACCATGGAAGTGGAGATACCATAAGCATCACGAATATTTTGAACACCAAGACAGAAATACAATCGCCCACGTCTAAAACATAGATAAACTGGAAACCTATTTCCCGATGGGTCTTTGCATACAACTAAGTCCTCCAAATGATTCCGCCATATCTCATGAAACCAGCGAGGAATCCGAATATGAGACTGTGAATCCAAAAACCAAAAGAGTTTAAAACGAATACAGTTCAAGGAAAATACGTGTCAGTTACAATAAAACCCAACATGAGCCACAAATTGAAAAATAAACCTCACGGGGTCGAAAAACAGCAAAGAACTTCCTTCTCGAAACAGCCGAAGCTCGGGGATTCAGAGGATTAATCCCAGGGAAATTGCACATCTGCAAATATAGATCATATCAATTAATGAAACCAATATGTAATATGTGAAAAGGACGAAAACGGGCAACACAACTCATGTCGAAATAGCACAGTAGATGTAAAATGTATCCATTTGATAAAAGAATACCAAAGGAATGTGCTCATACCATGCCCAGTAAAGGATTCTGCTGAAGACAAAGATAAGATACCAAGAGGGCTCAACGCTAGTGTACATATAGTTACATCAGGGGAGGCAATTTTATTAATGTTATTATAAAATACAGTAATAAAACAATATGTCGAACATTCATTATGTGTTTGAATTAAGTCAGGAAAAATCATGTAAGTTTATTATGGTATAATATTTATTAACTATTAATTAAATTCACAAGACAAGACATAATGTTATATTGATAATTGGCAGCCACGTTGGGCCTGAACTGCCAGAGAAATAACTGGCATCAACACACACAAGAAAAAGAAGCACACATTTGTCAGCGTTATCGTCGGGTCTGAACATTCGCAGAAGGCAGATCAAGAAATAATAATGGAACAGCTAGTTACATGAGCAGGCAAAAAAGGATTTGAATGTATTTGAGAGTGAACATTGCATTAGTTGGAGTTAATGTTGGGGCTTAATTTGTATTAAAATTAAGATGTCGTGGGCTAAAAATGGATGTTATAATTATTGTTCCTCATATAAGAAAAATAATATTAAAGGGCAAGATTGGAACCATCAACACCATGACGCTGAACAGAGCTTCGAACAAACATCACATGAAATTAAATGGAATAATTCACCATCCGGTGATCCAGACCGTGATGAGCAACGCATTTAGACCACAATCTCCTGCATAGCAAACAGATAAACAAACAACCTACGATACATAACATCGCTTATGAAACATGCAACCACACACCCACATCTACATGAGATACGACACGACATACACTGAACACATAATAGCCCACATAATCCAACAGAATGACAACCGTGATCGTTCCCTCCTCATGAACTCAGCCATGGACTGCTCAGCAACGTTAATCTTTTCGTCCGTTGCACGTAGCTGCCTTTCAATACGAGCTATCCGATCATCTACGGTTGTTGTGTGATGAGATTCACCGATTGCATCGAGGCGATCAAGGGGAGAATCAACCCAGTCAAAGTATTTACAACCCTATAATAAAAAGAAGCCCAACCAATAAATGTCGTATAAAAAAATCAACATAAAGAACTCTAGCATCAAACAGTAAGACTAACATGTATGCCATTGTTCATCCTATCACGACATTGGAGGAATCTTCTCCCGTGGTTTCTCTCCGTCCAAGATGTCCGAACAATGGAAGCCTTGCCACACAAGCAAACCCTACCACTGACATCACAATAACCCCTCGTCGTTGCTGGGTATGTCTAAGAGGACATTGAACCACCTTTAAGTCGAACCCTAGCTGCCGGTAAAACAATTAAAATAGCTGCATAAATTGAATTTAAAGTCAAGACAAAATGTTGGTATGCAAGAGGACACAACACAAGGATGGAACTAAATGCATACCTTTTTCACCAGAGAAATTATACCAGGATCATTGCATACCTTTTTCACCCTGAATGTGTCATCAAAACTAAATGCATGGTCGGCCAGCTTTGACACCTTGAATAAGAGCTCCATTCCAACAACAACGTTGAAATCACCCGGATATTCTGCTGCCTTGGGGTCCTGGAGAAAATAAACCAGGAACGAATTTGCACTTGTCTAAAAAAAACAAAGTCACACATGAAAATTAAAACAATGCATTCAACAGAGGTAATCACCACGACATCAGCCACCAACACAGAACATGGCTTTCCAAGCAGCTTCTCAGCATCAGCATCAAATAAAATAAAAGTGGCAGTGTCAACGCCATCGAACACTTCGACCTTTAACTTATACCTTAACATCAAACAAAAAGAAATATAAAAAACATCTTTACATCAATGATATAAGCAGCGTTAAACATTAGGGACATAACAGGCCAACCTAGGAGTCACTTCGAGGACATTTGTGCAGCACGAAGTGCAAAAGAACTTGTCGTCGACATCTGAGACAGTCTTCATGCAACGACATGCATTGTACCACCACATATCCTGGAAAAGAACAGCAGAAATACTTGCTAGGACGATGAAAACTCCCTCCTACAATTATAAACAACGCTTCCTCTTAAAACCAAGACCAACGCCGAGCCATGGAATATAACTACTGACTAAGAGTAAATGAAACCTCCTCAGTAGAGTGGAGCTCGTTAATTGACTTCCTAGGAAACAATTTGGTGAATTCTTCCTGCATGGAAAGCTCCCCCTGTGCCTCCCCTATAACACCAATCGAGGAAGATGGGTCCACCCCGAGAGCCACCATGCTGGCCAGTAACAAAATCATCGTAGGGTATAAGAAAATAGGAACATGGAAAGAATGCACCTAATTTCATTAAGTGCAGCGGCCAATCATGCATGGATTTTGAAATTTTTAGAAGAAAGATGGAAATGATTCACTCACCAGTTCCATAAACCCAATATAAAAAAACGTTACATCATTCCATGCCTAAACCCAGCCATTTTAATTTATATAGTGAGCTTATGCACACATAGACTTACCTTTATTGTTATAAAGAATTAAGACGGATGGGTTTTTTTCCAGAGCACTAATCATATCTTACGCAAATGTTAACTTTGTATAGAATGCGACCATAGACCCACACATCACTATTTTTTTCACACAGATAATCAACAGCATTGCACATAACATTATAACGAATTTAGTTCAAAATTTAGCAGCACACCAGCTTTTGAAATCAATCGCCTCTGGTATATCTGGATTCCACAACACTCTAGTTGTATTCATCACATTCTGGAGGACAACATCACCTACATGAAATAACAACAAAATTGTTTCAATCACTGGAGTTGAATGGCACATGCAGCAGACCCTAAAGGAAACAATGAAAACGTTTTGCCAGTAAAAAATGCAAATATATGATACCCTTGTAAGTATTCACACGAACAAATTGCGCTATGACCACTGGCATCTCGTCAACACCCCTCGATAGGTACTCCTTGATCATGTCAACATATGGCCTGAACACGGTGCACCTAACTTTCCCCCTGATAAAATTCACTGACATTCAAGACTCATGCCAACCCTGGAATTCATAAACTAACAATTTACCAATAAGGTTAATGAACCTTAGGAAGAACACTTACTTCTCATCAGACAACTCCATCACAATAAGTCTTGTTGTTCGGCCATCCCTGGCAGACAATCTCTCAGCGGATACAGCAGTCAATAAGCCCATGACATCTACACCACATATTAATAACACGTAAGAAAATTTACGCACAGCACCAATGCAAGAATTCCTGTTACCTCAGGTCACGAAAACATCAATAAAATAGCTTACCAACTAAATGATCAGACTTCCCTCCTGTTTCATACACTTCCTGAGAATCAGATAATGCTAAACTGTACAAAGGAACTGACATGGTCTCACACGGGATGACCCTTGTTCTGCTATGGAACAGAAGCTTGTATGCATGCCTAGCTGCACGAAATAATCCAGTGTTGTTGATGATGCCAAAGTACGCTATGCGATACGTCTGCCCCTCCATCATAACACCTCTGAATTTTTGTATCATCGGCTTCCTTACAGTAGCTTGAATCCTATTTCCCTGCAACATTAAGGACAGCGTCAACACACTTTACCTTGTTCAATAAAACATCTTTGATTATTAATGATGACCAAATCCAAAGAGAAAAATTACTTATGAACAAAAGCTACAACCTCCGAGTCCATGAGAACCATATCAATGGAGAAAGGGAGGGATGGTTGGTCAATGGGTGCCATGTCCCATAGGCGAATCACTCGAACCTTGATCCTCCAATTTTGCCTCCCTGGACACAGCTGCTTGACGAGGTCCAAACCACCAGACATCTTGACTCAGTGAAAATGTTAACAACTAGAAGAAAGTTTAGACGATTGCATGCAACACAAGTAAGGACCTCAGACGTGGTTGATTACCATGGCAAAAACATCGTTTTATAGGCAATGTGCACCCAATGGAACAATGTTTTTTCCCACCGAAAACCCCAAACAGTGTTACCCCCAAAATTCAAATTCAAAGATGAACTGATTCTGTCAGGCTCCATTTTCGCTGAGCACACAAACAAATAATTGGTGGTTTCCTTTTCCCGCTTTATTAATATTCTACCACTCCCACCAGACTCATGAACCGTTCACAACCTTCAACCGTATGGGGTCCTAATTAGTAACCCATTCACGTGTAAAAGACAATAATTTCCCATATCATGTACGATGGCAACGTGGCATATGCATTAAATGACCCTGACATGAACCGTCTAGAAACAATTAATGCATAACAGAAGCACTTCCACACAAGTGGCTCTCAGAACCAAAAAAGATAACGGGTACTAACCAAAATGTTTATTTATTCAAGAACATCACAAAAAATGAAAATATATAATAATAATAATTAGAACAACCAAGACACCCAACAAAATTCGTAGAACTTCTTTGACACATGAGACATAACATGTGGTAATGCATTATAAGCCTTGATTTACATAAACACTTATTACCATTTAATTTCAAACAACAATTACCATTTAATTTCATCCATATCTTATGACAGCCAATGGTATAACTCTGATACCATATGTCATGGTTTGATAACAACATAGCAAGATCTATTAATCACTACAGGATTACCTTCTAATAATCAGTATAATAAGGGATCACATCAATTATGTAGTATTAAACTGCAAAAATCACCATATTAATTTTATTCACTACCAACGACGGTTCAATAAAACTTACTGGAAAAAGTCACTACACAATTCATCTAATCATTACATCACTAATCTAAAGGACATATACAGTATTCTGCGCACTATTCACGTTCACATTAACTGACGTTGAATTACACCACAGTATATACTAAGCCATATTAGTAACAGATAAAGTCCCTCACAAATAATGTCAAGGATGCAATTTTGCATTTTATAAAGCTACACCTAGAGAAATAACCAATAACCATATATAAAGGCATTTGAGGAACTACAACACCTCACAAAGGTCATTAGTGGAAGAAAAAAGTTGATGAATAGTGAAAAGGAACCCAGGAAAATACTTCGATTGTAGAAGTTTAGATTGGGGGAGAGGGAGAGGAAATAGAGGGAGCAGAAATGTGATTGTACATTTGGTATGATGGAAATGAGAGAAGATGGAAATTGTTAGATGTGGGGCCCATATAAAAATATTTCTTCGAAGAATTGTGAAGAAAGGTGCGGAAATGGTCAGACAGAAGGAGGATATTGCACAAATACTTGGACATTTGTGTCCATGATTTGTATGAAGAGTGCGTAACTTTTTATGAATATAAAAAAGCAATCTTAAATAAACAGAGGGGCATTTAAGTCTCTATGTATTATAATTCTATTTCTTTTCATTGTATTTCTCTCATATTTCTCTCCTACTAAACAACCCAATTTCTTCACTATTTCTCACCTATTTCTCTCCACTCTATTTCTCTCTACTCTATTTCTTTCCACTCTACCAAACATACCCTAAATGAGTATGAGTTCGGGTACTGATAAATATCCTCAAATTTTAATGGGAATAGGTGTGGGTATGGGCAATATGTGTCCAGCTCGCCCTATACCCATAGAGACATTTTAATTAACTAAATTTATTTAATATGTAATTATATGTATTAATTTTAAAATTTTGTTATATTGTGTCTTGGTTTTTTTTATTTTTTTAGATAAGCAAAATTCATTGAAGAGAGCACTAGGGGTGCTCTAATCCAATACAAAACAAAAAGTCAAATAAAAGATACAATCCTAGCCATAAGAACCAAAAACCAAATGTCTATGCTTCTACCCTTGTCACCAAATGAAACATGAAACAATGAACAGGAACCAGAATTTAAATAGGCAGAAGGCGACATTAAGCAGGAGGAAAAATGGTAATGGAAACTGAAGTCTTTTACTTTAAGCCACTTCCAAGAACGGAGTTATATTAGCTGTAACAATTCTGAAGCAGACAACACATTATTTGAAAAATCAGCCTCATTTCTGGCCAGCCATAGACTCCAAAGAACAGTTAGCCAAATAATCGACCACCTATACCTCACTTTACACATGGGGGAGACCCAAAAACTGTTCAAGATGCGAGATGAATGAATTATGTAGAGCAGAATTAAAACCACACTAGTCCAAATAAAGCACCCATATCACATAAGCACGGGGGCACTCAAAGAAAATATGTCGTGAGGTTTCTACTCCTTATCCACATCACACACACTCAGCGTTAGAAAGTTGGATAATATTCCGTTTCACTGAATTATCTCTTGTAAGTAAACGATTATGTTTGTGATATTTAACGATTATGTTTGAATGGTTTTAATAGTTATTTTAAATTAGTGTTTTTTTTCTTGAGTTATTAATTTTTTATTTAATTATAGTGAGGGTAATGTGCTTGAATATAAGCATACCGACATGATGATTATTTGATTGAATTTGAATCATTACCGATAATTGTTGAAAGGCGTTGATCTTAAAGTCTAAACTCTAAACATAAAAAATATGGACAAATTGTTGAAAGGAGATAATTGATCTATTATATTAATTGTTGATTCAATCTAATTTTGAAATTAATAAATATTTGATCAAATTGGATTAACCGCAGGATCAAATTGTTGAAAGGAGATAATTGATCTATTATATTAATTGTTGATTCAATCTAATAATAAAACCTAAATTGAATTAACAGTAGGATCAAATTTACATAGTTGAAAAAATTGAATTCCAAAATCATAAAAAAAATGCTATGAAAATAGGGATCAAAAGTCCATATAAACCTTATATATGTTTATTTATTTATTTTTACTTATTTTTTTATTTTTTAATTTCAATTTTATTTATTTATTTTTTTATATCAAAGCAGAATAGTCTAAGAAAGAGGGAGGCATAAGGTATTTTGATTTTGGGAAGCACCAAAGCAGCGTGGAAAGGAAACCCCATTGACAGCTGATCTGAGAAAGGGAGAGAGTGATGGGTTTGCAACCACTGACCAAGTTGATGGCCTCCATCGCCTCGCGCCGCCAATGCCTCCGCCACTTATCATCGGCGGCGTCATCGCCGGCGGTGTTCGTTGACAAGAGCACGCGCGTGATCTGCCAAGGCATCACGGGGAAAAACGGCACCTTCCATACGGAACAAGCCATCGAATACGGAACCAACATGGTTGGTGGTGTCACCCCTAAGAAAGGTGGAACCGAACATTTGGGCCTTCCCGTCTTCAACACCGTCGCTGAAGCCAAGGCAGAAACAAAGGCCAACGCTTCCGTCATCTACGTTCCTCCGCCCTTCGCCGCCGCCGCCATCATGGAAGCCATGGAGGCTGAATTGGATCTCGTTGTCTGCATCACTGAAGGCATCCCTCAGCATGATATGGCAAGTGTTTCTCATTTTTCATTTCAAAATTTAAATATTATTTGTTTATTTATTTGGCATTTCATGTGTATGGTAATGGTAAAGATTAGTGTTTCTCATACTTGTTGAATACATTATGAGGAAAAAAAATCATTTTTTTTTTATCTGTTCATTACTTTGGCATCGTGAATTATTGCTTTATAATGTGTCTGGTTTGAGTGTTACGGATTTGAGTCTCTTAACAATATTGATATATACAGAATACTGTTGAGAGGGATTTGTCCTTTTGCTTGGTGGGGATTGTATGGTAAAACCAAAAACTTTATCTGCCACTTGTAGCCATTTATATGGAATGTATATTGCAATTAAAAATTTTCATTTTTATGATTTGAATTGTTTTTATGGTTATATTTTTATTTTGGTTTGGTATTAGTTTGGTGTCTATTCATGTAAACTGAGATTGGATGGCCAATGCATGGCTTTGATTTAGTTTTATTTGTTTTGAGGAAAAAAGGGCAAATGTCTTATGTTATGGTACCTTTTGTTTGAGTTTGGGAATCTAATGTATATATAACTCTAGCCAGTTATTGCATAACTTCTGTCTCTCTGATGCTGATATGAGTGTACTAGCTGTGAAGTTAATATTTTTATTCAATGTCAGGTACGAGTTAAAGCAGCGCTTAACAGGCAGTCCAAAACTCGTCTAATAGGACCAAACTGTCCTGGTATCATCAAGCCTGGGGAATGTAAAATCGGAATCATGCCAGGTTACATTCATAAACCTGGCCGCATTGGAATTGTTTCTCGTTCTGGTACTTTGACATATGAAGCGGTGAGTCTTTATCTTTTATGTCAGGACGGTTGTCTACTTGACTACTTTGCTGTAGTAGTGTATGACATTAACCTTGTATGTATTGATGATGAGATTTATTTGTTCAAATCATATCCACCATCTCCATGGGTAATGATGTCTTGGTGATATGTCACAGAAATTGTTGACACACTGGAGTTAGTTCTGTCTATATTATGCCACTTTTCTTTAGTGGAAAATGCACTTTCTTCTTTTCCACTTGTGATTGCACAATCCTGTGAATCTTGTGTGCCACTTATCATATTTTCATTGTCTGTCTTGGTTGCTTCCATAGCAGAGTTGAAGCATAATAATGAACCTGCTTTTTTTCTATGGAACAATTTATTGTTGTTGTACACTTTAAAAGAAAACTTCCAAGTTTCATACATCTCCATTCTCCTCAAATTTTAATTGTAGCTTTCAAAATGAAAATGCTTGTCTGTTATTGAGTAACGGGTTTATCCCTGGGAGTTATTACTTATTACCATTTGAAATTTGAAGTTCTTTTGATGCATACAGTATGATGGTTAACCGTAGATAAACCATGTATTTGTTTTTAACTATGCAGGTTTTCCAAACGACTGCTGTTGGCCTTGGACAATCCACTTGTGTGGGCATAGGAGGAGATCCTTTTAATGGAACAAACTTTGTTGATTGCCTTAAGAAGTTCCTTGCAGATCCTCAGACAGAAGGTACTTTGACATATTTTATCATGTCATGTATAGTATATTACTGCGTGTTTTCTTTATCCACTGAACCTTGGCAATGTCTTCTATGCATAGTTTCTGCCTGATGAATTGTCCCTTTAGTATTAATGGGACAGGGTCATTTACCATTGCTATTGGTTTCTGTAATTCAGGTATCATTCTTATAGGAGAGATAGGAGGAACTGCAGAAGAGGATGCTGCTGCACTAATTAAGGTTTCTTTTTAATTCTTACCCGTGCATAAATTTCTGTCTTTTACTTAGTGCCTGTTGTGTTTGGTTCCCAGTTGGGAACAGACAGAATCAATTCTGTGGAATTGATTTTAAATCACTTCCGTCCAACGTGCTTCGTAAATCGTGGATCATTCATTTCCTGCCATTGATTCTATAAATCTATCAAAATCACTTTTACCCAACTTAAACCAAATGGACCCTTAATTATCAGTATCTGAAAATTTAATATAAGTTTTTGTCCGTCTTATGAGGAAGGGATACTACTAATGTAGTTTAATATGTTTGTATAACTATAATTCCAGGAAATGGATTTAATAGAAATTGGATCAAAACTGTGTAGTATTTATCAAACAAGAGTCTAGCTCCTTGAAACAGAGGAGGTTCTCTGTAAAACTGAAAAACTGTAAGGGAAAAAGGTCTAGCAAATAAAGAAAAATAATTGCAATATTGCAAGTAGCTATATCCAGCCACACCCAGGCTTCACCCAATTCACCCTGAAATTCTTCTTTGCCTTCCCCTCTCCCCCTACTCCCTTATTATTTGTTTTTCTCTCTTTTCTCTCTCTCCTATCTTCCTAGAATTCTGCTTCCCACTCTCTGCCTACTTTTGTTCTGTTAAGCCCCTCTCCCTTCATCATCTAATCAATTCCACCTCTGTCCCATTCTCTCCATTAAGTGCAATTTTATCCTTACCCATCACACCTACTTGCATCCTTTTATGGACATGCAATTCCCCTTTAGGCCTGCCTAACTTTATTTAGCTTAACACCTCTAATTATTTTCCTCCTATTGTAAGCATGGGTAAAGGGCTTCTCAGATTTACGTACTGCTTAGTGTATAACTTGCCCCATTATTATTCTGTTCTGATTGCATTTTTTTATTAAATCAATTTATGATGTTCTTACATTTGTTCTCGATAATGTGCATTAATGGTGTTCAATTGTCAATGATCTCGTCTTTAGACCAACTTATTTAGGCATGTAACATGTATTCTTTCTGTTATCTTGTTCCTGTCACCCTATACATTAGTTGCATTGTGAAATCATGATCTTGACACTAGTGTATTCTTCAAATGGATGACAAACCATTAGGTCTAACAGCTATTGTTTTGATTAATTTTGGTTGTATATGATCATATGATGTAGCAAATGTCAATTTCAAAATGACAGAGGTTGTGTTTTAGACATCTTTAAGTGTATTTGGATGGTTAAAGCTAGACATAAGTGGTTCTCAAAGCATATAAATCGCATGAGATGTCTCTCAGTGAAGCCAAATTCAAATGTGCTTTTTAAGGACCCAAATTTTTGTTTATCAGCAAGCAAGCAAAGGGCCCATTCGATATTGTGATAGTATATGTGAATCTGATGATATTTATTTATCCTAGATATCTTTCATTCTGTTCAAAAAGAACAAACACATGTACTCATAGCTATTGTATTGTCTTTTAAAAAGACTATTTCATGAGTTCTTAAATTGATTTCATGGATGATTATACAGGAAAGTGGGACTGAGAAGCCTATTGTTGCATTTATTGCTGGATTAACTGCTCCCCCTGGCCGTCGTATGGGTCATGCTGGAGGTAAGATTATTTCTAATTTTTTGAAATGTTGGCTTCTGATAGAATATATCACTCCAGTGTGTTGCTTGGTTTATGATGAATTAGGTGGCATGCTTCTTGAACTTATTTCTTTCTTTTCTCTCTATGCTGTGAAATTTGATTTCCAAGTTTTAAGTTTAAAATTTCTGCTGCAACATTAGTTTCATACTATGCGGTATGGACATATGACATTGGACACTATACACAACATGGACAAAACAACATAGATTAGAATAGACTCTTCATGAGATGGCATATAATTTTATTCTATGCAAACACATAATAATTCATATATAAGTATGCTAAACGCCAAGAATTTTTTGAGAATATTCCTAAAAAGTATGCCTACTATGTGTTATTTTGCTAAACACATTTTGACAGTATTCAAGTTGAATTGAGCATTAAAATATCCCCACACTCCCCAAGAGGCGTTGGGGTATCTTGCTGTGTATTATAAGATGATTAAAACAATCCTGGAGTAATAGTGGGGTGCTTACCTAACTTGCCTTAAGGATGGGTTTGAGCCCAATCCTTGTAATTTCCTCATTACCTGAGAGGCAAGATTAGTGTTACAGTGGATGAGTGGTTACGCAAAACAAGATAGGATTATGAATGAAATCATTAGAGAGAAAGTTGGGGTGGTGATGGCAATTGGACTTAGATCCAATGGGTATGTGTAAAAATTACTTCAACAAGGTAAATACTCACTAAATGGGCACTAGTATAGGTAATTTCTTGCAAATTTAAATGGGGATAGGTGCGGGGATGGGCACTATAGTTCCCATCCCATACTCTCCTATATATATGTATGAGACATTTTAATCAAGGTTGTCAAACTCGAGAGTCTACGTAAACTCGTGGAGCTTCCGTAGACTCGACTCGTAGACTCGTAAGAGTCTACCTAAAATTAAAAAATATTAAAAACTATAAATAGTGAGCAAACAAAATATAATACCACTAATTCAACATTCTAAATCCAAAATATAGCAAATAACTATAATAAAATGTCATAATCCAACCAAAAATTACCCAGATCACCAAATTAAACTACCCACACGTGTCCAATTATATGTCTACAACCAGAAGCAATATTGCAGAAGTTATATGAGCAGAAACAGAACCTGAATAAAGGATGAACAAAGAAATAATATGAGCAAAAGCAAAATTAGCATAAGCATATGAGCAGAAAAGCTGAAGATTCACCGAACCTGAAGCAAAATGACAGGAATTAGTGAAATTGCAAATCAGCAGGAGCTTTTCAGAGTGGAAGAGGGATTTGAACAAAAGCAAAAGTGTGCAGAAGTAAGAAAAGTTGTTGTCCAGAAATCTGTTGTCCAGAAGCGAAATGATAATCAAAAGCAGAAGTGCAAAGCTGCTGTCCAGAAAAGCAAGAAACGAAGAAGAGAGGGAGGGATGCAAACCAGTGTGCATGTTACGCGATTGGGAGCCTTCACCTGAGATTCACCGGAAGGGAGAGAGCGATGCGACTGGGAGCAGAAACGCAGATATAGGACGCAGCAGCAGAAGCAAAATCGTGAAGCAGAAGCGAGGTCGAGTAGAAGCAAAGATGCAGAATGATAGTTCGCAAGGTGGGAAGGAGTCGATATAGAGCAAAAAAGAACGCACCAAAAATGCAGAGCAGAAGCAAGGAGGTGAGGAAAGATCGTGAAAGAGAGAAATGCATGAAGCCCTAAGTGAATCGCACCATTTTTACCCTTACTTTCAGACTCGCTAACTCGGTGGTGAACTCGCGAGTCTAACCGAGTTTAAGCGAGTTCACCCGAGTCAAGCCGAGTTTACCAAAAAACGAGTCCGAGAGCGAGTTAACTCGTTTTCCACCCCTAAACTCGTAAACTCGTCCGAGTCTACGAGTTGACTCGCGAGTTTGACAACAATGATTTTAATTAAATAATTGTGTGTGAGTGTGTACACACACACACATTTAATTATATAATTAAAATATCTCATGTTATATGTGAGTGTATCACATTTAATCAATATTTGAATATTACATTACACATTGTATTTCGTAACCAAATTATATTGTATTTTAACTTAGTTAATTGATTATATTCATGATGGTTTAAGATTATGTTTGGATAAATTTTCAATTGAGTTATAGTTGCTTTTTTAATTAATCTTCTTTTTATTGATGTATTAATTTTACACTTTAAACTAAACTGTGGGTATGGCCGTATGGGTATGGGTATATAAGTACCTCGTGAGTAAGGGAACAAGTATTAAAGTTGCTACCGGCATGGGCATAGGTATGGGTATTTTTTTTCAAAACACAAGTATGGAAACGATTACTACAGTACCCTACCCAACGGGTGCCTATTATCATTCCGCAGCTCCCATTGTAGAAAAGATGGTATAATCTAGGCTTTAGGTGGTTTGGGTATGAGTGGAGAAGACATGTAGCAGCACACTGTTAAAGAGGGTAGATTTGATGGAGGATAGTCCAAGAGTGAGAGGTAGAGGGAGACCAAGGAAAACTATAGGGAAAACCACTAAGTGCCCGTTTGGTTTACAATTGAGTAAAATTGATTCTAGAATCAATGGTTGTAAACAGTGTTATCAGTAAGGTTATATGGCGGATGGCGGCTAGGACCTTTAAGCGCCATACTGCCATGGCGGATGCCATGGCGGTCTATGGCGGACATCATGGCGGACAAAAAAAAATACATATTTATATAAAATATGATGCAAAAACAGCAAAATAATAAACAAATATATGAAAACCAACATTATAACAATCTAAAATTCATGGCATTCATAATCTAGTGATTGTCATCATAAAAAGTCATAAATTCCTAACCAACAAAAGGATTAAATTGTCATGGAAACAAAGAAACAATGTTAAAAAACAGCAAAACACAAAGACAAGTCCTAAAACTGTTTTGTTTAATCCTCCTCTTCATCATCAATGTCTGCATAATTAATTTCCACATGGTAATTCTGCTCATTTAAAAATCCTTCAGCTTCTTCTCCATCTGAATGTATGAAATCAGCATTTGGCACTAATTCATCCTCCTCACTGCTAGAATCTTCTGATGCCTCAGCTTCTTCAACAACTCCAACACTTTTCCCCTTGTTCTTTGCAGCTACTCCTTTGGCTCTTTTAGAAAGATTAGTAGATGTTCCTACATGCCCCTGTCCACTTCCAACTTGTTTCCTTTTGTTACGCCTAGTGTAAAGAGCAAGACCTTAGGGGCTGCTGCAGAGATCAAAATGTGCGCAGAAGAGAAAAAGAAGTACCTTAGGGGCTGCTGTACAGAGCAATATGTGCACAAAAGAGAAGAAGAAGTAGCTTGGGGGCTGTAGGAAAGTGCAGAACGCGCGGAATGGTGAAACAGAGGCTGAACCGCGCGGAGAAGAGAAGAAAATCCGTCGTACAATGCTGCAGAACCCGTCGCCGACGGCGGTTGGCCGCGTCAGAGGCGGCGGCGGCGGCGGAAGAGAACGTCAGAGAAAAGGGCGGAAGGGACGAAGCAGTTTGGGAGAAGGAGAGAGCAAAGAAGAGCCGCACAAACTTAGGGTTTTTGTCTGAAAATGGGGAAGAAAAGCTATTAAACCGGGTCGACCCGGGTCCAAACCCGGAAAAATTGGGTAAAAAAACCCGTTTCTGCTCCACGTCCGCCACGGCCGCCATACAGGGCCACGCCGTTACCGCCATAACGGCCGCGATACTCAATATGGCGGACGCGCGCCATTTTCAGTCCAAACGGCCATAACGGATAGCGGCGGCCGCCGCCATGCCGTTATGGCGCCGTTTTGATAACACTGGTTGTAAATAAGTGATGCACGTTTTACAAAGTACGTTAGATGAAAGTGATTTAAAACAAATTATGTGGAATTGATTCTTCACTATGTCCAACTGGTAACCAAACGGACATTAAGAGATTTAGATTTATTTGGCCTATCATTGGATTTGATTCATGATAGTGCATTATACTGTTGTCTATTTCATGTAGCCAACCCCACCTAGTGGGAAGAGGCTTTTTGTGTTCTTTTCAGTCATCAAATGCCTGGGTTGTATGAAAATTGTTCTTGAGTGTAGATTGAAGTGGAAAAGGGCTGGTTCACTAGTATTCTAGTTGAATGGGCTTGTCCCATTCATTTTACAACCATATATATATATATATATATATATGGTTGTATGATCTTCTGTGTTGCACGGATACGGGTACGGTACCGGTACCGGGTACGGGATACGAGGTTTTTAAAAAAAACTAGGGTACGGGTACGTTAATATATATATATTTAATTTTATATATATATATATATAATTCTATCATTAATTCTATGAAAATAAAACCAATAAAATTATTTTTAAATAAGATCAAATTCCATAAAATATTAAAAACACAAATCATAACACAACATAAGAATGAGTACCATCATTAATTTATGAGTACCATCAGCCCCTATTTCAAGCTATTTTAAAATCAAAATGAATCAAAACTAACAAATAGCAACAGGGCAGCAGCAAAGTAAGAGTTTGAAACAGAGGATACTATCAAACAGCAACAGGGCAGCAACAAAAACACAGTTTGGAACAGAGAATGCAGATTACAGAACAGAAACAAACGGGAAACTGAGAACAGAAACTGAGAAGTGGTGGTGCAGACGAGACGATGGCGGACGAGACGGAGCGGTGGTGCGATGATGTTAGAGGTGACACACACAGTAGGAGAATAGTGAGGGAGGGACGCACGGGCTGAATAGGGTCAATAGGGTTTCTGATTTACAAAATCAGAATTAAAAAAAGAAAAAAAAACTAATTTTTTCGTTCAAAACGACGTAGTTTTGGTACAGGAGTACCCAAAACGTACCCGAGCCGTACCCAGTCCCGTACCCAATTTTTTTGTTTGAAATCCCGTACCCATGAGTACCCGGTACGTACCCACCCGTACCCGGTACGTACCCGGTGCGGGTACTCTACCAATTTTGGAGTACCCGTGCTTCAGAGAGATTGATCTTGATTTAAGCCTCTCTCACACATTAAACAAGTCCTCTCACTAGGTATGCCCCATATATATGTGTGTGTGTGGTTTGCATAATGTATATATTAGAGTTGTAACTCTCACCCTACTGTGATTCAATCAAAATTTAAATTGGTAATTCCAATTTGTTAGTTAGGTTAACAAGCAACAGTATTGATTGATTAATGATAACTCTTTCCCTTTTCTGTCCTAGCTGTTCCAAGAACTGTGTTGGATATGATTAGATGCATCTTTGGCTTATGTGAGATCTTTTAGTTTAATGTTTGTCACGATGGCTGAATCCAAGCAGGTGCCCTCAATTAGTTTGTGCAAGAATTTGGCAGTGTAATCATCTAGGATAAAGGGTTACTCGAGTGCATATTCATCTTTATATTTCTTCTATTGAAAAGTATCCTTAGCATGAGAAAATTGCATGTTATATTTGAGCATGTTTAATGATATGACAATGAAGTAGTTCAACTTTTATGTTGAAATTCACTTTGGCTCTTTAGCTTTGCAGCTGCAGATAATTTTTAGTTAGATCTTCATTTTCCTTCATTTTTGTATGCAATTAATCATATCCTTAATTTGCTTGTGCTTGCTTGCGCAGCTATTGTGTCGGGTGGCAAGGGTACTGCACAAGACAAAATTAGAACCCTCAGGGAAGCTGGGGTCACAGTTGTGGAGTCCCCTGCTAAAATTGGAGCTGCCATGCTAGATGTTTTCAAACAGAGGGGCTTGGTGCAATAGTTTGGGTTCATTTAATTTCATCAAATCACTTTGATTTTGATTGGTCAAAACACTTGATTCCCATTGATAATGGGCTATTTTTTCCTTGTCTTTTAAAGCTATGAGAGGTGCCTTTAGAATAAAAGTAATTCAAGATGCTTTATATTTCGGGAAAGTTTGATTGATCCATTTCCTTAGAACCCCATTTTTTTATGGCGCTGGTTTTGTAAACACGTATAGTTCGCAATGAATTTGAAACAACTTCAAATTGCCGTGTCTGTAAGGATGATCAATTACGTAATCCTATGATATGTTCATCCTGGATAGCTCTTGGAATGTTTGAGGTTTGAGGGTTGTGTGGGATTTTAGATGGGAAGGGAATTGCTATGCCAAGTCTCGAACCCGCGGAGAAGCTAAATGAGTGATGCTATGCATATCATTGGCGCTGCGGTGCGAGATTGGCCAACACAATTAGTGTTATGCAGACAAGGAAGTAAGTATTTGATAGACACCAACATATCTAACATCACCAGCAGTCACTTTGATGGTAACATATTAACTCATCATAATAGATGACCAAGCAATGAATAATGAAGTATTCGTTTGATTTATAGTTGAGTGTCAATGGTTGAAAATGAGTGACGTATGTTTTATGAAATACATTGTAACTGAAAAGAGAAAAGAGCTATTTCCTCCAAAGTTTTAACTTAAGTCATATAAGATAATCTTCTGAAAGTTTTTTGTTTTAACCTTTCCTATAAATTATAGGTATCAATAGCCTCTTTCCTTGATGTAAACAAACGTCATTCAAATAGAATGTTTCATTATGATCACTTTGGATAGTTTTTTAACAAGTATTCATAGAGAAAGAAAATTTCAAATGATCTTGTAATAATTATGAGTTTTTTACATAATAATTTTTTGCATAAGTTGATATTAACTTATAGGGTCATTTTGATAAATTTATTTTGAAAAATTTATTGGAGAAGAAAATAAAATGAATTGAGAAAGTAAGATGTGTCTAATTTATTTCATTAGTTGAAATTAATATTTACAACTCATTTTTTTAAACACTCCCAAGTTGAGTTCAAAGGTTAATTAACTTATGAAAAAAGTTGGATTTATTTTTTCTTTTTAGTTCATTTCACTTTCTTTTCCATTAAGTTCTTATGGAGAGGTTAATCCAAAGTGGGCTATATACTCCATCTTCATTATAAGCTCCATCATTTAATTACTCTATAAATATTTATAAACTTGTAAGAGCAAGGGATGAGCTTATAGTTCTAATTTCTCTTAAAGCAGAAAGCGAACCTTAGCATTGCAGAAGCATCGCCGCCCTAAGGGGGCTCTCTCCCTCCAAGGGAGAGTTTTATACTTCTTTAGGGTGAGTTATTCTCTCTCTTTAGTGAGAGTTTTTTTTGTTTGTTCTTGTTATTTGTTGTTTTTTTTCCTCCATTTCCTTCTTTTTTCTCCATCCCACCATCATCTCTCCCTTTTTTTCAGTCACCTCCATAACCTTTGACTCATCCTCATCCTCTGAGAGATTCTGTTAGAGCCATAATTTTTGAAGAATTGTTTTACTCAGACCCGCTGCCTTCTTTGCACTTCCACCTCTAGAGCTCGATTTTATAGCACTGTTTTACTCAGATTGACTGCAAATGATGTTGTGATTTTTGCTGAAAGATATTGGATGTAATGTCCTAATTTCTAAATCCGAGAATGTAGTCCGTTGGGAGCCAAATACCCGAATTCCCGAAATTATTTCGCGCCATTTAGATACCGCAATTACATACATCATATAACGCTTAAGTCCCAACGATTACTTAAACAATATATGGAGAAAACAATTGAGAATTATACATATAGTTGCCATCAAGGCTACATAATCATCCAATATGTAATAATCATTCGGGATACCCCCATACATGTGACCTAACAAAAGAGAGGGGCCAAAGGCCACACATGTACGATCATATCCTTCAAAAGAATAGAAATACAATTCATTATAATCTAAACATCAACAGGGCTAAACAACTAAAGCATGACGTCCTGGCCCAGAACAAAATACACTAAAATAGCTCCTCGAGCTCCACGCTCACTGACTGGTGCCGGGAGGAATCTGTGCATCTTGAATATGATCCACAGAACGTGTGGTAAGACAGATGCCTAAGTGAATATAACTATGCAGCATGCAGTGTGTGTACGACAGGAAGATGAATGCAACATGATGAATACAACCAATTCATAACATGCCATTGCATCTTAACATGAACATGCATGACCTACATTGCCCGACAAGCGGGGTCTTATCACTAGAGTGAGGCTAGACCTGAGCTCAAACTACAAGGAACATCTTCCTTGGGCAAATACCGCCAATTAACTGGGGTCAGAGTCCAATTAACTGGGGACCGAAGTCCAATCTTGTTTAATTAAGGGTGAACTAGAGGCGGAGCCGAAACTGGGGCCGAAGCCATTTTTATTGGGGCCGAAGCCAAATTCATTTTCTCATTATTAACTAGGGCCAAAAGCCATGAATGAAATGCTCAACCACAGTTCAGGCCAAGAATCATACAATAATGTCATAATACATGAGCATGAGGAAACCTTAACTTAGGGAAAATCCCCTATACATGCTCCTACTTCATACCACAATTCAATGTACCAAAATAGAGAAAATACATACAACAATCATCCACAAGATTTAAAGAAGTGGGAAAGAGAGAATAGGGCACATGAAGGAGAAGTAAGCCAAATGAGTGTTGGTGTGTGAGTTATACTCACCTTAAGAACTCAAGTGGAAGAGGGAAGAAGTTGAGGAAGGTGGGAGGACGAGGTCCTTGGCTTTGAGCTCCTGTCTTCAAGCTTTAATGGAACCTTTCTCTCTCTAGAACTTTTTTTTCTCTCTCTCTCTCTCTAAAATGGTAGGTGGAAGAAATGAATGAGAGCCAAGCCTTAAAAATGTGTTTTTAGGGTGTTCAGATTTCGCGCTCTCGCTCAAGTGCGCTTGAGCGAGCCTGAGCGAAAGGAGCAGAAATCCTACTCGCGCGCTCGCTCGAGCGAGAAGCCTTCACGCTCTGAGCGAGCCTGAGCTGAATTTTACACAAAAAGTCCCCATTTCTCTTTGTTTTCTCGCTTAGTTCTCGCTCGAGCGAGCTTGAGCGAGAAAACCATAACGAAAATCCCCCATTTGCTGATATCCTCGCTTAGGCGTGCTTAAGCGAGCTTGAGCTAGAATATCAGGCTCCATTTTCCTGGTTTTTACTCCTTTTTTATTCTAACTCAATTTCTCCCACTCAATTTTGATTCCTTTTTGTAAAACTTATTCCATTACTAATTTAATTCATAAAAATGGTTTAGAATTTGGGATGTTACATTTGGACATCTGTTGATCTGGAAGGAAAAAAATGAAAAGTCTAAGACTGTTTCATAATTTTTTATAATATGAGGCTTTGATTTTGTTTATTTTTAGTATTAGAATTGCTAACTTGTTTAAGTTGAGTGAGTATGTGTGCCTGATTTCTTGTTTTGATCTGTAGCGCATTGTTGTAGTATTTTTTTATTTAGCATTCTATAAGTTTTGTAAGAGTTGTTGGACATCTTTCAATCAATGATCTCTTGACCAAAAAAAATGTATGCCATCCGCATCGCAGATACTAACGATTGTTCTTAATTTTCAAGCACCCTGTGCCAAAAATTGGCACTCGATGGAGCACTATTTTTTTTAGGGTGCTTATTTAAGCCTGAATTCTTAAATAAGCATTGTGTTTTACTAACAGTGCAGAATGGCAGGCTTGCAGGTTGCAACCTTTACGCGTAAAATAATTAAAATAATTTTAAATTAAAAAAATTATAAAAGGTAAAAAATGAGTGATGAGTAATGGTATGACCCATTTAAGATCCATGAATAGTAAAAAAGTGAGGTACTGGATTGGAGATAGGAGATACTTAATAAGAACTTGATGATGTGTAATAGTGGAACTCTTATAAGATCTGTGAATAGTGAAAAATGAGGTATTAGGATGCAGATGGCATAAAAGCTTTATCATAAGCTAAGAATCAAAATACTTATGTAAATTAAGCTAAAAATTATTTCAAGTTGGGCACAATCTAAAAGCCCAAGATATTTTACAAAATAGATTCTTGAATTTGTTATAGGTTATTACTGATTTAAACAGACAATGCCTAAAACATGACAAATGCCCGAAAAAAAACTTATTAATCTTTGCAAAATAAAACCCAAGTGTTTAATTTTGAACTTTTTTATCAGTTATCTATAGGTGATAGCCAATTTTTTTGTGTCAATATTCCCTTTTAAAAAATATCCTTATAATAATGCCTTTAAAAATCATATAAATTAAAATAATAAACATCCACACAATATAACAACTACATTTTACAGTATTATTTGTTTTCTTAATAATTTTATTCTACATATAATTAGAAATATGGATGAGTTTGTCTTTCCACCAGTGAAAATAAAGTAGCTTAATTTAAACATAAATTTAATTTATGGTTAAATTTAAAATATAAAATAAAGATTTTATTAAAATTTATAATTACATGGAACATAAATATAAAGTTTTATATAATCAATCAAATCTAAACTATCAAATGTAATACTTTATGATGACATCATAAAAATCTCTCAACTTGGTTCTGAAAAAACCATGTTTTTGTGGATACCTGATTCCTCATTTTGTTTGGAAAACTTTGGATCGCATGGTGGTATATTTGGGGGGTTATGCTCCAAAAGTGGCGTTTGGAATCTGCACTATCCTGATCCCTATCCCAGAACCGAATTATAACACTTGGCTTCACACTCCTAAAACCCAAACTATTGACTTTGACTCTTCTTCTTTCTCCTCTACCAGATCCACACTCACTTTCACTCTCTCAACATGCATTAACCATTTTCCCGAGAAAATCCCCATTTTCCATGAAAATCCCTTCACCCTAGATCCCCATCCATGGTCGTCGCCACCTCCAAATCTGCTTCATCACCAATGGCGCAAGATCTGCTTCACTCCTTTTCCCTCCCGAAAACCCTAAAGCTCAAAACCAAGCAACAAGAACTCCTGATCCGTGTAAGCGCACTATGCCTCATCTACATCCTCGCCTTCATCACGCGTCTCTTCAGCGTCCTTCGATATGAGTCCATGATCCATGAATTCGATCCTTACTTCAACTACCGCACTACGCTTTACCTCACCAACCATGGCTTCTCCGAGTTCTGGAACTGGTTCGACTCGGATTCATGGTATCCACTCGGACGCATCATCGGCGGCACTCTCTACCCCGGTCTCATGCTCACCGCCGCCGCGCTTTACAAAATCCTCCGATTCCTCCGATTCGCCGTTCACATCCGTGAGGTCTGCGTCCTAACGGCGCCGTTTTTCGCATCCAACACTGCAATCGTCGCCTACTTCTTCGGCAAAGAGGTTTGGGATTCCGGTGCAGGACTCGTCGCCGCCGCGCTCATCGCGATTTGCCCTGGCTATATCTCGCGTTCCGTCGCTGGATCCTATGATAACGAGGGCGTTGCCATTTTTTCATTGCTTCTCACGTTTTACCTGTTTGTGAAGGCTGTGAACACTGGATCGCTTGCGTGGTCCCTGGCTTCGGCTTTTGGGTATTTCTATATGGTTTCGGCATGGGGTGGTTATGTTTTTATTATTAATTTGGTGCCGCTTTATGTGTTGGTGCTGTTGGTGACGGGGAGGTACTCGTTGAGGCTTTATGTGGCTTATAATTGCATGTATGTGTTGGGAATGCTGCTTGCCATGCAGATTAGGTTTGTGGGATTCCAGCATGTTCAGTCTGGCGAGCACATGGCTGCTATGGGCGTGTTTTTCTTGCTTCAGGTTCCTTTCATTTTTTTCTTGCTGCTTTAAGTTTTACTCTTCATGACATCATCTAGTTGGTTTTGTATTTGTAAAATGGTAGATATTTTTATAACATGTGTCTTGCTATTCTTATAAATTTACAATCCCAATGTGGCAATGTGTGTTCGAGTGAATAGAAGGGTATGGACTATGGAGTCCCTTGAGCATATGGTCCTTGTGTTTGATCAGGGGTTCCATGTGTATGAAAGAAAAAATATACAGTTGAGATGAGTTCTTGTCTTGAATACATGATTGCATATGGGGAGGTTAGTTTCTCATCTATCAGGTGTAGATTCAAGTAGAAGGAGTGTGGGTTCCTTTAGCATGTTTTGGTGGGTTTGATTTTGGATTTAAGTGTATGTAAAAAAAAAATCCTTGCCTTGAGGGTGTTTCTTATCTACTGGGTGGGGATACTGCGGGAAACAAGAATTTAAAAGTTTGTAATTATTTGTAAAATGTAGTTATAGTGTTTCCTTTATCTACATTTGCTTTGGTGATGTTCAATTTTGTGAACAAATTGCTTTTCACAGGCGTGTGCTTTTTCCTAGTTGGTTTGCTGTATAGTATTGGGAAATGGGAGTTGGTTTCTGTTGTTGTAAATTACTGTGATAATGTGTTGTTTGTTTACTGTGGATGCTGCTATATCAGTGCTTTTGTTAATTTACTTGATGAAGTCTCTTGTGGCTCTGACTAACTAGGATTGTTTTTCTAGGTGTTTTTCTTCTTGGATTGGGTAAGGCATTTGCTTGGTGATGCAAAATTATTTCAAGCATTTTTGAGGATCACTGTAACTGGTGCAGTCACTGTTGGTGCTGTTGCCTTGGGAGTAGGCACAGCATCTGGTTATATATCTCCATGGACAGGAAGGTTTTACTCCCTTCTCGATCCGACATATGCTAAGGATCACATTCCAATTATTGCATCTGTCTCTGAGCATCAGCCAACTGCTTGGTCATCCTTCATGTTTGATTTCCATATCTTGCTGTTCCTTTTCCCTGCTGGACTATATTTTTGCTTCAAGCGCTTGTCAGATGCCACAATCTTCATAGTTATGTATGGTCTTACAAGCATGTATTTTGCTGGTGTTATGGTTCGATTAATTCTTGTTGCTACCCCTGCTGTATGCCTCATTAGTGCTATTGCGGTTTCTGCCACCGTGAAGAATTTGACTCGGGTGGTGAGGGCCAAAAGCCAGGCTGTTCAAAGTGGTTCTGGTAAAGGAACCAGTACTGCAAAAGGTTCTTCCAAGGTTAGATTTTTGAAGTAATTAATTGAGCGAAACTGCAAAAGGCATTTTCAGATGACTTGCATTCGACTGTCTCTCCCCTCCCCCCTTTTGTTAATCCAATAAATATTGTGCGGTCCTTTATGTCTTTTCTCCATTTCAGTAAATATATAGAAAAGATGAATTGGTTGTTGCTTGATATCTTTCAATGATATAATTACTCACATGGGTAATGCTGCCTGTAGGCATGGTAAGAGCCATGTTCTTTCATGAGTCATGACAATTGCTATGCTATAGTTTGACTTCATTGGTTCGTCATTTGTCAACTAGAGTCTTAAATGTTGTATTAGAGTTGTGTTTTTGTCTCTTAAATATGTGCAATAAACTGTTTTTATGTCCAATATGATGGTAAATGCCTAAATGGTGATGTGGTTATTTTAATATTCTATTATTACTTACATGCAGGGTGTAGTTGATAACTCCCAGCCTTTCCAAAAGAATGGTGCTATTCTGTTACTTCTCGGTGCTTTTTATCTTCTCAGTAGATATGCTATTCACTGTACTTGGGTCACATCAGAGGCTTACTCATCTCCCTCGATTGTCTTGGCTGCAAGGGGTGCCCATGGCAACAGGGTCATCTTTGATGATTATCGTGAGGCTTACTTTTGGCTTCGCCAGAACACTCCACCAGATGCCAAGGTGATGTCATGGTGGGATTATGGTTATCAAATCACTGCCATGGGAAACAGAACAGTTATTGTTGACAATAACACCTGGAACAATACACACATAGCAACTGTTGGGCGTGCAATGTCGTCTTATGAGGATGAGGCTTATGACATAATGAGATCGCTTGATGTTGACTATGTATTAGTCGTGTTTGGTGGTGTCACTGGTTATTCTTCTGATGATATTAATAAGTAAGGCCATCTGAAGTAATATATTTTGCTTTTACATCCTTTTCTAACTTAATGACCATACATATTTCTTTATGACAAATGCTACATAGAGAACCATTCATTCACAGTTTTGCACAACATTGCTCTGTTGGCTTCATCTGAGTTGCTGAGTATAATTAAGTTTTTTCACCCTAACTTAGAGCCACTTGTGTAGGTTGCATGACTCTTTCTTTATTTTTGGGATTTGTCATTTTCATCTTCACAAGTTGGTATATTCTTTAGTGTGTCCTCATCCTTTATTTGTTTCTTACCCTCCCCTTTCATATTTGTTGTGTATACTGCCCTCCATGTTGTTTAGAAAATAAATATTTTATAGGCATTCCACATTAAGTTGGTGCATATTGTCCAGTTATTTTGATAGTAAACAGGAATGGTAAAACTTGGGTCAAATACATTTGTTTATGGTCTCATATGTAGTTTTTTGTCATTATGGCCTGCAAAAATACAACTCTAGGGTTGTAGTTATTGTGTGGTTGGAATGTGTTTGGAATTTGGATAGTGTATTGTTAGATTTTTCTGTTGCTAAATCATCTTCATTTATAAAGATGTAAATATACTTTTATTATTCATGTCCTGGAGATTGACATTTCTGTTTTCCATCTGATTTTTTATTGTTTACTGCTATCATTTGAATAAGTACTTCTCTTTCTTCCCTGCTATAATGCTTCCGACATTTTTGTAAGATATCCCTAATTTTTGTGTAGATTTCTGTGGATGGTGAGAATTGGTGGCGGAGTTTTTCCTGTAATAAAGGAACCTGATTACCTTGTCAATGGAGAATATCGTGTAGATAAAGGAGCAGCTCCCAAGATGTTGAACTGTCTTATGTAAGTTTCTAAGGACTATTAGCTGGGCTTGGAATTTGAATTATTGTTGAAATTCTATCAAATCTATATGCATACAACTGTACCAGTATGTGCATTGGTTTGGAATAAAAATATTAATTAAATGATAAGATGAATTTATGGAATAACAGTATAATAAAGTTGGATTATACCTTCCAGGACACTGAAGTTTAAGTTTAACTAGGTTGGAATTCCTGTACAGCGCTTTCACTCCTTTGGCCTAGGTCTATGGCTAGGGCATTTAGCTCTACCTAGTACCTCCCCAGTATAAATCATCCACCTTTCATTTTTAAGCACAGAAAAGAGAGAAAAAGGAAAATGCTCAGGACTTCAGAATAATATTGTTTGCTGATATTTATGTTATATATAAAGGCACTTGATGAATTGATACATTGTGATTTTATTATATTTCTCCTTATCCATGATTGTTAGGTACAAGCTGTCTTATTATCGGTTTGGGGAGCTAACTACAGAATATGGCAAACCACCCGGGTAAGTTCCATAGTTCTTACTGTTGGTATAATTTTAACAATAGCACACCATAAAATCTAGGTGTCCTTACTAACAGGAACCCCATATAATTTATGTAATCACGTTTCTGTTAGCATAATACAACTAAAATGAACAATTGTTGTTGATATATCCTTATAAGTTATAAGTATGCAATTAGTGTGTTATTAATGTACATAAACACCTCTATCCTTGATTTAAGAGTGGGAAGTGTAATTATACATTAAAGTTATTGACGAAGGGATTATGAAGAACCTATCCCACTTGATCAACTATATGGAAATCATGCTTCTCTGATTGTTGATTTATTCATCTGGGACTGGGGATGAGGTAAGAAAGCATATATGCTATGCATAACTGCATAAGCATAGGGTATCCCATGTAATACTCGGTGTATAGTGGGCACTGGGCAGTTAGAATGAGGTGTTTAGTACTCGAACCTCTGGAATTCAAATTTCAGCCTCATTATCAGATGTGTATAAATTTTCATAACTAGGTGTATCTTGCAGCATAGTTGACCTCCCCTTTCAAAGGTGTAGAACATGAATATGCTTTTGTTAAAAGATAGTGTTCACGGGTCAGTTTAGTTCGGTTCTGTAAGAAAAACAAATCCGAACCAAATAAAACTTTTCGGTTCGGGTTTTTCAATTTTTCTGTAAGTGACCCAAACCAAACTGAACCGATCAAGAATGGGTTGGTTCAGTTCGGTTCAATCGGATCATAAATTTTATATGTCAATATAGTCACAATTATTTTTCAAAATTTTTTTTAGTAAATAATAAAAAATTCATTTAAGAAAAAAGATAATTTATGATAAAATCTCTTGTTAATGTTCCTCTATGATAATAATTCATGTAGATATTTAATCTCTCATTTCTTTCAATTTTTTTAGTATTACTTTTTTTTTATCTAAAGGTGTTTCGGTTTGGTTCGGGTAACAAGTCCAGTGTCTTTAATCCGTTAGCCTAACCAATCATTGACGGGGTTGATTGGTTCGGTTCGGTTCGGTTCCAACCCGGTTGAGCTAAAAAATCCGATTCAATCAGATTGGTTTCGTTCGGTTCATCGGATTGAATCGAACCAATTAACATCTCTATTCAAAGATATGAATGGACCTGAATGAGGTTTTCAAACCGGCCTGTTAGTTATTTGTGAATATTGTGTATGCGGGTAAACATGTTATGTTTGAAGTGATGTACATTTTTGGTTTATAATCACGTGTATCTTGTAATGACAGCTATGATCGCGCTAGAGGTGTTGAAATTGGAAATAAGGACATTAAGCTGGAGTACTTGGAAGAGGCGTTCACTACCCAAAATTGGATTGTTCGTATTTATAAAGTGAAACCACCTAAAAACAGGTGGTAAGTCTAAACTTTTAATCCCTCACCTTCCCCAAGGCCAAAAAACAAAAAAAAAGACTTTTTCTCTGCGGGAAATGATAGCATTCTAGTGAACTTGAGAGCTGATAATCTATTAGTGATGTTATAGATTGTGGACTATTTTTTGAAGTATTTATATGTAGAATTCAGTTGAGTAATTTTTGTGGATTTTAAATTCTTATAGTTTGTCAGCTGCACAATTTAACCTATTGGCTTGGTGTCTCTTGTTTGGCATGAAGCACACAAACGGGGCAAATATTTGGTTATTTGTTATGACTCGCCTTGTAAGGAGGCAATGAAAAAATACTATTTTTCCAAGGAAAAAAATGGATATTCTAAACAAGAGCATTAAATAGTCGTGTTTAATTTGTGAAATCTCACATCAGACGAGTCATTCTTAAAATATTTTCTTTCAATATTTTTCACCTTCTAAAGTTTTTTTTTTGGTAAATCTTAATCTTCTAATAAAATTAGTGACGTGTGGTGTCGGCCGCACCAAACCGATGGGGCTTTCAGTCAGAATCTGATGGCTTTTTACACAAGAATCTTCCACAAATTATTGATAGCAAATATTATTTTATTAGAACATGTACGCACTTAGAATCCACTCAAGTAAATCGATATCTAATAATTTGAGCAGCATAATTCTTCATTTTCAACAGTGACCCTTTTTTCGGCGTGTCGGCAATATGATTCAGTCATGTGCCGTGTCATTATCACGTGTGATAGAAAGGGGGAACGCACATGTGAGTTAATCCCTACAATAAAACTATTTAGTTACAAATCATTGTTTAGCATTGCTTCTTTCCTAAAAAGAACAAGCATGCATGCCAATCCCTTAATTCAATAATCCTGCCTTCACACTTGTTTTACGTTCTTGAGAAAGCACATTTATGTCAAAAATGCACCCACTCTACTTTATATAATAATATAGACAATAAAAAATTTGTTTCACTATATGCATGATGAGATGTTCAATGCCATGGAGCTCTTATGTATTCATTACTATCTATTTTAAATTTGAAAGACATGATCGATTAGCAAAACCCCGCATGAATCAACAAGGGGTCGAAGAGCTAATCTGAGGAGTAAAGATAATACAATGCCCAAGTAACATGGTTTGCACAAAATAAATTGTGTTGCAGTATAAGGGGTCTTAAGGGGTGAAAATCATAAATACTTACACAATGTATTTAATAATAATGACATGATACAGTTAACCACTGAACAGAATGACTTTCACTTACATGACTCAATCATTTAACAAATGAGACTATAATCCAGGTGGGTGACCATTATATTTCAAAACCAATTGCAGACTTTCTTTCATGCACCTCTTCCTCAGTTGCTACTGCTGCAGCTTTTCTTTAGGGACCCCTTTGTTATTCTATGCCTGGAATAAATATCCTAACCGTGTAATCTGTTTCTTTTCATTTTTAACCTTCTTTTTCTCAGGCTTACTAACCCAAAAGAGTTGCATCTTGTTGCAATTTATGTTTGTGTATTGTCAAAAAATAATATGCTCCAAAGGGAATCAGTTTGTACTAATCAAGGGCAGCTTTGTTTCTGCGGCCAGTTATTGGGATAGGTAAGCCATCAAAGATAGGTCTGGCAATGGCTGCTTGCAAGTCTGGTTTCAAACTCCATTTTGCAGTTGGCCAGACTGTTGACGAATTATTCTTTTCCTGCTCTCTGAGGCTCGACGCGCTCGATGATTTGCGCACTCCAGAAAGTCCATCAGTAAATATAGATTCTCCTAACCCCACAGGTATAGAATCTAACCATCCTGATTCTGACTCGGGAAGCAGCGCTGCACGACTAGCTGATTTTGGCCTCATGGATAATGCTTTCCCAGTTGAAGAAGAACCATTTGATCCATTGCTATTGCCTTCTTTCAAAATCCTTTCTGGTGTACTAGCTCCATTATCAACTTCAGCTTTCTGACGTCTGCGGACAGATTTCTCATCAGACTTCTCAGCTCCCCCATCCCCCATTTCTGCAAAAGGCACATACTCTGGCACTTCATCATTCCCAGTCAGTAGATCAAACACCATATTTGTTGACTTGGGGTTATGGTTTGATGCCAAGTCTGAAATTGGTGAGGCTTTAGGAAGCCATTCCTCTCTGGAATGATCTGAACTAGAAGATGTATAGAGCGCCAATTCTGTTCCTTCAGATGTACCTCTAGAACTTGAAGATTGGAGTCCATAGTATTTTTGTAAGATGGACATAGCTGGAGACATCTTCTGTTTAGGTGCTTTCAGTCTTAAGGACTGGAGAGGTTCCTTCATGGCAGATTGACCCATGCGTGGGGGTCTCCAATCAGTACTATTATCTCTGCAAAGAGTTTCAGTTATAAATGAGTTTCCATAATCCAGCAGAGAATCTTGAATCAAAGTAATCTCATCAGTGTAGCTATGCTATCTGAAGCAACTTCTAAACAGCATTTTACACTTACCTAATAAACTTTATGTAATATTCAGTAAGAAACTTTTATTGAATTTATTCTTAAACATGGAAGTGTAACCACATTACCACAAGGCAAATAAAAAGGAATATTAGAACAAGTATATCAAATTTACACCCTAAGTCAATCAGAATTCACTATTAGAACAAAAACGACCAAGTGGAAACATACTAAAGTATGCAGGAGTGACTAGTATACATAGCAGATAACTAAGGACTTGTAATCTCAAGTTAGAGGCAGGAACTGCCATCAAACTCTAAAAGGGGTAGGTTGTCATGGTTGGATGACATGCTAAATGCTACATTAACAAATTAGTATATGAAGGTGTCTTGTAATTGTAAGGTATATCATAGAGGACATTGTGAAAGCTTTCTTGACAAGATTTTAAATCATCACATGACAAGGAAGAAAAAAAGAGAGTATAATAGTACCTCAACTTGGCATGTTCTTCATCAGGCAGACCGGGAGTGGAAGATGGTGGATGCCGTCCTGGTAATGGAATTTTCAATGTCTTCAGTGCAAACATTTGAAGATCTGTGGCTAACCCATTCATCCTTTTGATGTCAGCTACCTGAATTATTTACAAGGGATTTTCATTGGAATATTTCAGAACCATGTTATCACAGACCATAAAGCAATAATTCATGCATTAGTTAGTAGAAACTATAAAACTTCTGGGCTCAGCAATAACAAAGGAAGAAAGAAGGCACCGCATCCATCTATAGAACATGCATACACATCATGTCAGGTAATTAGTATATAAAGTAATCAATTCAGCAATGAGTTAACATGTTTGCTGGTCTTATATAACTACCCTTATACCAAACAATTCATTAGTGTATGCAGTTTTGCACATTATACAGTCACCCGTGACACATATAATAGCATTTCTAAACAGAATGCATGATGTAGATAATTGCAATGAACAAATGCCCGGGGGATGTATGACTTTCAAACCAGTTGTTCCTCCCATCTTTCCAGCCACATTCAGAAGGGAAAGGATAAATTTTTTGTTCCCACTGAACAATTTTCTCCCACAGAACAACTGTTACAAAACCGAAAACCCTTCATTCCTATTCTCATTCCCCTATCCATAATCGTTCCACTCATCACCAAGGATATTAAGTAATGGAATTCAAAAGAGAAATCACTAATCAAATAGTGTCAAATAATCAAGAACCATACCAAAGGTTTAACACCTCTCACATAGATGAATGTCCTCTACAGGTGGCATTATCAATCATCAGAAGAAAAATTGAAACAATTAACTTAAATGGGTTTTTCAGATCAGCTTGCTCGTAAAGGGAAAAAATAAACAAACAAACAAAACCGAAATACACACAAAACCTCCACCACTCCAAAAAACAAAACAGAGAATTTTGAAAAGCGCAACATAACACATAAAATCTTTAACTTGCTCAAATACATCCAAAACTTTGAACAAAACACCAATTTTGCATATTTAAAAAAGGGGTAGAAGTAGAACAACCCCCCATCCACCCAAAAAAAAGATAAAAAGGGAACAACTTTACCATGTCTAAGCCAATTCAAGTTCAGAATCAAAAGACCAATGCCCAAAACAAAACCCACCCAAAAAAGGGGAATGAAAATAGTATTTGTACCTCAACACCATACTTGATGGCCACACCAGCAAGAGTATCCAGTTTGGAAACCTGGTGCTCTATGTAACTCAGCCCATTACCGCCGCCGCTGCCGCCGCCGTTCTGCAACCCGTTTGACGGCGACATCTACTTCGATCAACCACCGACAGCAAGATCTACGATCTGACACACACCACGCGCATGAAATTTACTTGAAGGGGTAGTGGGTGAAGAGAGGAATTGTTCAGAAAGGGGAAAAGGGTCAAAGAAAAATCTGATCTTGGTGGAAGAAAAGGAAAGAAAAGATGAAGATAGAAACTATAGAAAGAAGGTTGGTTATGACTGGGTTTTATTTGGCAGAGAGAAAAATAAAATAAAAAAGAAAAAAAGAAAATGGGGTTTCTTTCTTCTTTGTAAGCTTCAACAGGAATTTGACTTTATTTCCACACCACTCTTTCTCTGCTACTGGTTCTGCTATGCCATGCCAAATGGGAATTCTCAATTTCTTGCTCTCTGTTTGTGTTACCTCTTTTTTATTAATCAAGTATTTTCTTAATTTCTTTTCCTGGGGATATTTTCTACCAGTTTTTTTTCACGTAATTTTCAACCAAAGTTTAATCAGTTTTTTATGGTTATAAAAGGAAACAAATAAATAATATTTAAAAAGTCATCGTGCTTTGAATGGAATATATAAATATAAATGTAGAGAAATAATAAATATAATTAATTAATTTCTATACAAAAATATTAAATGAGTGGTTGAATTTTACTTATCATTTCTTCTATTTGCATTTATCATTTTTCATAAATTTGAATTATTTTCATAGGAAATATATTTGAGGTGAATAAAAAGAAGATAAATTAAGAGTTTAATGAACGTATATTATTAGTGTAAAAATATTTTATACTATCATACAATTATATATTGTTATATTACTTAAGAAATATAATATTTCATATAAAAAATTAATTACCAAAGGTTGTGGTAACGCAAGTTGAGATTGTGAGAATAGTTATTGGATTCGATCTTCACTAAACACACTCCTAGAAATGAGGAGATTAGTCTTAATTATGACTAAGTTCTAAATAATATTACCTTTGGTAATAGAGATAATAGGTGATTTTTGAGGGAAATGGAAGGATGGAAACCATTTCCCCATTGTGTTTACCAGTTTCATTATTTTTCAAGTTTTCTCTCATCTTCTTCCTCTCCCTTCTCCCTCTAAGGCTTTAACTATTCTCATTCTCTCACCTCTAAACTCACAAATACACTTATAGTAAAAACAAAAAATATAACATCTCATATATTATTAAATTTAATAAATAATATGATAACAAATGAATTGATGAATAATAGTGTAATTTTTTTATATAATTAGTATATATTCATTGATTTTATAAAAATACGTGCAAATTAATCTAGATAGAATTACGGTGACAATCTCAAAATGGAATTGATGGCTTTCAAAATGTGACTCATGGTTTTATATGGACAAAATCTTCTTGAGGGTGAACTTATTATTATTGACCAACTTTAATGTGGCGTTACATAAATCTTAAAATAAAGAAATATATAAAGAAATAAACAAAGAAAGTCAAAATGATGGTGCAAACGCATCGAGGAGAGAAAGGATTCCTTGTACCTTGTCAGCGTAACACTTCATCTTTGTCTACCCCTTTTGGATTTGGAATCACGATGATGAGCTTAAGTCCTCTTTAATCATATTCATAATTCAGTTTATCACTAATTTATTCGTTTGGTAATTTTGTATATTTAATTTATTTAAAAAAATTGGTATTTCTCAAGTTGTAAAGTCTAATAAAGAGGCACGAGTTGTATTTATGCCCCATTTTTTTATAATTGGCTAACGCGGTGAGAGAGATATGCACCGACACATAGTCGGAACAGAGCCAAAAGCACTGAAAAATGTGGCCCCTCTCATGATTGTAACACTTTTGAACTATTTCATTTTATCCCTTTGGATTATTTTTCTGAATTATTGTTTGGTGGTGCATCTCATTCTTCCAATTTTTATGCATTTTTTTGAATTTTCTTCTCCTTCTTTGGTTTAATTAAATTGGTCTCATTTACTGTCTTTTTTTACACGTGTCTATGATGTTTAGCTTGATTGTTTTAAATTCTCAACACCGTAAAAAAATTATTTTAAATCTTTGAAAGTGTGCATTACTCCTTAATTTTACTTTAAATTAAATGGACATACACATGATCTAATTAAGTAAACATAATTTTAACATATTTAATTTACTTAGCTATTTTAATTACTACCAACAAAATCTGACATAGTTGACAGATAGTTGGGTCCCTTAAGTATTCTGACAGGGGTTCGATCTCTAACGGTGCGTATAAAAAAAAATTTGTTAGGAGAGGCAAAGCCACTTCAATGATCTCTACACCTCCAAGAAATTAGTCCCTAGTTATCTGCCGGAAATTACCTTTGGTTAAAAAAACTATTTTAATTACTTGATCTTAATTAATTTAAAGTTTAAGATTTCTTCAAATTGAATGACACTAGAACCAAATAATGTACGCTTGCTCAACATTTTAGGTAAAAAAAATGCTTTGAGTTATCCATTGTTCCCTGTTTAGTTTAACCACAGGTTTATGGTCTTGTGATTTTACACACCCATTAATTACAATTTTTTTTTAAGATCTTACCCGTTACAAAATTGTTGAGATTTTTAATAATTAAGTGTTATTAGCTAAAATGAGAAAAATTTAAAGTGAAGCATGCTACGAATGCTTTTGCTTTCTTTTATTACACAAAAACTGTTACCATAATGGGAACTTATTATGTTTAATTCCAATTTTCTACTCACTTACCTAGACAAGTGTATCATCTTGAATGGCTTGCTAGCTAAAATAATTTTTTAGAAAGAAATACGTAATAATTGAGGGTGATTACTCATGGGCGAAAGTGGATTTGTGTAAATTACACTTCTACGTGTATTGTCTCAAGATTTTCTTTTATTAGTTAAGATGGCAATTTCTCATTACGTAAAGGTAAAAAAGAGTTAATGCTGTCATATATAAACTAATGCCTAACAAAATAGTCAAGTCAAATAGTGCAACCACAAGGCAAGTCAATTGATTCTTTCACGTTGTTAAGATTAGTTTTTGTTCTACCATATGTATACAGGATTGATAATTTATTATAATCTGCACTTACTTAAAACAGTCAACGTAATAAAAAAACTATATTTGGGAAATAACACATATATGCAAACTAAAATCTAAATTAATTTTTAAATTTCGCAGTTAATAGAATTGTGATGTGTTATTTAAGAAGTTTAATATATTTTATATAACAGTAAATGTAATAAAATTAGTTAAATAAAGCATTGACAAAATTTTTAATAATATATTAAAAAATGCTTCAAAGTTATACACTTTTAATTTATTCAATGTATGTGACAAAAATGATTGAGAACAAAGGAGGGAGATGGATACAAGGCCGTGTCAAATGCACAGAAACAGAATGAAGCATTTTTTATATCATAAATGAAAAAAGGAAATAAAAATTACAATACAAAGTAAAATAAAAAGAGTTGTTAGATATCGTTTGATGAAAAATAAATGATGCTTTCCTTTCTTTATTTGATTTAAATATGAAAGTAATATAACGTAATGTTGGGTAAGAACAAACAATTGAAAACTTAAAAGAATAAAAGAATCAAAGAACACGAAGAGAAAGAGAAGAAAAATATGCAAGAGAAAAACGTTTCTCTTATTTCAGACAATCATCAGACAAGCAACTTCAGACAAGCTGCTTCAGACAAGGTTACACCATGTTAACTTCAGACAGGTTCTTCCCGCAATCGTTCTCGCTCACTAACACACGCATCTACACATGCTTGCTGTATCAAGATAGCCTCCATCTTGATTTTCCACAGCCCAAAGTCATTTGCTCCAGAGAACTTCTCAATATCAAACTTCGTTGCCATTCTTGATTATCTTTCCTTTCAACTTCCCCACAGACGGCGCCACTTGTTGGGTACGAGGGGAGCTGAAACCGCCGGGGAGTCCTCCAGCATAGGTCCGATGAGCAAACGAGCAAACCACATAAGTGGACTAGACGCCACATCCAACCCAAAACCTTAAGGTGTTAGGTTTATGGGTCTTTCCACTTATATATTGCTCTCCATGCTCATCCCTATCCGATGTGGGACTAACACTTGACAGAACGATTGCACTCCTTGCCTTGTCCATCATATTCTTTTTCTCTGCCTGCGTCAAAGATGATGGCATGTGCATCTCCCCCTTTAACGCTTCTCATTTGCTCCAGAGAACTTCTCAATATCAAACTTCGTTGCCATTCTTGATTATCTTTCCTTTCAACTTTCCCACAGACGACGCCACTTGTTGGGTACGAGGGGAGCTGAAACCGCCGGGGAGTCCTCCAGCATAGGTCCGATGAGCAAACGAGCAAACCACATAAGTGGACTAGACGCCACATCCAACCCAAAACCTTAAGGTGTTAGGTTTATGGGTCTTTCCACTTATATATTGCTCTCCATGCTCATCCCTATCCGATGTGGGACTAACACTTGACATCCCAACAATCTCCCCCTCAAGTGTGAGTCCATCCATCTAGTGCTCCCCCTCAAGCGGAAATTTTTCATCACGAGTCTTCCATGGTAATTGCCACCAATTTCTCGTCCGAGCCGACCACCGGGTCACCTGATCAACATCGGCTCTTATTTCCCCACAGACGGCGCCACTTGTTGGGTAAGAACAAGCAATTGAAAGCTTAAAAGAATAAAAGAATCAAAGAACACGAAGAGAGAGAGAAGAAAAATATGCAAGAGAAAAACGTTTCTCTTATTTCAGACAAGCAGCTTCAGACAAGCAACTTCAGACAAGCTGCTTCAGACAAGGTTACACCCTGTTAACTTCAGACAGGTTCTTCCCGCAATCGTTCTCGCTCACTAACACACGCATCTACACATGCTACCTTTTTCCTATACAGCAAGATACTATATATAGGCAGTTTAGAGAGAGCAACGACTAACTAACCTAACTGAAATAACAACCTAACAGAATAACAAACTCATTCCTGAGTCATAACTGTCATAACTAACAATCTCCACCTTGACTTTGGAATGACATCATTCAGACGAAGCCCACCAAGTTTAAGCATTTCTCAAACTTGCATCTTGGTAGTGTTTTGGTCAACATATCAGCAGGATTATCTTCAGAAGCAATCTTCACAATCCTTACTGCCCCTGTTTCAACCATTTCTCTGATAAAGTGAAACTTCACATCAATGTGCTTGGTCCTTTCATGGTACATCTGATGATTGGCCAAGTGAATAGCACTCTGACTATCACAATGAATCTGAACACACTCCTGTTCAATTCCCAACTCATTCAGCATGCCTTTCAACCATAGACCTTCCTTCACTCCTTCAGACAACGCAATATACTCAGCCTCTGTTGTAGACAGTGCTACCACTGATTGAAGGTTTGCCTTCCAACTTACTGCAGTTCCAAATAGAGTAAACACATACCCTGATAAGGACTTTCGTGTATCCATACACCCTGCATAGTCAGCACCAACGAACCCTTCAATTGCAGCTCCACCTTCAGAAAGGTACCGCTTCTTCTGATATAGCAATCCTGAATCCAGAGTTCCATTCAGGTATCTGAGGATCCACTTCATAGACTCCCAATGTGCTTGTCCAGGATCTCCCATGAACCTGCTGACAACACTCACAGCATGAGCCAAGTCTGGTCTGGTACAAACCATCCCATACATGATGCTTCCAACTCCACTAGAATAAGGAACATCATTCATCTTCCTCCTTTCATCTTCTGAATCAGGAGCTTGACTCCTTGAGAGCTTCATGTGGTGTCCCAAGGGTGTGCCCACAGGTTTAGATTGGTGCATCCTAAACCTCTTCACAACCTTCTTCAGATAGGCCTGCTGAGTTAGACGCAAGTACACCCTTTAACTCATCTCTTACTATATCAACGCCAAGTATGCGTTTGGCCACTCCAAGATCCTTCATCTCAAATTCTGAATTTAACCTTGTCTTGAGCTGATTGATCATATGCTTGTTACGGCTAGCCACCAGGATATCATCTACATACAAGAGTAGGTACAAAATGTCTTGTTCTTCTCTTAAAATGTAGACACAACTGTCATAACTACACCTGCTGAAGTCCATTCTCATCAGAAAATCATCAAACTTCTTATACCACTGCCTTGGGCTCTGTTTCAGACCATACAATGATTTTTGAAGTAGACACACTCTCTGATCTTCAGAAAACCCCTCTGGTTGTTCCATATAAATGGTTTCATCCAGATCTCCGTGCAGAAATGTTGTCTTGACATCCAATTGCTCCAGGTGTAAATCAAACTGGTTTACAATTGACATCAAAATCCTGATAGAACAGTGCTTCACAACTGGTGAGAATATCTCATTATAATCCACACCCTCAACCTGTGTAAACCCCTTAGCCACAAGCCTTGCCTTGAACCTCGCTTTCTCAACATCAGGAATCTCGTCTTTCTTCTTAAAGACCCACTTGCATCTGATTACCTTCTGTGCCTCAGGTAAGTCCACAAGTCTCCATGTGTTGTTCTTCTTCAGCGAATCAAGTTCCTCCTCCGTGGCACGTTGCCATTGCTGCCTCTCTGAACTCTCCTGTGCCTCCCTGAAGTTTCTTGGTTCATCTGAACCCTGTATATCTTCAGCCATACTAAGAGCATAATAGATAAGGTCAACGTGTCCAAACCTTTTGGTAGGTTTTGGAACCCTCCTTTCTCTATCACGAGCTAGCTGATAGTCATTCACAGTGCGTTCTGTCCTTCTGAAATCTTCAGACCTTCTGAAGTCTTCAGACCATCTGAAGTCTTCAGACCGTCTGAGGTCTTCAGACCGTCTGAAGTCTGAACCTTCTGAAGTATCGTCTGAAGTAGCACCTTCCGAAGTCTTCAGACGATCCTCCCTGAGTTTGCTCGTAGATGCCTCCATCTCAATGTGGGCTTTCTCCCTCCCATTTTCAGAGTCTCCACCAAGCATTCCCATTCTTGTCTCATCAAAAGTTACATCCCTGCTGATAATAAGCTTTGAAGGTTTAGGTTCTAACCTCCATAGCCTATATCCCTTGACTCCTTCAGCATATCCAAGGAAGATACACTTCTCAGCCCGTGCCTCCAGTTTATCCCGCTTGACATGTGCATATGCCAAAGCCCCAAACACCCTCAGATTGGAGTAATCAGCTGGTTTTCCACTCCAAACTTCCATAGGTGTCTTGTACCCCAAAGCAGACGAAGGGCACCTGTTAATCAGATACATAACAGTGTTTACAGCTTCTCCCCAGAAGATCTTAGGCATTCCTGCTCCCAAAAGCATGCATCTGACTCTCTCCAGAATGGTCCTGTTCATCCTTTCAGCAAGTCCATTTTGTTGAGGAGTCCCTGCCACAGTTTTATGCCTTTTGATTCCCAGGTTCCTGCAAAAACTGTTAAACTCATCTGAAACAAATTCCAGCCCATTGTCTGTTCTCAGTACCTTCAGCTTGGTCCCCTGCTGATTAGCTATTTGAGTATGCCATTCTCTGAACTTCTGAAATGTCTCAGTCTTGTTTCTCAGAATGTAAGTCCATACCCTCCTTGAGAAGTCATCAATAATGCTCAGAAAATAAGACCCTCCACCATGTGTCTGAGTCCTTGATGGACCCCACAGATCTGCATGTGCATATTCAAAAGGTCTGCTGGAAGTGTGTTTACCTGTCCCAAACTGCACTCTATGAGACTTACCCAAAACACACTGGTCACAGAAATCCAGCTTCTGAAGCTTATCACCCATCAGCAGTTGTTGCTTCTCCAACTCCACCAAGCCTTTCTCACTAACATGGCCCAAACGTAGGTGCCATAGCTTAGTCTTGTCTACTATAGACTGACTAGCAACTGATGCATGTGCAATGACAGTTGATCCTTCCAGAATGTACAACCCATTACTTCTTCTCCCCTTAGCAACTATGGATGCTCCATTGGACACCTTCATCATTCCACCCTCCACCTTAGTGGAATACCCCATAACATCAAACATGCTAATGGACATAAGGTTCCTTTTGAGCTTTGGAACATACCTCACATCCTGCAGCAACATCTCTCTGTTATCAAACATCCTCAGTCTGATTGCCCCAATGCCCTGCACCTTGCAAGCTTTGTTGTTCCCAAGAAGTACAGACCCATACTCCTTCAGTTCTAAGGTCTCAAAGTAATCTTTCACAGGGCACATGTGATAGGTACACCCTGAATCCATGACCCAACTCTTCAGAGAGTCTTCAGACGAAGCTACCAAAACACCTGCAGATTCATATCCTTCAGAAGCCTCTGCAACACCTGCAGTTTCCTGTATCCTAGGCTCCTGGGCATCTTTCTCAGGACAATGCTTCTTGATATGACCCAACTTCTGACACTTGTAACATTTGATCTGCTTCTTGCCTTCAGGCTTTGCCTTCTTCCCCTTGTTCTCTGACCTCTTTCCCTTGCCCTTCACTGTAACTAGACCAGAGGGAACCTCCTCTACACTTTTCGAATCTTGAAGTTTCTGCAACTCTTTGGTTCGAACTGAGGTCACAACCTCCTCCAGAGTAATCATCTGATCTTTCCCGTACAGTAAAGCATCTCTGAAATGTTCAAAGGTCTTAGGTAAAGAATTAAGAAGAATAACGGCCTTGTCCTCATCTTCAAGCTTCACACCAATGTTTTCAAGATCATCAACAATCTTGTTAAAGACTGCCAACTGCTCTTCAATCGTTCTTGATTCTACCATCTTGAACGAGTAAAGTTGTTGCTTCAAACAAAGTCTGTGGGCCAAAGACTTTGTCATGTACAAAGATTCCAGCTTCGTCCACATACCTACAGTTGTTTTCTCCTTCGCCACCTCTCTGAGTGCCTTATCACCAAGACACAGAACGATTGCACTCCTTGCCTTGTCCATCATATTCTTTTTCTCTGCCTGCGTCAAAGATGATGGCATGTGCATCTCCCCCTTTAACGCTTCTTCACATCCTTGCTGTATCAAGATAGCCTCCATCTTGATTTTCCACAGCCCAAAGTCATTTGCTCCAGAGAACTTCTCAATATCAAACTTCGTTGTCATTCTTGATTATCTTTCCTTTCAACTTTCCCACAGACGGCGCCACTTGTTGGGTACGAGGGGAGCTGAAACCGCCGGGGAGTCCTCCAGCATAGGTCCGATGAGCAAACGAGCAAACCACATAAGTGGACTAGACGCCACATCCAACCCAAAACCTTAAGGTGTTAGGTTTATGGGTCTTTCCACTTATATATTGCTCTCCATGCTCATCCCTATCCGATGTGGGACTAACACTTGACATCCCAACACATAACTTACATCGGTATAAGTTGAATACTGCTTTTATATATATATATATATTAATTTGTATTTGGGTGTGGGCACCCGATAGTGCTCCTTTCAATGATAATTTTACTTATTAATATATATGTGTGTATGTGTGTGTATTACTATATACATTAACCCACATAATATGTGAATAAAAGTATATTTTTATATAATTAAAATTAAGTGTGAGTCCATCCATCTAGTGTGAGTCCATCCATCTAGTGCTCCCCCTCAAGCGGAAATTTTTCATCACGAGTCTTCCATGGTAATTGCCACCAATTTCTCGTCTGAGCCGACCACCGGGTCACCTGATCAACATCGGCTCTTATTTCCCCACAGACGGCGCCACTTGTTGGGTAAGAACAAGCAATTGAAAGCTTAAAAGAATAAAAGAATCAAAGAACACGAAGAGAGAGAGAAGAAAAATATGCAAGAGAAAATCATTCTCTTATTTCAGACAATCAGCTTCAGGCAAGCTGCTTCAGACAAGGTTACACCCTGTTAACTTCAGACAGGTTCTTCTCGCAATCGTTCTCGCTCACTAACACACGCATCTACACATGCTTGCTGTATCAAGATAGCCTCCATCTTGATTTTCCACAGCCCAAAGTCATTTGCTCCAGAGAACTTCTCAATATCAAACTTCGTTGCCATTCTTGATTATCTTTCCTTTCAACTTCCCCACAGACGGCGCCACTTGTTGGGTATGAGGGGAGCTGAAACCGCCGGGGAGTCCTCCAGCATAGGTCCGATGAGCAAACGAGCAAACCACATAAGTGGACTAGACGCCACATCCAACCCAAAACCTTAAGGTGTTAGGTTTATGGGTCTTTCCACTTATATATTGCTCTCCATGCTCATCCCTATCCGATGTGGGACTAACACTTGACATCCCAACAATCTCCCCCTCAAGTGTGAGTCCATCCATCTAGTGCTCCCCCTCAAGCGGAAATTTTTCATCACGAGTCTTCCATGGTAATTGCCACCAATTTCTCGTCCGAGCCGACCACCGGGTCACCTGATCAACATCGGCTCTTATCTCCCCACAGACGGCGCCACTTGTTGGGTACGAGGGGAGCTGAAACCGCCGGGGAGTCCTCCAGCATAGGTCCGATGAGCAAACGAGGAAACCACATAAGTGGACTAGACGCCACATCCAACCCAAAACCTTAAGGTGTTAGGTTTATGGGTCTTTCCACTTATATATTGCTCTCCATGCTCATCCCTATCCGATGTGGGACTAACACTTGACATCCCAACACATAACTTACATCGGTATAAGTTGAATACTGCTTTTATATATATATATATTAATTTGTATTTGGGTGTGGGCACCCGATAGTGCTCCTTTCAATGATAATTTTACTTATTAATATATATGTGTGTATGTGTGTGTATTACTATATACATTAACCCACATAATATGTGAATAAAAGTATATTTTTATATAATTAAAATTAAAATTAAAATTAAATTAGAATATTTAAAATAAAAGATAGAATAATTTCAAATAATTATTCAATTTTAAATTATAATAGTTGATTATATTTTACTATTGAAATCTAATTTACATTATTATTTGATAATAAAATATAACTAAATAAATTAAAATTGTAATAATAAAAATAAAGATTTATATTAAAAATAAGTATTGGAATAGAAAATGATAGAATAAGATTTTAAATCTTAATAAATTTCAAAATTTAGAATTAATATTTATTAGCAATTAAAAATTCAAATAGTAAGAAAGAGAAGATTGATATTAAGGATTAAGAGAAATAATTTCACTGTAAGAATTAATGTGTGAAATTCACCATCACATGAGAGAAGAAAGATAATGCTAAAAATGATTGAGAGAGTAAAGGGTGAGTGAGTGTTTCACTATCCAAGATTATGTCTCAAAATTATAATATAAAGAATTAATGAGTAAGCAATTACAGGAGAGAATAGGCCAAGTCGGGGAGTTGCTTTTAGAACCCCTCATTTTTGCTATTCGCACCCCATCATATACCCCCCACCCACGCCTACCCCCACCAACGCCTACCCCCACCCTCACCCACCTCCCCCTCCCCCTCCCCCTCCCCAACGCCCCATTCCTGTTCCCCAACCCCCCTCTCCTTTAATTTTTTTTGAAGCTTTGAGTTTAGAGACAGAATTTTTCCGTCTCTAAACTTGTCCCCCCAATGCACACCCCCTTTCTGGATTTAAAAATTTTCCGGAACCTTTCGGAAATTTTTTTGGTGGAGACGAGTTTAGAGACGGAAAAATTCCGTCTCTAAACCAAAAGCTTAAAAAAAATTAAAGGGGAGGGGGTTAAGGGACGGGGAGGGGGAGGGGTGGCTGGAGGGGGGAGTTTAGAGACGGAAAAATTCCGTCTCTAAACTCAAAGCTTAAAAAAAAATTAAAGGGGAGGGGGGTTGGGGGACAGGAATGGGCGTTGGAGAGTGGGTGGGGAGGGGGAGGTGGGTGGCGGTGGGGGTGGGTGGGTGGTGGTGGGGGTGGGTGGGGGTTTGGGAAGGGGGTATATGATGGGGATGCGAATAGCAAAAGGGGGGGGGGGTTCTAAAAGCAACTCCCGCCAATTCGCCGACAGAGGCCTATGACCTAACTTGATTAAAGCCTGGTCTGATTAAAGACTGGCCTGACTTGACCTATTTAATAAAAAGTCAGGTTTAGACATTTTAAAAAGCTTATTTAAATAAAGATGCCAGACTTAGGCATATTCACAAGCCTATATCGAATTATTTATATTTAAAAGGTAATAAATATATATTAAAATTATATAAATATAAATTACTTATAACCCATCTGAATACCCTTAATATTATCATATTAGTGTATATTATATTAGTGTATATATATATATATATATAAACTAATTATTTTTTACAAATTACAATACAATTATACAATATAATTAAAAAATTGAACAAAACCACGTACTAGTTAGATTAGGGTTCACATTCAATTCATCCCTTTCACCCATCTAAGCTATGCACCTTTGCCTCGCTCGCTCACGGTCACACCGCTCCTACTAGTGCATCTCATCCGGTCGCAGCTAGACACACAATCTGCTGCATGGCTAATCTTCCTTGTCGCACCACTGCTTTCAAGTCACACCTCACTTCTGATTGTGCTTGCTTCGTGGTTGTGTCTTGTTTGTCATCATGACGGTTTATCGAAACACGATACATCTCTATCGCACCAGTTCGTCGTCCTCATTGCTCTTGCGTCCTATTTACGCTCGCTTCTGGTCGCGCTTGCTTCCTGGTCGCTCGTCGTCGCCGCAACTTCATGGCCACATGCGAGCCACCACGATGGTAGCCGCATGCAAAGGGAGGTCGTGGCGCTGTGAAGGAAAGCCACTGTGATGGTGACGCAACGAGGAAATGTCACTGTGACATAGTGACAAAAGGCCGCCGTAAAGGAAGGAAGGCCAACAACAAGAGGAAGACCAATGTAACAGTGGTGTGACAATGATGTGATGGCCTGTTTAGTGCTTGTGAGCGGTATGGCACAACGAATGATTATGAGTTTTAGGGTTTCTGCACAAAATTTCTTTTTTCTTTTTCAAATTACAAATTGTTTTTTTTTGTCAACAATTATAGATTGCTTTGTATTTTATTTGTTTGTATTAGTTTGGGTTAAGGATTTTGTAGGCCCAATATCATGTATTGTAGTATTGACTGAGATGTTAGATAAAAAAATAGTGTCCATGCACTCTTTTGGGCCTAGAAATATATTTATTGTTCTTTTTCACATAAAGGCCTTTAAATATGCTAACATTCGAGGCCAAACTTTTAAAAAGGTTAGATTAGGCTTAAAAAAAGTCTATTACAAGTAATAGAACGGGTCTAGGCTTTGAATTTATAAAATAGGCCAGGCCTATTTAATTATAGTCTGACTGGCTTGGCCTATTCCCTTAATAAGCAATGTTGTACGTGAGTTTTTAGGTTTTTTTAAACATAAATTTTAAAATAAAATATGTTTGGTTAAAATGAAACTATAGTAGTTCTTAATTCAATTTCAAGACATGTTTACCTTAATTTTTAAACTTTACAAATAGGGATTTATAGTTATGATTTAGTTTTAAAAATGTCATCATCTCATTCCCTTCACTATCATCATTGCTTCAAAACACTCTTATGTTCTACTTAACATCCTCCACCACCTTCATTGTCACCACCACTCTTCGTCAATGCCATTATTGCATACCATCCATCGCTGAGCACCTTCCCACCAATTGCTACTATCTAGCCCCTAACTACCTTCAACAACACTACTATTGTTTGACACCCCATTGCTATCACCATTACAATCTCCTAACAGCTTCCACCTTCCACCACTCAACACCCTTCATCGTAGTCACATCGCTCGATACTTATCAATGTCACATTTGGCACTCTCCACAGCCATCACATGACACCCTTCACCTCCATCACACCTCTCATATCCTTTATCACTTCCATCATACATAGGTCAACACCCTTCACCATCGACACCACTTCTTGGAACCTTTTGTTGTTGTCCCCATTGTTGTATGATACCCTCCATCGTTGTTGTAGCCATCCAATATCTCTACCATCGCTATTGCTTAACATCCTTTATATATAGTAGCAGTAATGATGATGACGAAGGGTGTTGGGGTGGTAGTGATGGTGACAATAGTACATGGTGCCACATGGAAATAACAACCATGGAGGGTATCGAGTGATAGTGATGAAGCATGTCAAGTGGCTATAGAAAGTGGTGGGTAGCAATAGTTACACCGGTAAAATTATAAAGTTGGAAAACTTTTTAAAACTGAAAACTATACAATTTTGAAATTGAAATTATAAAACTAAAAAATAGGTTTAGTGTTTAAAATTTTCAAAACTTAAAATTGTTCTAAAAATAATAGATTGTCTAAAATCATCCTTTAGTAAACTTTTGGATTCAAATCTTATAAATAAAAACAACAGATTTCCTGGGAACTTTGTCTTCTTAAATAGGTCTACCATTTTTTTTTCAATTAATTAGGGTTCGATGTGACTTTTAAATATCCACTTCATAAAAAAATCTATAATCATACACTAAATAAAATGTAGATCTAATCTTTTCTTCTCTTAATATTTCTCTCAAAATCTTCATATCAGACACATGAGATAAAAAGAAAGCAGTTTCTTTGAAATTATCATATGGGCAACAACCTATGTCCACATCATGAGACTAAAATAATGAGAACATTTACCATTCTTAAAATGGCAACTAGACCCAAATTTAGAGCAAACCTCCATATATGTCCCTGACTTTTTTTTTATCGAGCAGTTTAGCCCCTGACTTTTAGAAACTGCTCCGTTAGTCCCCAACATTATTCATCGTTCGTCATTTTAGTTCAAACGTACACTTGCTGTTAACAGAGCGCTAAGATGTCACATTAATTGACATGTTGGACTCCGTGTCAGCGAAAAACAATGCCTTTTTGGAAAATGAGGAACTAAACTTCTCGAGTTTTTGAAAGTCTGGGACTAATCTGGGGGTTTACTCCTTCTAAATTAAAACAATAAAAAACGTTGAACCCTAATTTTCTTCTTCTCTTCCCCCGAAGTTGCGCCACCACCATGCTCTTTCCACCTCCAACTATCAATTGCACCGTCTATGACTATGAGGTCCACCCTACCTCCATGATTTCTTCCTCCCTTTTTCTATGTCCTCTAGCCACCAAGTCCCATTCTTTTTACCTTTGTCTCTCTCCCCCTCTACCCCCATTTTCTCACTCACCTCCATCTACCTCCTTATCCCTCTTTTGGCTATATCCTAATTAATCCCTCAAACCATCAATAATTGCACCACCTTTGTCACCCCTAACCTCCATGCTTTGTCCTCTCCTCCAATTCATCTCACCCTACGACAACATGAGTTGCCTCTCTTCCTCTCTATCCACTACAAGAATTTCATCTTTTAGTGACGACTATAAGTTGTCGCTACAATGTGCATAGTGACGATCACAATAACGTCATTAAAATGCTCGTCATTAATATTGTAGCGACGAGCAAAAACAGTCGTTGCTACATAGCGTCTCCTTGACCGTCACTAAAGTCGTCGCGATGTTGACGATCATCGCTACTAGAAAATATCAAAGGTCGTCGCTAGCATTTATATTATTTTTTAGGGTAAAATATGTTTTTAGTCCCTACAAATGGACAGAGTTTTGTTTTTAGTCCTCGTAAATGTTTTTTTTCCTTTTACGTCCTTACAAATGCAAATTTTTTAAATACATCCCTGCCGTTAAAACTCTGTAAATAACTAACAATTCAACTTTTGTTTTTAGTCCTCGTAAATGTTTTTTCCTTTTACGTCCTTACAAATGCAAATTTTTTAAATACATCCCTGCCGTTAAAACTCTGTAAATAACTAACAATTCAACTTTTTTTTTTTGAAAAAATGCATCCCTATCATTACAACTATTCCTCATTCTCCTCCTCCTCCTCCTCCCCATTCTTCTCCTTCTCCTTTTGCCGCTCCATCTCCTTCTCATTCTCCTCCTCCTTTTGCTACCATTCTCTTTCTCATTCTCCTCCTCCTTTTGCTACTCATTCTCCTTCTCCTATTTCAGGTGTGATTTAATTTGAACTCATTTTTAGAGTTGTGACTATATGAGACTGTCTTATTTAGTTCCTCTAACTATGTACCTATGCAAAAAATTGTTAATTTCAGAAAAAGTATGATATAGGAGGAGGAGGAGAAAAGGCATAAGGAGGAGGAAAAAGAGGAGGAGCAGAATAAGAGGGAGGAGGAGAAGAGGGAGGGAGGGAGGGAGGAGGAGGAGGGGAAGAAGAACTGTTAAAGTTAACACATTTAACGACAAGGACTAATTTAAAAAAATTACATTTGTGAGGATGTAAAAGAAAAAAAACATTTAAGAGCACTAAAAACAAAACTCGGTCCATTTACAGGGACTAGAAACACATTTTACCCTATTTTTTAAATAAATTTATAACTAGTGATGACCATGGCCATTACTATTGATTTATATTTAGTTTTTTTAATTTACAGATTTTACAGTTGAATTATTATAAATTATTTATTTATTTTTTATTTTTTTGTGATATTTGTTAACGATGTATAATATAAAGAAAAATAATAAAGACAATATAAAAACACTCAAATAGAAAATAATATATATATAAACAGTATTTATTAAAAGAGTAGAAAAATATAATACAAAAAAAAAATCACGACTGACGGTAACGACGCTGCTGTGGTCGTGGGCCACGGTCCTCATTCTCATCCACGGGCTGGTCATCCAGGTCGCCATTGAAGGGAATCAAGCATGTGGTCAGGGTGTAGCGGAATAAATGGATTCCCTCCCTTGTTATGATCGTTAATGCGAAAAAACGAATCAAGTCAAAAAGGCATAAAACATAATGACATACCTTATTAGGATTATGAACGAGACAATAGCAGCCACGTCTCTAGAGGTGTCCACGCCAACAGCCGAACTAGGAAACTCTCCTAAACTCTGCTAGTAGTGTTTAGAGAGTAAGAGCGACTACCCATGTGTCTAGGGTAATGCATCTCATGCTCTATTTATAGAGTGGTGGCTAGGGTTTTACCCCTCGCTCACTTATCCCTAATACATATGGGTCTGGCTCATTAGGTTATAATTCTAATTAAATTAGAATTATTATCTTTTCCTAGTGGCTTGTTGTATGTGTGTGATCCAATAGGCTTTTAATATTTAGTTATGATATTAAAATAAAACTCTTTTATATTTAATATCATAAATAGTGAGCGGTATCTAGCAATACATCACTATCCAAATATTGAGATTATCAACAACTTTTTCGAATCCTACTTTATGATAATTTATATGATCTGTCCCTTTGTCCAAATATCTAATTGAACACAAGGGCATGGAATGTGTCAACCTTTTATTGTTCAATTTATGTTTTCTTGATCCCCAAGTAGACTGTACAGAAAACAAACATCTCATGCTTATCCTCCTGAGCATGGCCATGCATTTTGCAGTCTCACTTTATCAAGAGGCCTACAGATATAACTCCTATTACATAGGAGGGACAAATCCCATCTAGGTCACTCACATTCCTCCACATAATTTAATATATGTCCAAATACCAACTTTATGATCACCTTGTTACAGACAACGTTTGATGATATTTAAAACACATAATTTCTTATGTAGGAGTCGTAGTGATTTCAGGTCAAAGGACTTCATATAACATTTATCAATTTAAGAAACGTTCATGACATTTATGTAACAATCCATGCAACGTTCTTAAGGTGGGTCTGTCCAGTACACCATTACTCTTAATGTGTACCTATATGAGTGCATGATATCTCATATCCGTGATCCGTGAGATGCGATCATCAATGAACTCACATACTAGTCTGAATGCATCTTTGTCCTAAGATGATACTTGACCAGGGACTATTTTAAGAATAGTTCTTTATAAGATCTCACGATCAAGTCATCTACTTGATTTTTTATGAAGTTTAAGTTTACTATTCTAAGGACAATAATTATATTCTAAAAGATTTAATAAATGAATTGAATTTATAAAATAATAATATGATATAAGTGATGGATGTTCAAAATAAAACATATAGGTCTCTAGTGCATACACTAACAACCATCGTAGTGCGGGTGCGGCTGAGCCTGACTGTGACTGGTAGAACCACCTGCATTGTGGGCATCCATCACTAACTGCAACTGTCATCGGAGTTGTGCAAAGTCCTTTTCCAACCATTGGTACTTGGCCTGATAGTGATTAGCCCTCTCTTCAGCTCGGCTAGCCTGCAGATTTGCTTCAATGACTTCCTGGCGCAGTGCCTCATCAGATTGAGTGTCGTGACTCGTCGCTCCCGCTGGTGTGGGCCCGAGACTCCTAAGTGAGGCTGATCACACCTGGACGAATGTTGGTTGACAAGTCCCTGGTGCCATAACAATGACCTCGAGTCTTGCCACCAACAACATCCTTCCAAATTTGTAGCTTGGTGGACCCATCGGTGATGGAGTTGTCCCCTGTCTGTGACTCCACCTCCTTTAGGCGGTCAAGGTAGTTTATTTGTTGAGTAGAGATAAACATATAATTAGTTAGTTATTCTATTGCAAATATATCAAATTATATAAAAAACATTGGTAATTTGACTTACATATGTAGACCGCCAACCGCGCTCGCTCGTCCACCCAGCCACCACCCTTTTTTGTGTGGGTGGCCACAAAAAATTCATGGGGATCTACATCCCGCCCAAGCTGTCGTCGCTACATAGAAAATTACAATAATTAATTATTTTAATTACAAATACAAAAATAACATAGAAGAGTAGGTTTTTACATACCATATCCAGCGCGACCTCAATGTGGGCCTTGCGGCCCGTGGTGTGGACCGCCCCGCCCCGCCTCGACGAGAAGCCCAATGACTCTTGTTACGAGCGGACTTCCCCTTGAACTCATCAAAGGCTCAGCGGGCCAAAAGACCCTCCCAGGCCTCCTCACCACACTAAGTGGGCTGAGTCCCACTCATCTGGGCCTTGTTCAACATATCTCGGAGGTGTCGAGCAATCCTTTACTCGTATACCTTCTTAATCCGGGCCTCGTCCTCAAGGGCCCAAGTAACTCTACTCTGTAAAAGAAAAAACTTTTAGGGTTAGTCATTTGAAAATGTCATAACAAGTTAAAAGAATAATGTAAAATATCATAATGTGAACTCCTCTCACCACTTGTCCCTCACATCCTTTGGGGTGACCTCCCACAAATATTGAGGACCCCAAAATTGTGAGCGGTTCTCATGGCCAATGGCCGCGATAGGTGGTTGTTAGGCATCCAACTGCAAAATAAATAAATTCAATGTTAATTGCAACTTATAAAAATGCAAAATATTAAAGAAATAAAAAAAATCTCAGAAACTCACCCTTTACCATAAGGTCGGATGATTACCCTACCATGAGGGTCCAGCTCATGAGCGGCATTGGAGCTGGCACCCCGGTGTGGAGGTTGGTGTACATCAGGCTCCTCGTCAGCCTACCTATCAATCTCAGCCCGGGGGTCGCCCTCACCCTCCTCATAAAAAATATGTGGCAGGTCATCCTCTAGCTGCTGATGACCTACCTTGGAGGGAAGCTCCTGATATCCCGGGGAGGGATGAACCTCATCGCTCCAGTAGATGCAGCAGGTTGGGCCACCTTTGCAAGGGCTGAAGGTGGATGGGAGGAAGAAGAAGACTGCACGTACGCTGGAGGGACTGAAGCTGCATGCTGCTCTGGCAGTTGCTCAGGGTGAGGGAGGTTGGTCCTCTCCCGAGCTGCACGTGCGCGAGCTGCCTTTGCAGCAAGCTCGCCCTGAGGGATGGCTCTCCTTCTAATAGGTGGGACCTTCTGACCACCTCGACCACGCATACGAGGCATATTAACCTAATTTTAATAATGTTAAATGAAATATTAAAAAACAAGCCTATAAATTAAATAAATAACTACATACAAACTTAATTCAATAAATTAAATAACAACCCTAAATTAAATTAAATTAAATAAATAACAACTCTAAATTAAATTAGCATACAAACTAATACAAATTAAATTAAATAAATAATTACTAAATACTAATAATCAATAGGTACATAATAGCTAATAATTACTATCTACGTAATTACTAATAATTAATAACCTAATAATTAATACCTAATTACTAATCATTAATAATTATTTACCATATATTACTAAATAACTACCTATATAATCAAATACATATACAACTAAAATAACTACCTACATAATTAAATAACTAACTACATAATTATGTAACTATAATTAAAAAACATAAATTAATCAAATATTACCTGAACGGAGGCTGGTGGTTGATGGTGGCTGGTGGTGGACAGCAAGAAGAAGGAAGGGCAAATGGACCTAGGGGCAACTATTTGAGATTCTGATCGGTTCAAAATGAACCTATGAAGGAGGGGGAGTGTTTAATCGATGAGATTTTGAAAATGAAAAATAAAAGAGAGGGAGAGAAGCAGGGATGACCGGACATAAGGAAAGGAGAGGAAGAAGAAGGAGGAGGAGGAGGAAGAAGAAGAAGAAGGAGGAGGAAGAAGAAGAGGGGGCAGGGAAAGGGTTTTGTGCGCATAAGTTTTAAATATAGCATGTATCATACTCGAATAGTTTGAAAAACTTAAAATTGCTGCTGATTTTGACTTTATATTTTAGATTTAATTTCATTTTTCTTTTATAATATTTTTACTCTTTTTATGTAATAATTTAAAAATAAAAAATAAAAAATGAGATAATATTTTTATAGTTAACATTGATTTTAGGATGCATGTTGGTCTCTCAAAAAAACCCGATCACAATTTCTTTCTTTCTTTTTTTGGTCAAGAGAATATTTTTATTGAAGAATGCCTAACGACACTTACAAAACTTAAGAATGCTAAATAGAGAGTATTACAACAGTGCACTACAAATTAAAACAACAAATCGAGCACACATACTCGCTCAATGTAAACAATTTAGCAGTCCTAATAATAGACAAATAAAATCAAAGCCTCCTATTACAAAAATTCTAAAACATCCTGGATTTTTTTTATTTCTTTCGAATCAACACATGTCCAACATCAACTCCAAAAAAAAATCCACAACATCAACTGCATTCAATTTGAGTAAAACAATGCTGTAAAATCAAGTTCTATTGGTGGAAATGCATAGAGGACAACGAGTTTGAATAATATATAATAGTGCTGCAAAATGATGACTCTAGTCTCTAACAAAATCTCGCAACGGAGGAGGGGTAAAAGGTTATGTAGGTGGTGGCTAGAAAGAAGGAGGGAGAGGTGGTGGTGGGATGGAGAAAAGAAAAAAAAATACAGGAAAAAAACCAAACAAACAAACAAAAATACTCTCACTAAAGAGAGAGAATAACTCACCTATAGTGAGTAAGAAACCCTCTCATGGAGGGAGGAGCTCCTCCCATGGTGGGAAGGAGCCCAAAGGGGTGGACTGTATGCGGCGCTAGGGTTCCGCAGAAATGTTTTGGTCGCAGTTGTAACTCTTATGCTGATCATAATTTCTTTCTGTGACGAAAGAAATCGAGAGTTATGTGTATAAAAACTAAAGAGTCCGATATACGTGTTATGATATTACCGATTTCATAAATTTGAAGCTTAAATTTCATATATTACTTAATTTAATCTATATTTTTTTTTATAAAATTACTAGTTAAGCTGAAATAACTTTTTACTAACTAATCCACGCGCTCAGTGGTAAATTAATATAATTTCTTTCTTAAATATAAATCTTGAATTTAAAATATTTATTTGATATAACTTTTTAATTTATCTCATTTTTAAAAAATATAATTTAACAAAAAGTCAATTTAAATTTTTTTTATTATAATAAAACGTTGAATCAACTAATCTACATCTAAATAAACTAATGTGTTTACTCCATTATGTAATTCAACCAACACAAGCATTTAAATAAACAGTAATAGCAATAAGTATAACCCAATAGTAGGGGTGTGATCAGGTTGGGTTGGGTCGAATTTGGGGTGACATCAAATTCGAACCGATAGAATGATGACGGATTGAGTTGATTTGGGTTTTGTATTTTTTACATGAGTAACTCAATCCGAACCAACCTGAATATGTTCGGGTTGGGTTGGGTTGAGTCATAGAGTCATGAGTTTTTTTTATTTTTTTAAAAAAATGTGAAAGATGAAATGAAATTATAATATAAAATAAAAAAAAGAAATAAGGAAAATTAAAATGAAAGGAGCATATGAAATAGGATTTGGGGAACCACCACTGCTTGTGCTGCCATTGTACCCATTTTTGTTCTCTCTAGGTAGGAAAATGAAATAAGATTAAGGCTTCTTTTTCTGGTTTGGTTCGGGTTGGGTCTATAGGGTTCAACATAAGCAAACCCGAGACTCGAACTGAACCAGATCAAGTTTGAAAGAAAATGTTCGAACCAAATCGAATACCCGAACCGAACCGTTAAATATCATTCGGGTTGAGTTGGGTCCATCGTGTTCGCGGGTTGAGTCTGACCCGCTTACACCCCTACCCAATAGGGTTAGCTTAGATGGTGTGTTTGGGTCGTTTAGCATGAGATTCTAGGATCAAACATTATTGTTTTCCCTATATAAAAAAACAATAAGTATATTTTTTTAAAAAAATATATTACAGTACTAATAATAACCATAATAATATATTGTTATATTTAATTAACTGGATATACTTACTCAATCGATTTAAAGGACTTTTAAATAACATAAAATCTTACCTTTACAATTAAATAAGTTTCTGAAAAACTTTATTTAACCTACCGTCCTACCCTAATAGATAAATTTTAATTCAAACAAAAACTAATATAAGTCAAGTCATATACCTCCATCTGCCTAACTTATTATTTCCATTCTTGCGGGGAGTGAACACTAAATTGGTATTGGTCAATTAACCCTACAATATAAACATTTCTTCTGTCTCGCCCCATGTTTAGCAATTTCTATTCACTTTTCAGTTATATATAGCATTGAATGGTTTTTATTTAATGGGTCATGGATGAATTGAATTTTTATAATGTATTTTTAATGATCATAAATGGATTAATGGATTGTTTCAATCCATCCATTTATAATCCTAATCCAAATCCATCTAATCCATCCATTTGCCACCCATATAAGGCCCAATAGTGAGGGCGAAGTTAGTGCCACTAAGGAATCAAATTGAAACTTCTAAAGAGAGAAAGGATTAGCCGCCACCTAAGTCTAACAGATGGCGAACTCCTTCCAAGTGCCACCACTTTGGGGGTATCCATTTGACAACTGCTTTGTAAAGTTAACAAATGCCATTGTGCTACTCACCTTTAGAGTGACGTGTCCCAGGAGGAAGCTACATGTCCTCAACCTACTGATTCAGCACTGGACCACTAACTATTTACCTTCCACTCACCATACTTTCACCCTCGTTCTTTTTACATTTTCTTTCACATTTTTTTCTATCTTTTCCCCCTATCTTTGTGAAAGTATTCTTTTCCTTACCTCTCCTCCATTTGGACGAAAAAATTACTTAATTTTGGTTGATCAAAATTATACATAACAATCAAAGATGAACCCACAGATAATAATTCGTTTGACTGGAAAAATCTGTATTAACCGGATTTAAAAAAAAAAAAACTGACTCTAAATGGATTGTGATTCTCTCCCGTTTAAAACAAACTGGACATCATATTAACCCTCCAAAATAATTTACTTTACATATAAATTGAAGTAGGAAAAATTCATTTTTGTATTTTTTAACCATAGATCAAGCAAATAGCACACTCTCTAGTTGAACTTGAGACTTCACTGGAGAGGATTCGTGCGCGACTCTAAACCCCACCTTGCCTTTAATGGGGGCGTGGGCGATGTGGGAGTGCAATAACTCGGTATTAAGAGTGTGTTTGGTAAAACTAGCTGAAAAGCTAGCTAAAAGCTTAAAGCTAACTGAAAGCTGAAAAGTTATTGATTGTGTTTTGTAAAACTAGCTGAAAATGGTAAAATGATATTTATGGACAACATTAATTATTAAATAATGAATTAATGATAAGTGGGGGTGGTTGAGGACTAAACTTAGCTTTTTAAAAAAAACTACCCTAAGTACCTTTTCAAGAAAAACTAGTAGCTACCCAAAAAAGCTACCTTATCAAACACAGTTGAAATGGTTTCAGCTACTAATTTTAGCTAGCTGAAATGACTTACCAAACACACTCTAAAACTCGCCTTAAACATGAATCCGTCACGATATAATAATCAAATAATTTTAGTTATGTTAATAATTAAATAAGAATAAAAAATTTATATATTTTTCTTAAAATATAATATAGTAATTAAGTTTCTTATTTTTTAAGATTATTAATATTTATATTTATATATTATTTGAATTAAAATATATTAAATATATATCACTTATTCAAAAATATAAATTTAAGTTATTAAAAATAAAAAAAAATTAGGGAGAGTGAGATCTCTACATACTACAGTCCCCGAACCTGATGGAGATTCGCCGGAATGAAATCAAGTCCCATAATTTCACACCCACTCTCTTGATACCTTGAGTCTGTCCTGACTTTTACAAAGGCAAGGACGGAAAGAACAAAACCCGACCCCATGCCATTATCATGCCTAATAAATACATTAAAAAATAGAAATATATTAAGTCCATTTTTTACGGAAATTTCCCATGCAACAAAGAAAGCAAGACCCAAAGTAATAATATTTAGAAGCCGGTCCATCAGACTGATCTAATTCATCACAAATTATTTGGGAATTGGGATCTATGATCCTATCCAACTAAAATAATAAGGGATCAAATCATATCTTAATAATCGAATAATAATATATTTCCATTCCTTTCTTCTTAATGTCTTGAAATTAAAAAAAAAGTAAAAAAATTATTACATATATTCAAAGAACATTTAGTACATACCCACTAGGGTCGGCCTAGTGGTTGGGGGTTTGGGTAGTTTAACATGAGGTTCTAGGTTCAAACCTCATTGATTTCCTTGTACACCGAAAAAAAAAGAACATTTAGTATATGCCCTTTCTATCCGAAAACGTGATAATAGCTGAGGGTAGGCAAGCCCCCATTCTGAAGGGCCATATTTTGACAACATAAAATTGACTCTACAGAGCATAAAATTTCTTAAATCTGAAGTGTAAACCATGCGACCGAGCTGTTAAGGTCATAGTACATGGCAAAAAAATCCAGTAATTATCAAATTAACCATAGAAATCCTTTTAAAACACAATCAAACATAAATCTATAAAGAAGGTATCATAATAGACCCTTTATTAAATTTAAAACTACGAACATAAACTGCAGGTATCTATTGAAAGCAAAAAGACATTTCAGAGAAGAAAAAAACTCTTCTATAGTTCTATTCTAATTTTTCAGATTCGGGAGACAACTCAGCGACAAACTGTAAATTCACCATTAATGCAGTAAAACAAGTTATTGGCTAATAACAGTAGGAGATAGAAAACAATATATGAATTTGACTACAGTAAAGTGAGAAAATTACTAAAAATTAACAAAATAGATTTAAATAATTTCAAAATTTATAACTTTCTCAACCATTTATTTTTAAATCAACACTAACTCTTTTCCCTCTAAAGTAATCCTCACTTGAAACCCATAAGAGATAAACATGGGGAAAGGAGTCACAGAATAAAATTCACAATATCAAACGAATAATGCACAAAAATTATGAATCTATAAAAGAACCTCAAAATGGTGATGGACAGTTACATAAGTTCATTACAATCAAATATGACATTTGCAACTGTCACAAACCACTACTTGATATTTAACATCATTTCTATTCAACAAAATGCTGCAGATTTGAAGCACTCTTCATACCTGCCAAAAAACAAAAGAACCCTGTAAAAACCTCCTCAAGTGTATGTTATCTGATTAGAAATATCAAAAAGCAGACGTCAGCTATATTGTAACATCCTGCAAAAGGTCAAAAACAGAATAGAAGAGTAACCTACAGGAGGAAGTAGTAATATATTTCTTTTGTTTTTTTTTTTTACAAAAAAAAAAAAAGTTTGCCTCATACATGGACTAAGTGCCTGTTTGGTTAAACGTTTGGCACAATGCACAATCAATTCCACATAATTAATTTGAAGTGTTTGGTTTACCCCCAAAACCACGTTTTAAACATGGATCCGACAAACGCTACTGAAAATAGCTTCTGCCCGGATCCACGTTTGAAAACACTATAAATCACTTCCGTACAATATGCTTCGTAAAGCGTGCATTACTCATTTTCAACCATTGGTTTAAAATCAATTCTACTCAAATGTAAACCAAACGGGCACTAATATTTCTAAATTAAACTCGAATCTAAGAACACACTATTAAGTGCAGTAACAGTGTAACACTCAATATAAGAGATTCAGTCCACAAACAATATAGTAAGACATCCTATTTGAAATTTAAAAATCCCCAGCGAACAATATTTAATCAAATTGTAATATAGATAGTGCACCACCCATCATGCACAAGGTTTAAATTCTTAGGAGGTGCATGTCACATAACAGACACAGCACCAGAAAAACAGTAGGTGACATGAACTATTTCCTCAACACACTGCCTCTAAGATTCAAAGAGCAACTAATTCTTAGATTACTTAGAGTTCTATCATTTCCCTTCACCCCATATCCTGAGGTTAAACGCAAGAAACACCAATAACAACCATCTCAGTAAGCAATTGTTCAGATTTTCTATCTCATGTTTGAAATGCTGAATAAAACGCTGTTTTCTAAAACTCTGCATCAAGAAACTCCAGTTGGATGGCTAAAATTGATTTTAATAAAAGATTATTATTTAGATAGATAGCTAGTGTCATGAACTAATTATCCCCAAAGTTTAAACTGTTAGATGAAGACACAAGAATGATTTTATATTGACATCTCTAAGATGCCCTCTCATGCAAGAGCCCTTTGGGAAGTATGGACAAATACACAAACCCACCTACCTATGCTGAAATTCAACATTTTATTATAAAAATGGAAAAAAAAACAAGGATCAAACTTTAGACCACTTGGTTATTGAGGCTCTAATACCATGACTCATGACATGAACCAGCAGTCACAAAAGCTTAATCTATTAGGTGAAAACACATGAATGATTTTATATTGACATCTATCACAGCTAGTATCTAGTTGCTAATATTTCTGAAAGGATGTACTGAAGCCAAGATAGGGAAGTTGTGAAAATAACAAAGTATAAAGAATTATGTACTTCTCTGTTCTCTCCTTGTTTGAGAAGTAATGCAAACTAATGTTAATAACAGAGTCAAAATAGTTCCCAATTTTCCATTAATTACAAAAAATCAAAATCACCCAACGAATTTTATTGACAGCAGATTCTTCATGTATAGGAATAAATATAAAATTAAAATGAGCATAATTAAAAAATGGGCAAGACAAAAATATTGTTTGAGAAGTATTAAATCATCAGATAATTGATATTAGGGCAATGTGAACTTCAATTCACAAACCATATATTTTTTAAATAAAATAATACATTCAGAGTACTGATCAGGGACATAAGAAAAAAAGCAATGCCCTCTTTAGACCTTGAATGCTATTTGAATTTATGGAAAGCCACAGTTATATAAGTATTGGATTGCTGTACTATATTTGTCCCAATCAAAATTATTCTAAACAATGAAAGCATACAGAATAGAATGCAATCAAGTAGTGTATTGCTGTCTTATAATTGTCCCAATCAAAATTATTCTATATAATATAATGTAATCATATAGAATAGAATGAAATCAGGCATATAGTCAACTAATGGGATTACCTTTTCTACTTACATAGACCAAGCTGTCTACAAGATGGATTGAAACCTCTCATTGCATTCCTCCTGCAAGGTGTACACATATGATTAAGCAGGTTTTAATATTTCACTTGGAAAAACCATAAAAAAATAGTATTTCTTTTTCAAAGTGCTTTAGCCAAAAATATATGTTTACTCCTGAGTATCAATTACAAGCCCATATTATGTCCCAAGTAGTAACCTTTTGGACAAATTACAATGGAAAATGGACCGCAATCCAGCTATTTAGCATAAAAAATTTCAAAAAGAAAATCCAACATTGTTCATCAGCAGTCACAACCTCTGAATAGATATCTAAAACTCATCCCCAGCCGGCCAGCCCTAATCATTAACATTCCTTACATCATAGAGCTAGCAATACCCTAAAGCTGCTTTGTAATTCCTCTATGCTAATTCAGATAAACTGTTTTCAACAATAGTTTATCCATGAGCTGAATACTTGAACAGTATACAATCTAAAGAACAAAAAAGAGCACCATATACTAATAAATCCAACTTTTTTTATTTAAAAAGTAAAAACACAACTTTTCTGCACCTTTACTATCAATTTTGATATCACAAAACTTTCAAGAACTAATAAATTTTCCTAAATTAAATCCTTTCCCATTCCCATAGAGAAAACTTAGTTGATTTGAGTCTCCCCCTGTCCGGAAATTATAGTTAAAATTCATACTTTAACATTGTATCAAAGTATTGATAATGCTAGTAGTATGCAACTATTAATGTTCCTAAAATTTACACAACATTCTTTGAGATGCTTTCCCATTTAAACAACAGAGCATTATTTTTACATTAAGATGGAAGAAAGATTGCTTATCAGCAAATTAAATGGGAAGAAAATAATTAAATTTACACTACTCAGGGCTTATTTGGTCTAAGGAAATGCTTTATATTTTCTATTTCTATTTTTACTGATAATTACAAAAGTGTCACCTAGTTTTCACTTTATCTCCCATTTTTAAATATTTGTACACCAAATGGGGAAAACAGACAGGAAACAAAGTGAAAACAATGTAACACTTTTGTAATTATTAATCAAAAGCAAGGTTATTAAATCGGGATTCAAATTGTGAATCGGAAGGGCTATTTTCCGAATCGCGAATCGTATCGTGAATCGTAAGATTCATGAACAATAATTAAAAATAGTATATATATCTAATAAAGACATATAAACTCATAAATTTATGATCATCGACTAAAAAACATAAATACTCAGCCCAATTAAATATTTTTAAGGCTTCATGATTTATTATTCATTTTACCAACCTCAAAACCTTTTGCTGCCAAATCACTAAAACTTTTATGACACTCACAGCCCAAGTCAAAACAAAAGGCCCACAAATAAAGTTTGACAAAGATAAAAACGATAGAAAAAATGAACAAAGTAAGTCAGAGAGTCTCTTCCATCTTGAACTCAAAGAGAACTAGGGAACAAAGTAGTCATGGAGAGATGGTGGAAGACAGGGGGAGAGGGAGAGAGAGAGAGAGAGAGAGAGACGGCGGCGGCGGCTGGGCGGAGAAGACGACTGGGGTAGGGATGGTGTGCGACTGCGCAAAGGACAACGGCTGAACATGGTGGGGCATGGTGGTTTGATGGAACACACGCGGCTTGAGATCTTGCAATGGTGGGGGCGGCACTGTTTGGAGGGAAGGAATCGACCCTTGCTCTCTCTATTTTGCAGTTTTTGTTATGGTTTTCAGAACCAGGTTGCGACCTAGATTCATTCATTTTCGATCACGACCGGCAACAATGAATCGCGCGATACACTTCGATTCGCGATACACACATGATTCAGAATGATTTGCACGATTCAAGGTGCGATTCTGCACCAAAAACGATTCACTGTGCGATTCGAATCGCTGGAGGCTTGATTCGTATCGAATCGCGATTCATGCGATACTGGTAACGCTGATCAAAACAGAAACAGAAAACATCCCTTTAATAAATGGGCCCTTAGATTTATTAAGGGTAGGCGTTTTACTAGCTTTAAAAATAAACCTTAAGCATTCCATTCCAAATGGACAACTCATAAAACAAAAAGAAAGTCTAATGCTCTTAAATTACTTTTATGCATTGTGGAATCATAAACTACCCAGAAGGTAAATCATTTTACAGAATAAACCCACCTCATGGCATGCACTTCATTTTGCATTAGCAGATTGTATATCTTCTTCCAAGCAACAAATGATTCAGAGTGAAGCACAGAAGAATATATTCTACTAGTATATACTAGTATTATGAATGTGAAGTTCTGAACATGATAATTCAAGCTCACTGTAATTTTGGCTAACTCCTCAAATTTAAACACCTCAAGAGATAAAGAAGCTTCTATTGTGGCAATGAAATTTTTTTGTTTAGCCTCAGATGAGAAAGGAGTCTGCCATAAATTATTTTCTATTGAACTCACCCATTTGCTCTCTCAAGTCAGATATAAGAGAATCCAAATTTACATTCTTTGCTTGTACATGCTAAGTGTTTTCTTCCATAAGTGATGACATTGATCAATAAAGTGGTTGCATCTACCAAAAGAGAATAAACATCATCGAACAAACCCCTCCCATACCCATTACCTCCAGTTTATGCACCAATAAAGCATAAAAAATTAAAAGAAAATTGCAAGGTAATGAAGGTATCTTTAAATAGCAGCTTCACAATCCGTATTATTTAACTGATATTGGAAGTTTCAAAATATGCACTCATACATTGATTTAGGCATCTCCAATCAACAATAAAGAAATAATTTTTTCTTTGAAATTAGTTCCCAGACATATTGGCTGCAAACACTCAAAGGAAATGCCACCTATATCTAACTTGTCAGCTGAACAGTTAAGGTGCAACAAATTTCAAAGTTCAAACCACACAAAGTACCCTCCCAGGGAAATTACATCCACCACATGATAATCAAACATAAAGGGGAAAAAACAATCAAGAACCAAGCTCAGCATGAATTAGCACTTCAACACCGCTACTTCATCATCTATTCATGTTACTTGTGGCATTTGAAATAAACAAAACTATGATGTAAAATATCTAAACTACGAATCTACGATAGAACTTACATATGAAATGTGAGTGGTGCTCAGTCGAGATCTTCTTGTCTGGTCTCCGACTCAAATGCTGATTCCCCCTATTTTCAGGATTTGATTGCCCACTACTATTTCCGCTATTGCTGTTGTTGTTGTTGGCATTCCCAACATTACTAGTCTCGGCAACAGAAGAAGTAATTTGCCTAAAGGGCCATGGCAAAGACACCCTAAACCTCCTCCGCTGTGAATTATCACCGCCTCCACCTCCGCCACCACTGCCACTAGAAGAGTCCGAGGAACCACCGGCCCCTGCGGCGAGGTTCCAATTCACCTGAGCAGGCGCCCCATCACCGCGGCGAGCCCTCTGCTCGTAGTCCGCATCATCAGTGGGCAACTCGTAGCGGCAAACGGGGCAAGAATTGTGCAATTCCAACCAAGGCAAGATGCAATCTGCATGATAAATGTGCTTACACGGCATCTGCTTCTCTGTCTCACCAAGGGCAAAGGTATCTTTGCACACCGCGCACTGCGCCGAATCTGAAGCAAGCAGCTCCTGCGTCACCGAAATGTCCGGCAGCCCCTCGACGGCGGACCTCGAGGCTGGTGGGGTCCCACGGCGGTTCGGGTCGTTCTCAGCGAGCTGCTGGATTAGCTCCTCAAGGCCCGGCCCAAAGAAGTAATCACCGGGGTTCGCATTACCGGGGATCCGGAACGCTCCGGTCGGGTCGCCGGAGTTCTCGATTACGAACTGGACGTTGGCGCCTCCAGCTCTTAGGGTTTGGACGTAGTTCTGGAGGAACACGAACGGGTTAAACGCTTCAGCAGCGTCCCCGCCGAATGGCGGCGACGATCGGTTGCCGAATAAGGCGGAGAGGTCGTCGAAAGGTTGAGCGCCTCCGGAGAAGACGAGGGGAAAGGTTGCAGTGGCGTTGCCAGCGGCAGGGAAGTCGGTGGCGAAGGAGAATAACGGATTGATAGGGTTAGGGTTAGAATTAGGGATTGGGTTTTCGAGTTCCTCGAGGAAGCCGCCGTTGCAATTGGGGCAGAGAAGATCGCCGGAGGACGGGGAAATGGAAACAGTGCGCTCGCACTGGTGGCAGTAGTATTGGCGAGGCTCGCCTGAGGTAACGCCGCCGCCGGCAGAAGACATGTCAACGTGAAAAGAAGAGAGAGAAAAAGAAAGGGAAAGAGAAAGAGAGGATAAAAAATAGAAAAGAAGGAAGGAAGACCGAAGAGAATTGTGAGTGACAGGAGAGAGAATGTGGTGGCAAAATTGTAAATATAGTGAATTTAAAGAAAAAAAATGAGAGTATACTGAAATTTCCCCACGCGCTAACTTCAGAACTTGAGACTAAGCGCGGACTCTCTAATTAGACCATGTTCGGCTTAAAATAAAAGTTAATAAATGCAAATGTTATTAAACTACTGAGAAATTGATTTAATCGGTTAAATCAGACATATGTTAAAATATATTAATAAAAATATATATTTATGAAATATATAAATATATATTTTTAAAAATAAAATTAAGTGTTCATATTAATTATTAATTGTAGTAAGTATAATGATTTAGTTTAACTTTTTATGGATTAAGAATTAAATTGATTCTCATTTAAGTACATGTAATCTTTATCTTTATATATATAAATCGGGAGATAGTCTGTAGCAAGATTTTCCCACCAAAATATGGGCTAAAAATATAAATACGTGTTTAAATACTTTTTTAAAATAGAAAAATTAGTTTTCAAAATTTGAAATTGTGGTTAGTGGGTTTGAAAACTGGGAGTTAATTGATAAATTGAATAGATAGTAATTGTATATCCCCTTTCCCCATATTTTGCATAGATAGTGAAGGTGCTTTGCTCTGTGTTAATGACGATTCATATTTCCAAATACGCCAATATATTGTGTGTGAGAGATTGGGTCTTTGCTAGGCTACAGTGTCCCGCAAAGCATTTTCTTTTCCCCTTCCTTTTAAAAGCGCAAAGCTCTGCTAAGGCAATATCTCCCTGGAAAAAATTAACCGTGGCAGTGGTTGTGATCGGTTTCTTCGCTTGTGTTCCTCCTCTACATTTTGCTTCCTCTCCCTGCTGGCGTTCCTCCTCACCGTGGCAGTGGTTGTGATCAGTTTCTTCGCCTGTGTTCGGGTTGTTGAAGGTGGTAAGGTTATGTTTTTTTTTTATTTTCTTCTCTCATTTTATTATACTTCGTTTTTTATGATTAGGTTCTGCATTTGATTCAACATTTGAGTATTCCTCTAAACTTTCATCTTGATTACTGTTGCAGGTGAAGTAATTTGGTGGTCACCGCGTCTGTGATTTTGGTTTCTGGTGATGATCCCTTGCATGTGGCTGGGTTCCCTGTGAGAGTAAGCTTCTGCGGCGATTAAAGGTTGTAAGGTTAGGGTTTTTTCGAAATTTCTTCTCCCCTTTTAATTTGTTCAGTATATTGAAAATGAGAACTTTTAGGGCTTTCAAAACTTTTCGCCTTTTCTTCTTCATAGATTCTGTTTATTCTGAATGGATGTTGATTTTTATATTTAAAATTTAGAGAAAATTGCACTCACCTCCCTTGAGGTTAATCTAAACGACAAAGACCTCTCCTCTAGTTTTTGAAATGCAAAAACCTCCCTTCTATTTAACACCCTGAGGATTATCTAGGGATATTAACGAGGCGGAATGAATTATACACTACATCTATCCATACCTATTAAAATTAGCAACTACCCATGCAGATAACGGATATTCACGAGTATTTATTAATATTTAAGAATTCAAAATTTATAGAAAAAATAAAGAAAAAATGACATAATATATTATGAGTTCTATAATATTTTAATTTTATATAATATAAATTGACATTATATAATATTAATATAAGTTAATGTATTGAAAATATTATTATAAAATAATAAAATTGAATTTTATCTCATCATAAAATAAAAAAAATCTTAATATTTTAATGAGTATACGGGTACCGCGGGGCGAGTAGTATAATATTTATCCCCACTAATTTAATAAATATGTGGGTATTCATTGCTGGTATATCTACGAATATCCACAAGTATGGGTTTTTTATCATTTCGCTTTAGGTAAGGGAGGTGAGTGCATTTCAAAAACTAGAGGGGAGGTCTATATTATTTAGATAAACTCCAGGGGAGGTGATTGCAATTTTCCCTAAAATTTAATATTTGTTCTTTTTATACCATAGATTATTCAATGCACTTGGGTAAGATTTTTCAACTTTTACATACATGAAATGCATTTGCTCACGAACTTATTGTAGATTGAATATTGCTTACTGATTTGGTTCTTATAGTTTTGTTTTTCATGATTTAGTTCCTATTAAGAGCTATATTTCCTATTTTTACAACTTCAAAACCTGATTGTCACAGTTTCTTTTCTACCTTCTGATTTAGTGCCTATTAAGTGTTTTTGTTCTCTCTTGTTTTTGTTTGTTCTCTTTTTTAAATTCTAAACTATCCCCTGATGAAAGGACTTTGTTGGAAATTTGTTCAATTTTTTGAGTCTTTTGTATCATAATTGATATATTACCTAAAATTTATTTCAATTGATTAATGGAATGGATGTTCGCCTTTAATAATGTTTTTTTTAATTTTGCCATGTGTGGGAGTTATCTGCGTACGTCATCATTTTGAATTCAATATTTCTAATTTGGTAAGATTAAATGCATTTTTGGTCCTTATACTTTTGTATATGAGTAATTTTGGTCCCCTTAGTTTTAATTGCTTAATTTTGGTCCCTATATTTTTGTAAATGGGTGATTTTGTTCCCTCTAGTTTTAATTGCTCAATTTTGGTCCCTCTTCTCTTCTTTAAAAATTGAACAAATCTAATCCTACCGTTAGCCTCCCATTAAATATTTAGCAGAGTTTGCTGATATGGATTTAATTTTGTGACGTGTAAACTATCACATGACAAAAATTATTATTTAATTTTATCTCTTAATTTTTTTTAAATAAAAAATCAGAGCTTGTAAATTTCAGTTTGCTTTCGATTTCATTTTAAATTTAAATTCGTGCTCGAATGAGATTTCAGTTCGCTTGGTTGATGGCTTGAAACAGACCTGCAATTGTTTTAGTTTTGGGACTTGTATTTGCTTTATTAATTTTGAGGAAATTGGAGTGTAGTAGTGGAATTTTGTTTTTTGATTTTGTTTTCTCATTTTATTAACTTATGCAGAATCTGATTTTATTTTTTGATTTTTCGTTTAAAAAAATTAAGAGATAAAATTAAATAATGATCTTTGTCATGTGATAGTTTACACGTCACAAAATTAAATCCATGAGCAAACTCTGCTAAATATTTAATGGGAGGCTAACGATAGGACTAGATTTGTTCAATTTTTAAAGAAGAGAGACCAAAATTGAGCAATTAAAACTAGAGGGACCAAAATCACCCATTTACAAAAGTATAGGGACCAAAATTGAGCAATTAAAACTAGGGGACCAAAATCACCCATTTACAAAAGTATAAGGACCAAAAATGCATTTAAGCCTACTTTTTAAATTATTTTAGATGGCTCTCAATAGTTTCAATTAATTTCTGATTTGTACCTTGTTCTTAATTATGCACATTTCAGACAATATTGTGGGGGAAAATTGGGGGTATAATTTGTAGTCAGTTTTGTGACAAATCTAAGAGGTGTGTTTTAGATTTATAACTATATATAATATAATAACTATACCTTTTGAGCTGTATTGTTTGTATCTTATGGCCTTTACATGTTTTGATTGAGATAAATGTCATTTTTTATACTATTTGCTTTAAATTTCAATATAATTGATTTTGAAAGGAAAAACATTATAAATAAGTTTAGAAAATATTATTTTTGTTTAAATACTAAATAGCGCCTTCTATTTTTCATCAGGAAAATTATAAAGTAAAGTAATATTTTGATATCTCAAACATGATTTTAGTACATTTTTAATAAAATCATTTTTGAAATGTTTATATAGGGTCCCGTTTTTTATCTTTCAAAAAAGTGATTTTTAAGATTTTATGGCTCCTTTCTTTAAATTTTTTAACTTTGCTGAAGCGTTTTCATTTTAGGGCTCTTTTCTTTAAATTTCTGAAGTGGGCATGTTTGGTTTACATTTTCATTTCTCATTTCCATTTTCTGTTTTCATTTTGTTTCCTATTTTCTGAAATTTTAGGGAGGAAAAACTGGAAATGCTGGAAACAGCAAATTTTTTGTTTCCAGCATTTACAGTTTTTCCTTTGTAAAATTCTAGAAAACAGAAAAAAGGAAATGGAAATAGGAAATAAAAACGCAAACCAAACAGGCTCTAAATTTCTAAATCCGTTACAATAATCTTTAATGTTTTAAATTGTGAATCGGTTACAATTACCTTTGCTTTAAATTTGATTTGAATCGGTTAAATTTGATTTGTCTACAAAATTTTAAATTCTCCCCGTAGGTATTATATTTATGAATCGGTTAATTGTTTTTTCTACATCTCGACTGTTGTTTTAAATTTGATTAGTAATGACATTGCATTCTGAATCGTTTACAATGCATAACCCAAAAAAAAATTTTCAGTTACAATGAGTCAATGAGCATATGAAAGACATTGATAAAAATTTCTACACATAAGTTTTTTTTAAAAACTAATGAACGTCCATAAAAAAATTTTGCATCTCCGAACATATGTTGTTTATGTCTTTAAAATCTCATTAAAAAATTCTGCATCTTAAATATTATTTATTACAAATTCTGTTTATTTTATATTCCAAGACATATGTACAATTGTATGCTGTTATGCCTATCGATTGAATATTGTACTCAGAGCCATCGATGGCAATTGTGATATTATTATTATGATGCATTATAATTCTTGCTTAAGTAAGTGTTGGATTACCTAATGTAATAACCACAAGAAACACTAGAAGGGGGATTGAATAGTGTTTTAAAATTTTAAACCAATTTTATGAAAACCTTTTCTCAAATGATATCAAATGAATTTAAGCAAGTTATTGTGAAAAACTTAGATGGGTGATAAATAGATTATCAGAGTTATGCGGAAGTTAAAAACATTCGTTTTCATAAACTTGCTGGTTTTAATAAAACAAATGAGTGTTCTATGAACACTTCAGATGGTTTGATAAAACATTTCTCAAAACTTAGTTTAAATATTGATTTTAATCAAGTAAAGCAGGTTGTTCAGAAATGTTTTTATTGACGTACAATTGATTTGTTTGCTTGCTGAAAAATTATGTTTAAAGAGAACTTGCTGAACCATATCAGAGGGTTCAATAAATACTCATTTTTATAAAACTCTTCTTGCTTAAACTTTGTTGTACAAAATATAAATTTACCTTTCTGACCCTCCCTTAGTTAGTAACAAATAAATAATAACAGAATGTAAAGAGTTAAGGGTGGAGAGAAATTTACACAGAGAATTTATACTGGTTCACCCACTAACTCAGTGAGTTACATCCAGTCCCAGGGCAAACCATCACTGGATTTTCCACTATCTGAACACAGATACAAGTATTCTTTTATCCCAACCTCTTTAGGCTTACCAAGTATTCTTTGTTATCAACTGCCTCTCCAGACAACTCAGTGCAGTATTATTCTTCTTAACCTCTCCAGTCTGAATCAGTATTCTTTGTTATCAATTGCCTCTTCAGGCAACTCAGTGCGGTATTATTCTTCTCAACCTCTCCAGGCTGAACAAGTATTCTTTGTTATCAACTTCCTCTTCAGGCAACTCAGTGCAGGATTATTCTTCTCAACCTCTCCGGGCTGAACAAATATTCTTTTCTATCAAGTCTCTCCACGCTCTACCAAGTATTCTTTCCTATCAAGCCTCTCCAGGCTCTACCAAGTATTCTTTTCTATCAAACCTCTCCAGGCAAAAAGCTCTTCGGCTTTTTCTCTCCAAAAAAAAGCTCTTCTCAATTTCACATTTCAGGCTATTTATATGTCTTGATAAAATATAGCCGTTGAGAAGTATTTTGACTTTACCGTTGAGAAAGTATGAGTGAGGTTCTTCAGACCATTGTGAAAGTAGCTTTCTCATGCGGTAGCTTGTGAGATTAAGCAGATTAGGTGTGTAGATACATTAGTTCTGACACACTGCAGATAATATAATAATCTTTGCTTTATCTGAGAGATTTTCCTTGTTCTTGATCTTGAGTAAGTTGATGTTTCTCTCTCTTTTCTTTTCTATTCTTTCTTCTTTATCTTTTCTCCGAGAGTAAAGTTTCCACTTCAGCAAGTTAGCTTAGCTCCTCTCTCTTTTCTTTTCACCGCGTGAAGTCCGTGGACATAAAAGAGATGATTTTTAGCCGCTGTGCTTCTTCTTTATCCATAGCGAAGTTATCTTTTCTTCCCGAAAAGACTTCCGACTTCTGATAGCGTGTTGTAGAGTTTGTACAGAAGTAGGTGTACAGCAGCGCTGACCTATCTTTGATCACTATTTGCTTTTCTATCTTTTTCTCTTTTTTCTTTTTCGAACAAAGCTTCTTGAAAATAAGGAAAATAGTTTTTGCTACTATTTCCTCTCTGGATGAAGGCACAAGACATTTAGACAGTTTTCTTGTTGTTAATCAAATGGTCTTTGCCTTTGTGGAGACTTCTCGACATTCAATATTTGTCCACGTAGTTAGAGAGTTGAGAGTCTTCATATCTTCAGAATGTTATATGACATGTCTAGCTTCTTCTTCTTCAGATAGTTTGAAATGCCACGTCATTTCATTTGTAGAGTATGTGTTTATTAGAATCATTTTGTCATACACATACTTTCAGAGAGTTGAGTTATTTCAGCATAGATTGATTCTCCTTCACTCTTCTTCTTCAATCTGCTTCTTCCAGATTTGCTTTCTCTAATCTTCATATTGTTGCTTCGTTGTTCTTCCTTGTTATTGATGATCTTCTATGAGCCTGATTCTGATGTTTATTGATTGATTCAGCATGTTTGTCATTTCACCATGTTTGAACATCTTCCTGTTTGACTTTTCTTAGTCTTTCTTGATGACATCCAAGTAGTTTGTTCTTTCAGATAATTGCTATGATTGAAGATTGCTTTCCTTCTTACTAAAATTCTTTCTTCTGCATTGCCACTTAGGAGTGACTGAATTCAACTTTTGCATTCTTTTTGATTTGCAGTCTTCTTGAAGAGAGTCTTCATTACATCTTGCAGATAAGCTTATTTCTTCAGTCCATATGCTTTCAGTGTTGATCAATTCTTCAGATAGCTTGTTGTGTTGTTCTTCTTTTTAGTCTGCAGCTTCTTTCTTCTTGTAGCTCGTTGCTTCTTTCTTCTTCTTCTTTTCGATCCTAGTTCTTTTCTTCTAGTATTTGGTTGGTCATCTTCAGAGAGTTGCTCCAATGCTTTCTTCTTCTTCACGATCTTCTGTTCTCCTTCAGCAGGTTCCTGAAACACACAGACAAATACCTTTCTTAGTAGCACCTGTTTTCTTATAGTTTAGTCTAATTTGTTACTCATTAAAACCAAAGATAATAAGTCTTGAATCTAATTACATACTTAAATTGATTCTGAGACTCAACATTCTCCCCATTTTTAATGATGACAAATTAGATATGACTAAACAAATATAATGAAAGATTTAAATTACAGAAGGTTTGTATAATCTTTCAGAGAAGTTTTATTAAGAGTGAAAACTTGTGAAAACTTCCCCCAAACTAGACGGTTTTTCTTCTAAGACAAGTTTTAGTTATATTACTCCCCTTTTTGTCAAACTTTTATCTTTTACCAGAAAACTTTCTGAAGGCATTTTCCTTTCTTTCTTCTTTTTTAATAACTTAATTTTATAACCAACTGTGAATTTTATACCGACTGTGGAGATACGTTTCTTATTACTAAACTTATTATACCAACTGTTATCTAGGCACTTAAGTCTGTTTTCAGATCAGATTCAGATTTTTGTTAGTTGTTTAGTTATATATCTTTCTCCCCCTTTTGTCATTATTTAAAAAGGTGGATTAACGCTGACTCTTTTATTTGTTATCAGATTAAGCAAATATATTCAACACATTTCAACAAGATCACAACAAGATTTTAACAAGATAAAAAAAATCGGATTTCAAGGAGAATAAAGTTTCAGATAAGCAAGAACAAAGATGAAGATTATAAAAGAAGTTTCTTTAAGGAAAAACAACAAAGAATAAAGACAAAGAAGTTTTTATTAGAGAATCTTTTGAAAGAGACAACATTTTACAAATATATACATATGTCACATTAGCTACCTTTCAACATGATATTAGCCCTTTGATGATCAACTTTTAAGATCTGTTTGCTGAATCAAACAAAGAAAATATGCAACAATTTGATATCTTCCTTTGAAAATTTTATTTATCTTTGACAGGGGCTCCCCTCAATTTGATATTTCTTTATGAAAACCACTGTACTTGAGAATTTTGATTAAGAAAATCTTTTCTTTCTTTTGACATTAGTTTAAAAATCTAGAGTATTCAGATAATTAACTTTGGTAGATTAAAGATTTGTCCTATTAACAACTTATTCTATTTGAAGGGTTATATAAGTTATGACACAGACACTCAAAGTGTAAACATCCCAAGCATGAAATCACAAAAAAAATCAGAGAGTATAAGACACACATATAGGAAAACTAAAAAGACATTTTGATTAAGCACAGTAAACTATCAAATGAGTAAGCATTAAAGACAAGGCTCTTTTAAATGAATTAAGAACTATCAGCACGAAAGGTCTCAGCAGCATTGATACTCTCCTTTTCTGCCTTCAGCTTTAGTAACTCCTTTTGAGTTTCTTTCAGCTTCTTTGCTAGTCGACTCACGCGCGCATGCTGCCTTTTTATATTATATGTAACAAACACTTTCCGAATTCTTCCCTGAACACCCAATTGTGAAGAGCCTCCTGTCCTTCTTTCTTTGACATGAGATGCCACAGGAGAAACTTCAGTTTCCCTGTTCTCTAAGTCTTCTTCTTTGTTAGATAGAGCTTGATCTATATGTACGTACATAGCCGGAGTGAGAAATGCAGGAGGTGCTTGATCAAAGAGATTGTTCATTGAATAGCCCTTGTGAATCGGGATTTTCATGATTAAGGTTTTGTGTGGGAAACGGTCCTTAATACCCAACTCTTCTCTAAACATCATCTGGTATAACTGAATCCATGGAAGACTGATTTTTCTTTTTGTCAGCAGGTGACCCAACACAAACCTTTCTAGTTCATTGATGAATAAGATGTCTCTTCCTTTCGGAAGGATGCAACAGTTTAGCACATCGAGGAGAGCTCTTGGAACTTCCATTAGATGATACCGCCTAGATGGACCTCGAAGCCTTTCACCGAATAGTAGTTTATCATACTCCAATGCTCCTCCATGATAGGCTTCCCAGTTTTGACAGAAATTATCTCCCCTTGAAGAGACACTAATCACCTTAGCCAGCAGTTTGCAACCCACAAATAGTGATCTCCCCAATACCATAGTTTCAATTCCAAAATGTCCTGGTGTGGAAACAACTCTTGAGTTGTTCCAGAATTCCAGAACACTTTCCTCGTGCCATGGAGAGGAAATATTGTTAAAGAATGGGGTCCAGCCAACTGCATCAAAATATTCAGATATATGGTGTTCTGCTTCTTCAAACTCAGAGAGACGAATCACTCTTGAAGGAATGATTTTCTCATTGATCCTTGATGCATCAGAATCACATGAAGTAGCAGACACAACAGCCATTTGATTTGAGTGTTGAACTGAGAGATCTAGGGTTATTGAGGAGAACATATTTCAGTTCAGAAAGTTGAAGTGAAGTTCTCATGATAATCCCCTTAGTCTCTATAAATAGGCATGCATGAAGCATTGATGAAGGTGGTTACATAAATTGAACGGTTAGGAGATACGTGCATCATGCTGCTTGAGGAGACGGTTTATATTCCATTAATTCATAAAGAGCCAGATCATAATAGAAGCTATATTAATTTTAAAAATCAGTTGTAATTAAAGGAAAATTTTGATAAACAATTTTTCAGCTAGTGTACGCACAACATAAGCAAGAAAATTCATTTTCAAACATCAGAGATTATAAGCAGTTACCAAAGAATTCTCATAATATAGTGCATATAAGTTGACATAGGAAGGATGTTACCGCGAGGGAATTTTAATTTCAACATGTTATCCTTCTTCTCGTTAAGCTCTTCTGAATGTTGCTTCAGTAGCTGTAATAATGAGCTTTAAGAGAGTATTCTCTTTTCTCATTCATTTGTTCATTTGATCTCAGAGTTGGTTCAGCTTGAAGAGGTTTCCATATTCTAAGGATCTACCCCTTCGGCATTGTTAGATGCTCAACTCGAAGGTGAGCTATGATACCAACTGTATTAACCACAGGAAACACTAGAAGAGGGGTTGAATAGTGTTTTAAAATTTTAAACCAATTTTATGAAAACCTTTTCTCAAATGATATCAAATGAATTTAAGCAAGTTATTGTGAAAAACTTAGATGGGTGATAAATAGATTATCAGAGTTATGCGGAAGTTAAAAACATTCATTTTCATAAACTTGCTGATTTTAATAAAACAAATGAGTGTTCTATGAACATTTCAGATGGTTTGATAAAACATTTCTCAACACTTAGTTTAAATATTGATTTCAAACAAGTAAAGCAGGTTGTTTAGAAATGTTTTTATTGACGTACAATTGATTTGTTTGCTTGCTGAAAAATTATGTTTAAAGAGAACTTGCTGAACCATATCAGAGGGTTCAGTAAATACTCCTTTTTATAAAACTCTTCTTGCTTAAACTTTGTTGTACAAAATATAAATTTACCTTTCAGACCCTCCCTTAGTTAGTAACAAATAAATAATAACAGAATGTAAAGAGTTAAGGGTAGAGAGAAATTTACACAGAGAATTTATACTGGTTCACCCACTAACTCAGTGAGTTACATCTAGTTCCAGGGCAAACCACCACTGGATTTTCCACTATATGAACACAGATACAAGTATTCTTTTATCCCATCCTCTTTAGGCTTACCAAGTATTCTTTGTTATCATCTGTTTCTCCAGGCAACTCAGTGCAGTATTATTCTTCTCAACCTCTCCAGGCTGAACAAGTATTCTTTGTTATCAACTGCCTCTTAAGGCAACTCAGTATAATATTATTCTTCTCAACCTCTCCAGGTTGAACAAGTATTCTTTGTTATCAGCTCCCTCTTCAGGCTCTCAAAGTATTATTTATTCCACCAAGCCTCTACAGGCTCTCCAGAGTATTATTTCATCCAACGAGCCTCTCCAGTTTCTCATACACTTAATGTGTTTACAATTAAGAATAGAATTTAAGTTTCAACGAAACTTAAATCTTAGTTTTCATGTACATAGGGATTACTGAGTAAAACTCAGAATACAAAGATTGAATGCTAAGTACAAGGAATGACAGAGATACAAGTGTATAAATTTAGGCTCTAATTCATCTCTGTAGGTTCAGAAGGTTGGCTGTATATGATCTTGATTGAGCTTGGCCAATTACTTCTGTGAGCTTGATTTGTGCCATGATTTAAGGGTAGATGATTTGATATCCATGGCTGCCTCCATTTTGTCAATGCCTTTTGAATATCATTTTCATGTTAAGGTTGACTTCCTTCTTTCTTCCTCTCTTGAGGTATCTCTGGGATTTCTCCCAGTTCGTATATGTGCTCTTCCTCTCTTCTCAGACCAGAGGCTCGAGGCAAAAAGCTCTTCGGCTTTTTCTCTCCAAAAAAAAAAGCTCTTCTCAATTTCACATTTCAGGATATTTATATGTCTTGATAAAATATAGTTGTTGAGAAGTATTTTGACTTTACCGTTGAGAAAGTATGAGTGAGGTTCTTCAGACCGTTGTGAAAGTAGCTTTCTCATGTGGTAGCTTGTGAGATTAAGCAGATTAGGTGTGTAGATATATTAGTTCTGACACACTGCAGATAATATAATAATCTTTGCTTTATCTGAGAGATTTTCCTTGTTCTTGATCTTCAGTAAGTTGATGTTTCTCTCTCTTTGCTTTTCTTCTTTTCTATTCTTTCTTCTTTATCTTTTCTCCGAGGTGAAGTTTCCACTTCAGCAAGTTAGAGTAGCTTCTCTCTCTTTTCTTTTCATTGCGTGAAGTCTGTGGATAAAAAAGAGATGATTTTTAGTCGTTGTGCTTCTTCTTTATCCATAGCGAAATCTTTTCTTCCCGAAAAGACTTTCGACTTCTAATAGCGTATTGCAGAGTTTGTACAGAAGTAGGTGTACAACAGCGCTGACCTATCTCTTATCACTAATTGCTTTTCTGCCTTTTTCTCCTTTTTCTTTTTCGAACAGAGCTTCTTGAAAATAAGGAAAATAGCTTTTCCTACTATTTCCTTTTTGGATGAAGGCACAAGACATTTAGAAAATTTTCTCGTTGTTAATCAAATGGTCTTTGCCTTTGTTGAGACTTCTCAACATTCAATATTTGTCCACGTAATCAGAGAGTTGAGAGTCTTCATATCTTCATAATGTTATATGACATGTTTGGCTTCTTCTTCTTCAGATAGTTTGAAATGCCACGTCATTTCATTCGTAGAGTATGTGTTTAGTATAATCATTTTGTCATACACATACTTTCAGAGAGTTGAGTTATTTCAGCATAGATTGATTCTCCTTCACTCTTCTTCAATCTGCTTCTTCCAGATTTGCTTTCTCTAATCTTTATATTGTTGCTTCGTTGTTCTTCCTTGTTATTGATGATCTTCTATGAGCCTGATTTTGATGTTCATTGGTTGATTCAGCATGTTGACCTTTTCAGCATTTTGTCATTTCACCATTATTGAACATCTTCGTGTTTGACTTTTCTTAGTCTTTCTTGATGACATCCAAGTAGTTTGTTCTTTCATATAGTTGCTATTATTGAAGATTGCTTTGCTTCTTACTAAAATTCTTTCTTCTGCATTGCCACTTAGGAGTGATTGAATTCAACTTTTGCGTTCTTTCTGATTTGCAGTCTTCTTGAAGAGAGTCTCCATTACATCTTGCAGATGTGCTTCTTTCTTCAGTCCATATGCTTTCAGTGTTGATCAATTCTTCAGATAGCTTGTTGTGTTGTTCTTCTTTTTAGTCTGCAGCTTCTTTCTTCTTGTAGCTCGTTGCTTCTTTCTTCTTCTTCCCGGTCCTAGTTCTTTTCTTCTAGTATTTGGTTGGTCATCTTCAGAGAGTTGCTCCAATGCTTTCTTCTTCTTCTTCTTCTTCATGATCTTCTGTTCTCCTTCAGCAGGTTCCTGAAACACACAGACAAATACCTTTCTTAGTAGCACATGTTTTCTTATAGTTTAGTCTAATTTGTTACTCATTAAAACCAAGGATAATAAGTATTGAATCTAATTTAAATACTTAAGTTGATTCTAAGACTCAACACCTAAGCCGTATTGCATTGTATTGTATACCGATATTAATAATGCGCAAAATAAAATAATGAATTTGGAAGTAGTGCTAGTTGAGATCTTGGCAAGCGTACCAATATCACAACAGTATAATAGTAAAAGAAAGGGGTTGTCGTATCCACAGGGAACGGTACAAAATAAGTTCTTAATGTTCACACTTATTGAGTAAGAGGAAATTTGAATGGTTGTTTGTGAAGATTGCAATAGTATTTAAAGTAAAAGATTGAGATAGAGAGAATGTGGATAAGATTGAACAAATTAAGGAAACTAGGATTGAACTTCGTCTATCGCACCCGTCTTTTATTTTGGAAATAAGTGATATTTAGGAATTTGTAATCATAAACATTGAAGCACAAATAAATATTATTTCATGAAGGTTCCCACAACTATGAAATACTCAAAAACAATTCATGCAGGTTCCCACTGTCACAAATTGCCCCACTTGAAGATCAGTTGTTAAAGCTATCAATTCATCCTGGTTCCACAGTGACAAATTGAGTGTTTTCACCAATCAGATTTCATAAACCCTATTCCTAGCGTATTTAAGAAATCGCATCATAACTCCGGTACAAAGACGGAAGTTAAGCATTAAGAGCAGAATAAAAACACCAATATTATAAAAACAGAGATTCCTAAATAACAAAGAAGAATCCAAAATACAATTAGGGATTGAATTGACTACGTTCAATCCTAAAGGAAAGTTTAGCTACTCATGGTAGCCATTACATACCAACTAGAGAGACTGTCACACTTTTCTCCAGCTCCCAATTTGCTCAACGGCTCTGTATGTCTCTCCCTGTCGTCTCAATCCCTAAAAGTCCCTTTATAAACTGTTCTGATGGGCTTTTGAGACTCTGATTGCATCCCATTAAAAATTAGGTTACGTCTCCTACGCTCTGCCTGCGCTCGGCGCAGGTGGAGCACAAGAAACAGTAATTGGAACGTCATTCCTGCACTTTGTCTGTGCTCAGCGCAGGTGGAACGCAGGAAACAACAACTGTTTTTCCTGAATTTCCTCTTTTGAAGCTTGCTTTGTGTTGTTCCTATCCTTGTTTTATGCTCTCTTGATGATTTATTTGAAACTTTGCTTTTTATCTGCAAAAATCAGTAGATTCTTTATCAAAATAGCATCAAATTCAAATTTGACTCAAATAAATACAAGACTTGCATTTTAAGCTAAAAAGGGGTAAACTGGGTTATAAATTCAGCATTTTGTTATCGATAAGTGTTGTAATTATATAGGAATTTTACATAATTTTAACACTATCAAATACCCCCCAACTTAGCTTCTTTCTTGTCCTCAAGCAAGAGAATCTCATACAGACAGATGACTTCAATCCCTAATTATGGACCTGACTGATAAGGAAACAAATTTAATATCTCTTGCTAGACAACTGTCACTTTCCAAATTTCAGATTAATAATCAGAACCAAGTGGTAACTCCAATCCTCAATCAGAACAAGATAAAAATGCGTTCAAATTTTTCAAGAGCAGTAATCAAAACAACAAGTGATAAATCAAGAAATTTCTCTCATTCTCACATGTGAGTGTTTCCCTCAAATTTTTCACTGCAGTTGAACAACTAAGATTGCTAATCGTTTCCCGTTGATATTCATGAACATGGTCAAAATGGATCAAAAGGTCTTTCTCAGGTTGTAATGAAGCTGTGCTATCAAGAATCCATGATTTTTCTGGATAATTCAAAATACACAACTTTAAGAAAAGAGAGCAAATCTACAATTTTAACCAGTGTTCTAAGTCACTCTCAATCCACCATATCATTCTTGACTTTGAGCATGTATGCATAATCGGCCTCTTTTTGGTAATTCACTCCCTTTTATTTAACTTTAAATATAAACATACACTCTTTTTTTTGTATTAGGGAGTGAATTCCAGTATTCAATATGCTTGCTTGTTTCAACTTCAATCAGCCAACTCATACCCATTCTTCTTGAATAAATTGCACCTATGCTCTCTATCCTAAGTGTGTGGGGACAAGATATAATCATTTGTTAGGCTAGGGTGCATAAGAAAATAAAATTCAGGCTCAAATGGGCTATCAAAAATAGGAACAATTTATTCACAGGTTGACTATTTGGCACTGAGCAGTTTATATATATTTACAAGATGCCTTAATCATTTCCATGTTTTTCATGTGCAAAATAAAATCCAAAAACTCAAGCAATAGCAGTTGACAAGCAACAGTGAAAACTCTCAAAGTGTTTAGTCTCACAAACTCACCGGCTTATGGCTATTTTCCTTGATAAAATCACTATTGAATTCAATTAACTACCTTGATGCATTTTCTTGCACCATATCCTAATCCTAACTGATTATGGATTCAATCACTAAATTCTTTTTTCTCCTAATTCAGTTAGTTAGGCTGCCTAGTTTTAAGAATTGAATTGAATTCCTAGAATCTCTAAGTCCAAAATTCTAAAAAAAAGAAATATCCTAAATGAAGGGAATCAAGCATGTGGTCAGGGTGCAGCGGAATAAATGGATTCCCTCCCTTGTTATGATCATTAATGCAAAAACACGAGTTAAGGCATAAAAGGCATGAAACATAATGACATACCTTTTACGGATTGCAAACAAGGCAATAGCAACCACGTTTCTAGAGGTGTCCATGCCAACATATGAACTAGGAAGCCCTCCTCAACTCTGCTAGTAGCGTTTAGAGAGTAAGAGCGATTGCTCATGTGTCTAGGGTAATGCATCTTGTGCTATATTTATAGAGTGGTGGCTAGGGTTTTACCATCACTCAATTAACCCTAACACATATGGGATTATGTTATAATTCTAATCAAATTAGAATTATTATCTTTCCTAGCGGCTTGTTGTATGCGTGTGACCCAATAGGCTTTTAATATCTGGTTATGATATTTTAAATAAAACCCTTTTATATTTAATTCATAAATAGTGAGCGGTATCTAGCAATACATCACTACTACCCAAATATTGAGATTTTCAACAACTTTGACGAATCCTATTTTATGATAATAATTTATATGATCTGTCCCTTTGTCCAAATATCTAATTGAACACAAGGGCATGGAATGTGTCATCCTTGTATAGTTCAATTTATGTTTTTCTTGATGCCCAAGTAGACTATACAGAAAATAAACATCTCATGTTTATCCTCCTAAGCATGGCCGTGTATTTTGTAGTCTAACTTTATCAAGAGGCCTACAGATATAACTCCTGTTACATAGGAGGGATAAATCCCATCTAGGTCACTCACATTCCACCACATAATTTATTATATGTCCAAAACCCAACTTTATGATCACCTTGTTACAGGTAACGTTTGATGATATTTAAAACATATAATTCCTTATGTAGGAATCGTAGTGATTTCAGGTCAAAGGACTTCATATAATATTTATCAATATAAGAAACATTCATGACACTTATGTAACAATCCATGCAACGTTCTTAAGGTAGGTCAGTCCAGTACACAATTACTCTTAATATGTACTTATGTGTTCACATGATTGTTAGGGCCATAGGAAACACTAGAAGGTGGGTTAAATAGTGTTTTTATAATCTTTAGCGGTTTTTGGAAAACCTTTCAAAACAAGCAAAGAAGTTTATGTCCAGACAATGTGCTGAAAAATGAGTTTTCTAAATCGTGCTGAAATACTTCAGCAGGTTCAGTAAAGATTTCTTTTAAAACGATTTGAGAGATAAACAAAGTTATTTTTGTTGCGTAAATTATAAACTCACTTTTCAGAACCCTCCTCAGTTAGAGATAAACAGATAGCAGCGGAAAATAAAGAGTAAAGGGTTGAAAGAACTTAACACAGAGATTTATCCTGGTTCACCCACTAACCCAGTGAGCTACGTCCAGTCCCAGGGCAAACACACCACTGGATTTTCACTAATCCCGCAAGATTACAAGTATTCTTTTACCCCGGCCTCTCCAGGCTTAACATCGAGTATTCTTTGCACACCTGGCCTCTCTAGGCCCAACGAGTATTCTTTTACAGACAAGCGTCTCCAGACTCAACACCAAGAATTCTTTGCTCACCAAGCCTCTCTGGGCTCAACAAGTATTCTTTTACTGACAAGCCTCTCCAGGCTCAACATGTATTCTTTGTTTCACCAAGCCTCTCCAGGCTCTCAAACACTTAATAGTGTTTACAATAAAGAATAGGTTAAGTTTCTGAGAAACTTAAGCTCTAGTTCTTCTTGTACCAGGGGATAAATGAGTAAAACTCAGAATACACAAGATAAATTCTAAGTACAAGGCTAAAGAGAGATACAATAGAGTGTTCTAGGCTAAATAATTCTTTCTTTTGACTTGGCCTCTTTCATTCTTCCTGCTAAACTCTCTCCTTCTTCTTCTTCTTCTTCTTCTTCTTGATTCTTCTCTGTATCACTTGCTCTCTCTTTTGTCAGTCAACAACTTCAAAGTATGATTTTTCAGAATTTTGCCGACCCTTTCAAGGACTTGTGAGAAGCTATTTATAACATCCAATGAAATAACCGTTGAGAAAGTAGCCGTTGAGGAATAAGCACGTAGTTCTTTGATAGCCTTTATCTTGAGCAGAGTAGGTGTACAAAGACTGTACCGTTCTGATACACAACAGGCATAAAAGTTTCTGTAGGCGCAGAGTAAACCTTGTAGACTTCCTTATTGCGTACGCTTTGCAGAAGATGTTTAGAGACCTTTAATTCTATAGTTCAGAGGGTCTTCTGACTTTGTTAGTATTTTCGTTGAGCATCTTTCAGAAAGTCTTCTTAGCAACTCAGATGATGCACCTCTTCAGAAGGTTGATTTATTCTTCAGTTGAGCTCACACACTTCAGAGAGTTCTTCACTTGCTCATGATGCTTATGTCAACAAATGTTGTTTTAGAGAGTACGTGTTCAGCAGGTCCACATACTCCTGGAAGCTTATGCGTTTCAACAGGTTGATCAATGTTCAGATAATTACTTCAATTCTTCCGCGAGTTGATCAATCCTATTAGGTAGATGCTTTAGCTTGAATGCATTCTTTTCTGCGTTCCTGAAACAATAAAATCAAACTGTCTTTCTCAGTAGTATCCGCTTCGTTTGCAATCAGATTTGTTAAACATTAAAACCATGTGAAATGAGTCTTGAGTTAAATTGAATACTTAATTTATATTGAGACTCAAAAATGATATCTCATATCCATGATCCGTGAGATGTGATCATCAACGAACTCACATACTAGTCTAAATGCATCTTTTGTCCTAAGATGATACTTGACCATGTACTATTTTAAGAATAGTTCTTCATAAGATCTCACGATCAAGTCATCCACTTGATTTCTTATGAAGTTTAAGCTTACTATTCTAAGGACATTAATTATATTCTAAAAGAATTAATAAAATGAATTGCCTTTATAAAATAATATGATACAAGTGATGGATGTTCATAATAAAACATATAAGTCTCTAGTGCATAAACTAACACTAAATACTAAAAAAATGAAATACATAACAAAAATCCTAATTAACTGAAATATTAACAAAAAAAATTAATCCTAAAAATCCATACTGCATAGAAATAATGTGTCAATAGCATGTCAGATACAGTACAGATCAAATGAAATAAAAGAAAAAATAAAAGAAAAATAAAAGAAAAGAAAAAGGAAAAAATGGAAAGGAAAGAGAAAAGAAAAATCCAAAATCAATCCTCATCCACCACATCCTGGATGTCCTCGTCCTGTCCATGTCCATTACCACCTGCTACCCTACCTCCCCCTGGAATAATATGCATGTCCCCAGGCCACTGCAAATAAGTCTGAAACTGGTCTGATAGCATGCCTGGGTAAGGGTCCGATCTAGTTTGATGCAAGTAATCCTGGGGGTGAACTAGTCCTTTGTAGATAGTGGAGTTCTGACGAAAAAGATGCTCCACATAAAAGGGATAAGGTAAGTCAGCTGGTGGTGGCTGCTGTGGTGGCTATTGAGGTGGCTGCTGAGGCTGTGGTGGTGGGTCCATCTCCTTCTCTGGTATGCAGTGGGCCTCAATGTACCCCTTAGTCATAGGGGTCTTAATAGGAGCAGTGGGGTGTACAGCAATCCCCTGAGATCGGCACAAGGCAGTAATGAGTGCAGGGAATCCTAAACTGATCCTAGAGTGTGCACTCCGACGCTCCACAACAGCCACCGTAAGGTATATCTTCTTAGATATAACCTTGGCGATGTCGATATCCTGCCTGGTTAGGACGCAATAGATGAGATGGGCTGCCTCAATAGTAATACTAGAGACATGGTTGGTGGGCTTAATGTTAGCCAACACCAAAACCAACCACATCTGAGAAATACTCCGCATGTCGCTCCGATAAATCCTAGCTGCCTCACTATAGGTGTTGGTATCATAAGTGCGCCCGAGCAAACATAAGTACTCGGATGTCCTCCTATTAAGATCCGCATTACCATATATACCAATATCACGTAACTGCTGGTGATATTGACAGATCATGTGCTCCTCATCATCAGGGCCAGGGCGTCCTAGAAAATCATTGATCGCATCGCGATCATAAGTCATCCATCGACCTCTCACATAAGACCTCCTCTCAGCTCCACCGCCAGGCTCGCCCGTGGTGTTGGCATAAAACTCCCGGACCAGCTCCGGGTCGAAATGCCTATCAGGCTCAGCTATCCTCCTCCAGTGCCTCCTGGTGATCTCCATGTTGAAGTCGTCGAACTCCCCAGGTTGGAGTGATACTGGCCTCTCCTTAATGAAGTTACAGTTCAGAAGAGAACTGTGTGCTTCAGCAGCCTTGGAACTCTTGAACTTCATTGGATCATAGTTGGGCTCATCATGTTCCCTCTTTCCTCCTTTACCTCTCCTGGAGGTAGAAGTGCCAACAGTGTTGGTGATCTTGGTGAGAGTCATCTGCAAAAATATAAACATGATTAATCCAATGTATTGAAACAGAATTTTTCTCAAACCAATGATCAGTACTATTCAAATATGCTATGCATGCACAATTCATGAAATCATTTTTCAAATTAACTCCAAAAAACATAGCATTCACTTATCATGCATTTTCAGTATCAATCAAACAGGAATATTCAATGATTTAGCAAGAATGTATTCAAAACTTTGCATGGAATGGTTATTGTGAAGTTTGAAAATAAAAAGAGCATTAACACATTCAACCATAAGAACTTGCAAACTATCAATGAACATACCAACAATCACCATTTTGATTGATCAATCACCATATTACCAAAGTCCATACTAACAACAAACTTAAGAGCATGCAAAATTATAGGCCAAATGATCAATTAAAGCATGTCCCTCAATGGAACCAACAAACTTGAAAACAGGGCTTTCAATTGGTAAATGGTATTAATGCTCAGAGAAACCAATGTATTCAGATATGCAACAAAAAGTAATGCAAAATTATTCATGCAATGGTCAGTGTAAAATTTTGACAAAAACAGATCATCAATACTATTAACCAGAATAATTAGCAATTATCACTGAGCATTTTAAAAATCAACATTTGTACTGCTTAACCACAACCAGCATATTACCACAAGCTACATTGACAAATAATCCTAGCAACATGGAGTTCTAAGAACCTAAGTTTGCAACCCTAAGGTTAAATCAACCAAACAGAAAACAAAGGATTTCAATCGGTAAAATATACTTAAAACCATAAAAACATACCTTGAATAGCAAAAGAAGGAAGAAAGGAAGAGGTTTTTGAGTGAAAAAGTGAAGAGGAATGGTAAGGGAATGCAGAGAATGCTCTGAGCAAAACAGGGGAGAAGGTTAAAATGACCTTCCCCTGTTCAAACTTTTGAATTTAAGCTACAACGCGTATCTGCGCTTCACCTACGCTCAGCGCGAGTGGAGCGTAGGTGTCAGGTACTTTTCCTGCACCTTTGCGCTCAGAAAATAGAATCAAAATTTGCATTTATGCGCTTTACTTGCGCTGAGCGCAAGTGAAGTGCAGAAAACAGAATGCAATTTTCAACACTTAGTCAAATTTTCTGCTACTTCCTAGTTCAAAATGTCTGTATTTCTTTTTCACATCTTTACTTAACCACTTCCTAACATTTCCTAAGCTAAAAAGTATAAAATCCGAACTAACACACAATATATACAAATCACACAAAAATTCAAAACAAAACTGTAAAAATTAATAACTAAAACACTGGGTTGCCTCCCAGGAAGCGCTCGTTTAACGTCATATAGCTTGACGCCTGTTTTACTCAAGGAGGTTTTATCTGGAAGATGATAGTGGTTTCTGATGTTCCACTCGCTGATATCCATCCTCCATGCCACCCTTTGGTTTTGTTATCAGCTTCTTCACTCTCTTCATCATCAGATGATGTTGATCTTTTTCTTATCTTGAAACGGAATTCCACCATAGATTCCTACAACTGCTTCTTCCTTCTTGTATGCTTTCTCTGAAGATTTTTTAGGACTATCTTCTTTTGATTTTTAGGAACATTTTGGCAGTTAGTTCTTTTTCTTCTTACTACTTGCAGTTGTGGTTCAAAATGAGTACGATAGATCCCATCAGTAGGATCTAATTCCAATCTAATTGGTGGTTCAGATTGTTGAGGAATTCCTCTATCTAGATGGAAGACAATACTCTCATCTTGAGAGCTAAGTTTAAACCTTCCTTTATCAATATCAATTATCATCTTGGCAGCTTTCATAAAAGGTATTCGTAGAATTAAGTGAGCCACAGCCGGCGGTGATGCGTATGTTGTGATCGTTCATTCCGAGCGGTCCGACGTTACTGTGGAGTTCAGACCGACGTGGTCGCTCAGCTGCTCTGTTGCGTCGCGTCACGTCTTGTCATCTGACCCTTCGTCTGGGTCGGACATCGTGTGTCAGTTACTTTTGGGTGACGGTTCGTGAGAGTGTCACCACGTGGCGTGCGATCAATGGGCAGGCCTTATCGAGACGCACGTTAATAACTGCTCATTATTACTGAGACGTGCGTCGCGCACGTCTCAGATTGTTTTTACTCTTTTGCCCTCCGTTTGGTAGGTGGAATTACATATTGGGCCTCGGTTGGGATTTGGCTGCCAATTTTCTCCCTGTTGAAATTCCCTTTTTGTCCGTGCCCTTTGCTCGTGACTTCCTGTCTCTAAGGGGAAAAGACTGTTCAGCCCTTGGATTTAAATTTATCTGAAGGAGGGAGTTACTTGCTCCTCACTTCGTCTTCGCTGTTTCCCCGCTCCCTCTGCATTCTCCTCCGTTTTTCCTTCTGCTTGCTCCTCCATTTTCGTTAGAGATTTGGAATCCCAAGTTTTCGTTCTCCATTCTTTGGTTGAGCATTCACTCGAGTTGCCTCCTTCCGCCGGTGCATTTTGGTGGTGGTTTCTCAGTGGGGTTCGTTTTCCTTTCCTAAGCCTTCTGCCACCGTGGTCCGCCGCGCCTTCTCTGCTTTTCCACCGTAATCCTCAGGTACTGCTCTTTTCCCCACCGCTTTATTTGAGTTTCTGTTTTTCATTAGCGTTATGGATCCTTTTGGGGTGGATAGTGGTGGGGAAGGGAGTGGTGACTCTCTGGAGGTGCTTGACGCGCCTCCGTCCGCATGGCCGAGGTCCGCGTCAAGGCCGAGCGCCGTACGTCCGCCTCCCCGGGCGTTGACTATACCCTCCATGTTTCGTTATTATGAAAGTGCGGCTGCGTCGGCTCGTGAAGAGGCCCGCGGACTCTCTCCGACCGAGCGGTCGGTTTTCGTGGGAGGTCTTTGCGCATCCTCTTCAGAAACCGATCCAGAATCGCTAGAGGAGAGTGCCGAGATCTCTGATCATAGTGATTCTTTTATTGAAGGTGATAATTACGGGTATATGGACGCGGCTAGCAATAGTGGAGGAGAGGTCACTAGCCGAGAGATGTGGGTCGCCGATCGCTACGCCTGGGTGGATTCCGAGGTGCTCGGAACTGCCTCTCGGTACTGTGGAGAAACCGAGGCGACTCTTCGTGCCTCTTTGTTGGTGATGGAAGCATCTCATGATGAAGATTACCAGATATCTCCTCCTTCAGCATCCGATCGGGTTTGTCATTTGGGTGAGACGAATGCTGGTCACCTCTTTATGTATGCTTTCATGGTGCATAGGTTGAAGATCCGGTTGCCGTTCTCGGCCTTCCAAAAGTCCATGTTGAGACATTACCGTGTGGCGCCGAGCCAACTTCACCCGAATGCCTGGGGTTTTATCAAGGCTTTTGAGGTCCTTTCTGTGCATTTAGGGATTACCCCGACGGTGGGGATTTTTACCTATTTCTTTGATGTTTGTCCGAGAAAAGCTGGACCGAAGGGGTGGGTCAGTCTTCGAGCGCATAGTGGTCGGCCGCTGCTATCGTTGTATGTGGATTCGGCTAAGTCTTCCGGGGTCTCGTTTAAACGCGATTTCTTCAAAGTCGTCCCGAAGACTGGTGTTCTTCCTTTTTGGAGGAATTCTTGGGACGAGTTGGAGCCGTCGTTCAGCATTTACTGGAACAATCATCACTATGATTGGGGTCTGAAGACTTATTCCACATCGCTCGATGGCCTGAGTGAAGCCGAGAGGGCTGCGGTGTTTCTCTTGGAGGAGGCTATCAAAGAGAGGGGTGGTCACCGTTATTCTTCTCGGGTGTTGGTGGATTCGCTTCCCGATCAGTTGACGGCCGCCCTAGGTTTGTTGTCTTGTAAGCTGTTTGTATTATAGTGTTAATTATAGGCTAACCCATTGTTTCTCTTTGGTTTGCAGAAGAAGAACAAATGAATCTCCGGGACCTGATGTTGAAGGCCAAAGCTATCGGCGTAGATGGGCCGAGGGGAAAGGAGTCCAGGAAGAGGAAGATTGCTGATGGGTCGGCCTCTACTCACTCGGGTAGCCAGAGCTTGCCTCCTCCCCTACCGACAGTTGAGGCCGAGAAGGTTCAGGAGCTTCAGTCTGGGGATGCGGATAAGAAGATTGAGGCTGAGAGGAGGAAGAAGAAGACCAAGATTCCTCCAAAGGGTGATGCCGATCGTCCAGAGGGTGATGGGGGAACTTCTGCTGGGGTCCCTGTCTTGACCGGGGCGGAGATTTTTGATGATGATTTCTCACCCGATCATCCTGCTGTTGTTTCTCAATTCTTTTCCCCGGAGATTCGCAGCAAGTTTGTTAAGGGTGAATTCTCCATCCACCAGTGTCTTCAAGATGCTCAGGTTACCTACTTGCAGCAGGTTAGCCTGTTGCAGTATTTGCACAAGGACGTCCTTCCGGCGGCCGAGCGGGCAAAGGAGGGTTATGACAAGGCTCTGAAGGCGTCCACTTCGGCCATGGAGGAATGTGCGAAGCTGACAAGTGAGAAGGAGGCTCTCACTGTCCAGCTGGGGACGATCGGTAAGGAGAAGAAGGTTCTCGAGAAGAAGTTGGGGGAGATGGAGCCCTTGAAGAAGAAGGTGGAGGACCTTGGTAAGGAACTTCTGGCGGCCGAGGAACGGCGTAAGGATGATTTGAGGAAGCATAAGGAACTCCATGACGCCGAGGTCAGAGAACTTTAGCGAAAACTGGAGGCTGCTTTGGAGGGGGAGCGCAAGCAAGTGGCCGACACATTGAAGTATGTGGAAAAAGCGTTTGATGTGGTCATCGAACAGGTCAAGGTACGGAACCCGGCTTACAATCTTGACACGCGTGGAATGTCTTATGAATACGAAGTCATTGATGGAGCTGTGGTCCTTGTTGATGGTGACAACAAAATCGAGGTTCCTCCAGAGGGTCTACCTTCCCCGACCGATACCCAGACTAGTGCTTGAAGCTTTGTTTTTGATGTAATTCTCATTTGGTCGGCTTTGGCCTCGTTTTGTAATGACTCAATTTGCTATTATTAGCGAAGTTTCTCTGTTTCGTTCTTCCGATCGTATTGTTTGTATGTTTTTTCTACTTGGCCTTCGCTGATTTATATGCTTGCATCGTTTTTTTCGTCGTACTTTATGTCTGATCACAGTTGTTAATGTGTGCGTCGTATTCATAATTTGCGAACCTCGTATTTTAGGTTACTCGCCGCTTGCGTCGGACCATGTTTATTCAGCGATGTACGCCCTGGTTTTCAGGCCGAGGGTTTAGTTTTAGACTTGTGAGGTTATTAACTGAGTATCTCGGTTTTCAGGCCGAGGATTTGGGTACTTGCGAGTATTTGTACTGAATTCCCTGGTTTTCAGGCCGAGGGTGTGTTCATAATGATCCTTTGGTTAGGCCGACTGGCTTTGTACATCAATTTCTTTAACTAAAATACATCCTTAGGTTATGGGCGTTCCAGTGCCGAGGGATGTCATTGCCCCCAAGTGTTTCCAGTCGGTAGGCACCTTTCCCTGTTGACTCTGTGATGCGGTAGGGTCCTTCCCAGTTGGGAGCTAGTTTTCCTTGCCGCGTGTTTCTTCCTCCAATGTCGGCTCTCCGTAGGACGAGATCTCCCGTCTTGAACCTTCTTTCAACTACTTTGCTGTTGTATTTGGCCGCTGCTCTTTGTTTCGCAGCTACTTCTCTGATGTGGGCGACCGCGCGCCGTTCTTCTAAGAAATCCAACTCTTCCCGAATGAGCCGGCCGTTTTGTTCTTCGTCGTTTGTCTCAGTTCGCCAGCTGGGTTCGCCGATTTCAACCGGGATAACAGCCTCGGCCCCATGTGCTTGTCGAAAGGGGGTTTCCCGGTGGACGAGTGTGGGGTCGTGCGGTATGCCCATAGAACATGGTCCAGCTGATCGGCCCATTTCCCTTTTGACTCATCCAGTCTTCTCTTTAATCCTCGGAGGATCACTCTGTTGGCTGCCTCTGCCTGCCCGTTTGTTTGGGGGTGTTCTACAGAGGTAAAATGCTGCTTGATCTTCAGACCTTCCAACAGCTCCCTGAACCGCCGATCGGCAAACTAGGTCCCATTATCAGTTACTACTGCTTTTGGGATTCCGTATCTGCTGATGACATGTCTATAGAAGAACCTCTGGATTCTGGAAGAGGTGATAGTCGCCAAAGCTTCGGCTTCGATCCACTTGGTGAAGTGGTCGATGGCGACGATCAAAAACTTGACTTGACCTGGGGCCGGAGGGAAAGGTCCAAGGACGTCCATTCCCCATTTGAAGAAAGGCCATGGAGTTGAAGTGGTAGACATTCCTTGTGCCGGGGCGTTGTGGAAATCGGCATATCTTTGACAGGGATCGCACTTTTGAACATATTCAGCCGCATCCTTCTCCATGGTGGGCCAGTAGTAGCCGGCGCGAAGTGCCTTTTTAGCTAACGATCGTCCACCGAGGTGCTGACCGCAACTTCCTTCATGGATTTCTGCCAACACGTAATTTGCCTCAGTAGGGCTCAAGCATTTGAGCATGGGGCAAGAGAAGCCCTTCCGGTATAAGCGATCGTGTATACCAGGCGGCTTGTCTTTCTATCTTCTTGGCTTCTCTCCGATCGTCAGGGAGTGCTCCTGATTGGAGGTATGAGGTGATTGGAGTCATCCAGCACGGTTCCTGATCGATTTGCATGCAGTGTTGTTTCTCGTTGATGCTCGGTCTGGCGAGTGTCTCCTGGATGACCGTCCTATTATTCCCTGCCTTCTTCGTGCTTGCGAGCCTGGAGAGAACGTCAGCCCTAGTGTTTTGATCCCTCGGTACATGTCGGAATTCGATCGTCTTGAACGCGCTTGCCGCCTTTTTTACTTTGTCAAGATATTTTTGGAGGATGGGTTCTCTTGCTTGGTATTCACCATTTACTTGGGAGACCATGAGTTGTGAATCGCTGCAGAGGACGATTTCTTTGGCTCCAAGATCTTTTGCCAATTGTAAACCGGCCAAGCAGGCTTCATACTCGGCCTGATTATTGGAGGTTTTGAAGTCGAACCTTAGTGATTGTTCAATAGTTACTCCGGTGCTATCTTCTAGCACCACACCTGCTCCGGCCCCTTTCACGTTTGACGAACCGTCGACGAAGATGGTCCAGGTGGCTGATTTTTCTCTTTGGCCGTCGGTCATCTCCAAAACGAAGTCCGAGAGAACTTGGGACTTGATGGCTGTTCGGGGCTCATAAGAAATATCATGCTCTGATAGCTCGATTGCCCAAGTGATCATCCGCCCGGCGAGGTCTGGCTTGTGCAGTACCGAGCGGATGGGCAAATCCGTTCGGACGACGATAGAGTGTGCTTGAAAGTATGGTCGGAGACGCCGAGCGGCACTGATGATTGCATAGGCTGCCTTTTCAAGCTTCTGATATCTGAGCTCAGGTCCTTGGAGACTTTTGCTTGTGAAGTATATCGGGCTTTGAGTGGTTGTCGACTCCTTGACGAGCACTGTGCTTACAGCTTCTTCTCCCACTGATAGGTATAGGTACAGTTTTTCCCCAAGCTGGGGCTTCACCAGTATTGGTGGTTTGGTCAGCGATTCTTTGAAGCTTTGAAAAGCTTCTTCGCATTCAGAGGTCCACTCGAATTGCTTCCCTTTCTTCAGTAGCCGATAGAGCGGGAGGGACTTGTGGGCTGATCGGGCAAGGAATCGAGTAAGTGCTGCTATTCTTCCAGTCAGCTGCTGTACCTCTTTGACCGACGACGGGCTCTTCATTTCCAAGATGGCTTTGCATTTGGCCGGGTTAGCCTCTATCCCTCTACTTGTTAGCATGTAGCCAAGGAAATGGCCGGCCGGGACGCCGAACGTGCACTTGAGAGGGTTTAGCCTCATGTTGTGCTGCCGAAGCCTTTGAAAAACCTTCTCCAGGTCGGCCACAGGGTCTCCTCCATCGGCAGTTTTCATGATGATGTCATCAACATATACTTCCACCACTTCTCCGATCAGTCCGTCGAAGACTTTGGTCATCATCCTTTGGTATGTTGCTCCGGCGTTTTTCAGTCCGAACGGCATCATGGTGTAGCAGTATGTGCCGTCGTCAGTCAGGAAGGAAGTTTTTTCCTCGTCATGAACATACATGGGGATTTGGTTATAACCAGAATAAGCGTCCATGAATGAGAGAAAGCGGTAGCCTGAGGAGTTATCAACTAACCTGTCAATATTTGGCAAAGGAAAGGGATCCTTTGGGCAGGCTTTGTTTAAGTCGGTGTAATCGACGCACATTCTCCACTTGCCGCTTGATTTTCTGACCAGGACGATGTTGGCAACCCAAGTGGCGTATTGGATCTCCCTAATGAATCCGGCTTTCAGGAGCTCGGCTGTTTGGTCTTTGATGGCTCGTTGTCTTTCTGGTCTAGTCTTCCTTTTTCTTTGCGCGATCGGCTTCGTTCTGGGGTCGACAGAGAGCTTGTGGCAGCAGAACTCGGGGTCAATTCCGGGCATATCGGCTGCCGTCCATGCAAATAGGTCCGAGTTATCCACGAGCAGCTTTTCCATTCTTTTTTTGAATTCTGGGGGCAATCGAGCTCCCATCTTTGTATCTTGTCCTTCTTTCTCGCCTACATGGATGGGGCAAGTTTCTCCTTCTAGTGAGACTCTTTCCGATCCTCGGCCCCCTTCTCCCGAATCAACCCTTGGGTCAAGGTCAACGAGGGAGACATTATGCCTGGACCTGGTGACCGGGGCTTTGAGGCTTGGTGATGGTGGACTGCTTTTTAGGCTAAGGTTATAGCAAAACCTTGCCGCTTGCTGGTCGCCTTTGATTGTGGCCACCCCTCCTTCTCTGGTTGGGAATTTCAACGCCAGGTGCACTGAAACAACTGCCCCAATGGCATTGAGACTTGGTCTTCCCATTATGGCATTATAAGAACTTTTGCAGGGGACCACAATGAACTTGCTCCTGATCGTCTTGCTTCCTCCTTTGCCAGTCAGTGTAACGAGCGCTTCCATGTACCCGAGGGGTTGGATACGATCGCCGGAGAAGCTTACGAGGTCGCTGTCATATGGCAAGAGGTCGCTTCTGGTAATCCCCATTTTTTCAAAGCAGTTTTCGTAAATGATATCGGCCGAGCTGCCCTGATCTATCAAAACTCTTTTTACCTCGGCGTTCGCAATGACGGCGGTGATCACCATGGGGTCATCGTGTCCGGGGAGAGTGTCTCCGAAGTCGCTACTATCAAAGGTTATGGCGGGAGTTGCTGGCGGTGGCGCCGTCCGGCGTGTCCCGGACCGGTCATCATCCACATGCTGTACCTCCCTCAGGGCTCTTTTTCTTGAGTTGCTTGAGGATCCTCCTCCTCCGAATCCCCCGGCTATCATGTTGATAGTGATTCGAGGCTGTTGATCCTGATCTCTCGGCGGTGATCTGTCCCTTGCCTTTCTATCGGGACCTCCGCGGCCCCGCGGTGACCTGGAGCGGTGTCGTCTACTCTCTCCTCTGGGGGGTGATCTACGGTCCTTTACCCGATCGCCCTGTCCCCGGCTGCCCCAGTCTTGCTTCTCTTTCTTCACATATCGGCCCAGGTTCCCGTCGCGGATCAGCTGCTCAATGGCATCTTTCAACTGATAACAGTCATCAGTTTCGTGCCCATGGCTTTTGTGGAAGGCGCAATATCTGCTTTTGTCGCCGAGCGGGGACTTGATCGGCGGGGGTCTTTTGACTTCGGCTAACTCCGCATGGTGGACTTCTTGCCAAATCCTTGAAAGGCTGCTATTCAGGGGGGTATAGTTACCCTCGTATCGTCCCCTGAACTTCTTCTTCTCTTCCCTTTTGTCTTTTTTGTTTCTTTCTTCTTTCTCCGGTGCTCGGACTTCTTTCGCGGTCGTCGTCTTCATCGTTCCTTCCAGGTGCAGCTCTTCGTTCACAAACTAGGCCGCTCGCTCCCGAAAAGCTGTCATATTGTGGACCCTGATCCTCCTTAGGGAGATAGCAAGTGGGGTGTCGGTACGCAGTGCTTCGACTGCGCAATGTAGCTGAACCTCGTCCGCGACGTTAGGTGTGAGGGCGATCTCCTTGTAGAAACGGGCCAGGAAATCTCGCAGGGTTTCGGATTCTCCTTGTTTCACCTTGGCGAGTGTGTGGGAGTCGCGGGGAATCTGGTTAGCCATGCTGAACCTTTTGGCGAAGGCTGCCGCTAGATCGTCCCACTTGTCGACGGAGTTTTGGGGGAGCGTTCGAAACCAGGTCAAGGCTTCCTCGTCCAAAGTCCGAGAGAAGCTCCTGCATATAATGTCGTCTTGAGCACCCAAGAAAAGCATCTCATTGAAGAATCTGTCCAGATGTCGGCCCGGGTCGGTCTCCCCTGTGTAGGAGGCAATGTTGCTAAAAGGCCTCAAGAATTTATCCGGTATCTCTACCTGTGCCAGTCTTGTGGTGAAGGGATGGGTAAAGGGACGATGCAAGGCGATTAGGCTCGGGAGGCCCGAAGTCGCGGCCGTGGGGGCTGTTGTGACGGTCGGAGCGACCTGGACGACTGGTGTGGTTTCGGCGATCGGTGTGACCGGGGTGGCCTTGGGCGTGGCTTGCGTTTCCGCTTCTGTCTCCTTACTTGGCTTTACTGCTTCTTCATTTTCTTTTTTGGCCGACGCAGCCTGGGTGCCCCGTGCTGTGAGGGAGTCGTTCTTCGACTACGTCTGCGGGTGTGGCTCATCCGCTCGGTTGTGCGCTCGGATGAGGACGTCCCGTCCGAGGAGGTTCCAGATGATGAATAGCTGGACTCCCGGGAGGGGAGGTCTCTGGTATGATATGTCCTCCGGGAGGTGGAGCTCCTCCTGCTCCCTTCTTTCCGGCGAGATCTCCTTCGCGGGGCTGCCGGAACCAGGGACTCCAGGTATTTGATCCTCCTTTCCAATTCTCTTACGGTCCCGCTCTTCTTCTTCTTTCTTGGCGGGGTGGGTGGCTCCTCCTCGCTCGTGGGGGAGGTTTCTCTCCTCTTGGTTCTCTTGGGTCTGACTATGTTTCCGGGAGGTTTTAGGTGATAACTCTCCGATGAACTCCCGGTGGTGTGCACAGAGGGTGTTGTCTCCTGAGGAGTGGCCCTTAAGGTTTGACGGGGGTCAGTCCTCGTTCTTGCTTCTTCCACCGGCGCTACTGCGTGGGGCGGTGGGGGTTGGTTGTTGGTGGCTTCCATGTTTGGGTGGACCAGATCTCAGCAAAGGAGGTAGAGATGGTGGAACTTTGTTACACGTCCCCACAGACGGCGCCAAATGATCGTGGCCGAGATCACGGGGATGGTCCGAGCGATAAGCGTGGTGGTCCGAGGGCCCTCCAGGCGGCTGACTGCTTTTCCGGTGGTCGCTCCGGTACAGGGTGCGCGGTGGTGTACCTGCGAAGGCACTCCAACGCTCAAGTTAGTGGGGAAGATGATATGAGGGTATATGGTGATAGATTCATTACCTCTGGCCTATGGGGGTGAGGCCCCTTATATAGTCATGGGGTGCTACGACAGGGGGGAACATGGCAGGTGGAGCAGGCACGCCTCCGCCGCCCTTATTCTGCTACGGCCGTAATCCCCGGTGGCGTGTGTCAGATACTCTTACCTTTATCGGGGGTTGTAGGGGGCGCATTAAATGCGATGAGACTTGGTAGGTAAGCTACCTCTGGGGTTCTAGTCATAGGGTCCAATGCTTCGTCGTTGTGGTGTGGGCATCCAACCGAGTACGCTGGGCGATCGCCTATGGTTGGCGATCGTGTTGGTTCTTGCGTTCGGGACATGGATCGGGCGATCGTCCCGTGGGGGGCCGCTTACGCCGTGGTCCGGATCATGTATGATAAAAGAAAGCAATTTGAAAATATATAATGAAAGGGATTAATTATATCATAAGGATGTGGGGAAGGTACCTGCTCTATTTAGGAGTGTAATAATAATAGTTTTACCCAACCCAACAATGGAATGCATGGAAGTGGGAAATCCAGAGGTAGCACAAAACTGGATTGCTCTCCGATGAGGCTGCCAAATAAACCATCCAAACTGAGGGAGTTGGAGTTGGAGTGGCAACAGAATTCCCTTTTGTCCACAATATTAGAATCAATCGATGCATTGCTCAAGAGGAATGATTCGAATACTGCTGCTCAATATTAACATCATTCTCTGTAAGGATTGGTGATTTGAATATCGCTGCTTCTCCCATTCAATGCATGAATTCCAAATCTCATTGGCTCTGGGCCCCACGCGACCCGAAGGATAACCTTATTCCACTCATTTTTTGAAAGTGCTTCATCCAGAGTACAGTCTTTACCCACTAAATTTTTCGCTCCAATATGAATAATTTCTGTATGATCCATCCTGTCGCCAGCTCTATACCATTCAAGTGTAGAGTCATTTTCATAATGAAAATTATTGTCGTTGATGTACAGGGTGTCTATATAATGATGATATGGTGAATAAAGACAGAGAGCTATGTGAGGGAAGTTGTTACGAAACCAGAAACAAATTGACCCTCCCCTGCTCTGGTGCTCAAACCACTCTGGTATCCCTGTTGTTGGGCTTGGCAAAATAAAGCGTGTCTTTCCAGCCTTATGCAGTTCCTGTAAATGGTAACTAACTAATTCAGAAGTTTGTTCAGCAACATTCATTAACAAACAAAACAAATAAAATAAAATAAAACCTAACCTAACCTGATTCAGTAACATGTTTCTACATGACAAACTCAAAGATTTGCATCCTACTGCAGATAAATATTGTAGGCTGTGTGGAAATGGAATCCCTCTGATTTCTTTAAGTTTGTAGCATCCTTTCAAACAAGTCTCCCGTAGGCTGGGTGGAATCCCTCTGATTTCTTCAAGTTCTTTGCAATTTTTCAATACAAGCTTCCGTAAAAAGCTGCATTCTTTGATGCATTCAGGAACAACTGTGATATCACTATCCCATAACTCTAATTCTTTCAGGTTAGCACACCATGTGAGACAGAATGTCAAAAACTCATTTGAACGGGTGTTCGTGAGAAACAGATATTCTCCGTCCTTTCTTACTTCTGCAACTAAACTGATAGAAATCTCAGCCAACTGTGGCATCATGAAAATGAAACTTTTTGCAAACTGAACGACAGTTTCTTCATCGAGACATAACATTTGAAGCCCACTAAGATCATCATGAATTGAAGATGGGAATTCTTTTATGGGAGTTCCTTCCAAGTCAAGCCATGTTACGTTTTCCATCTTTACTAATATTTCTGGAAAACTCTCAAGGCTTGAGCATTCGGAAAGACAGAGTTCTTCAAGAGACGGCAACTGGAGCGGTGGAAATTTCTTAATCTTGCTGCAACCTTCAGCATCCAAGAATTTAAGTTTATGCAACAACCCAACTGAATTGTGAATTGTAACTAGATTCCAACAATGTCGAAATGAAAATCTTTCTAAATTTGGGAAACAAGATACATCCCCTATTCTTGTTAAATCATAACATCTGTCAAGCTCTAAAACTCTCATATTCATGAACTTCTGGAAAAAAGAAATGAACTTTTGAAAAAAAAAAGCAAAAAACAAATGACAATGATTGACTAATATATGAGATGGGAAATAAAATCATTACCCTCGTTTTTAATGACCCATGCATCTCAAACGATGTGAGGCAACTCTGGAATAACTTGCATATAGAAAGATGTTTCGGATGAAAATCAAATGGCAAACCCGAAGAAGGATAATCCCTCCATTCCAATACTCTTAAGCTGTTTGGAAGATACTCAGGACCTTTGCAAAACTTGGTATTTTCTATAATAACAGTTTTGAGGTTTTTCATCTTCTTGAAAGCCTCGCCATCCCATTCTATTTCAGGTTTTACTTCTTCACGCAACCAAAACTTTAGATGTATCATTTCAGTTTTATGTGTTCCCTTTTAACGCACAAAAAATAAAAATAAAAAGTTAATCAAAATACACATATATGCTAGGACTTCATCACAAATATTTATAGAAATTTAAATATTATAAATGGAAAAAAAAAACTTTAACATGAGAGTTACTAGCATTAAAAATGAAAAGAGCTAAATCAAGGTTATAGATAAAAATACAAGTTAACCGTTTCATTCTTACCGTCTTTTCTTCTAAAACTTGAATTATATCATCATGAAACCATAACCTACTACGTTTTCCAGGCTGATTTGGTGATTCTTGTCGAACAATTTCTTTTCCCATGTCCTCTATCAAATCATGCATTGTGACACCATTCCACTTATTAATCTTTATTAGAGATTTATCAATTAGCACTCTAATATCATATTTCGCGTCGACTTCATAATGAGCAGAAAGTATCTCTTCAATCTTTTTTAGACTACATCCTTTGAGGCAACAAGTAATGTCAAGAAAAATTTCCTTTTGATTTTCTTCTAAAGCATCGTAGCTTATTTTAAGTTTGTCTAGGATTTCTTTGCTAGGAATTTTTTTAAACCTATCAATTGCAGATCTCCATTCTTGAATACTTTTCCCAAACAAAAGGGAACCTATAACTTCCAAAGCCAGCGGAAGGCCAGAAGCATAAGCTACTGCTTCCTTTAAAATGTTCTCATAACTTGGATCAATTTTGTCAATTTTTTTAAATGCATTCCACTTAAACAATTCAAGAGCTTCCTCCTCATTTAACTCATCTACTTTATACTCTCTCTTAACCCCATGAATTGCTAACAAGTGTTTTTCCCGAGTTGTAATGATGATCTTGCTCCCAGCACCAAACCAATTAGGCTCTCCAACCATAGCTTTCAATTGCTTTTCATTGTCAACATCATCAAGAATTAAAAGAACCTTCTTTTTTTGTAGCTTTTGCTTTATTTTTGGAATTCCTTCGCTGACATCTCCTAGCTTCACATTCAATCCAATTGTTTTGGAAAGGAGCTCCTCTTGCAGATGCTCTAAGCCACGTTGTTTAGTTGAATTTTCTCTCACATTATGAAGAAAACATGAACCTTCAAATGAGTTAGCAATGGAATTATAAACTGCTCGAGCAAGGGTTGTTTTACCTATTCCTCCGAGTCCATAGATCCCTACCATGAGAACTTCATGAACAGATCCAACATCTAGAAGTGACATTACTTTATGCATTCGACACTCTAGCCCAACAAGGTGATCTGCAACATGCAGTAATGGACTGCTTGTAATTTTGTTGGAGATCTCTTCCACGATCTTCTCAATAAACTTGTATTCATATCCATCCCTATCCAATCAAAGAATTGTTAGTCTAAAGTTAAACTAAACCCAAACCTTTCTCTCCCTCTTTAAGCTTTTAACATGAAATGATTAGAAAAATGAAAATTATAGAAACGAAAGTGAAGTAGAGTACTCGGGTCTGAAATGCATGCCAGACAGGTTAGCTGCTTCATAAAGAGCCATCTTCCATTTGTGCAACCTCTCCATATTATTTGTGAATGTTTCCTCATGCTTGGCCAAAGCCTCTCCATAACTCCCAGTCTGATGGCGCACATGAGAAGGATCCACCTTATAGAAAACTGGCAAAACCAACTGACTTGTCCCTTTGACATGGTCAATGATGTTGACAAGTTCATCTAAGCAGAATGAAGAAGAAGCATAGTTCTCAGAGAATACAGGAATGGCAATCCTGGACTCTTTGATGGCCTTGATAAGTGCTGGTGTGATTTCATCTCCTCTTGGAAGCTCCTCATCATCAATGAAGGTGTGGATTCCCTTGTCACAAAGAGCCTTGTAGAGAAAGCCAATGAAATTGTGGCGAGTATCTGGGCCTCTGAAGCTGAGGAACACATCATAGGTGAAGGATGAAGAGGAGGAGGAGGATGATGGTGGTAATAGAGCCATGAGAAGAAAGGGTAGTAAGTATTTGGAATATGGATGGATGGAGTGACAGTACTGTGGTGTCGAGAGCAAACAAGAATGCAAAGCTGCAATACAAACTAATAAATTATGTAACCAACTAACCATTGAGTAAGGAGCAACACGGTTTGCATTGACCAATGACCATTGTGAAACTTCCTTCCATTAATTATGTGATTTTTTGGTAATTTCCTCAGAAAATTTGTTCAATATCTCTGCCTAATTAATTAACAAATTGGCTTCAACTAGGTGGCGTACATGTGCAATCAATGATCAAGTGGACTACAAATTGGAATGCAGTTCACATCCTTGATTTCTCAACTTCAGTTTTTTAATAAGACCCCGCGATGGAAGTGATCCCAAATAGAATATCACCCTTATCACTTACTTGAAAAGTCTGCTGATTCATTAACCTATTTCCCTATGAAAAAGACCTTCCACAATTCAACTGAATTCCTAAATTTATGAAACAAAAGTAGTGGAAATTATCTGTAGTTACTGCATATTTAGTCTTCTTAGCAGCCGACAAAACTATCACCTTCCATTGACACCCAGGAGAGGACAAATGCAGGAAAGGGAACATGGTGCACATTATAAAGCAGTGACATTGCAATTAACTAAAATTAGAACTTAACAGCATGCTTCTTTTATCCTAGAAATTTAAAGGAATTAAGGAAAAAATAAGAAAAAGGAATGCATAGATTCAAATTTATATTTGAATCTACATATCATTTATATTTTTGGTCAAAGTACCAGCTGCCAAGTACCAAAATGAACGGCAATCTCTTCTACATGCCTTGAAACCAAATGAGTGAAGGCAGAGTTCAGAAAGTCAGACATATTTGAAACAGTATATTTACATTGAAATTCTCAGCTTCTTTTATTTATGTCCAGAATTTTTGGATATTTTACCATACACACAAAGTTAGAGCTATGACTTGCTTGGCTGCATACATTATAAGTATACTGCAGCCATGCAACCATAGCAGAGCACATATGTCTCAGATCACCAGAAAACAAATAATTATACCCATTTTGTCTTATCTTATTATCTCTCATTTCTTTTTATACCCATTTTGTCAGTAATATATAATTTATTTGTCATCATTAAAAAGGGGGAGATTGTGAAGTCTATAAATCTGTTTAAGTAATTAAATATGATTATAAGACTTAACATCCGTTAGTTTTAATGATTAACAAATAAGATTATATAAAAGATTATATAAACAGGTTCTACTGAGAAAGGTATTTGTTTGTTAATTATGTTTCAGGACGAAATACTCGTTAGAAGAAGAAGAAGATTTTGTGGTCAGAATCAGAAGAATGCAGAATCTGAAGAAGATTAATCCTTAACAGAGTTGAAGCAACTGAAAAACAGAAGTGAAGACTTGAAGACTGACTGAAGAATCGAAGAATAGAAGACCGTCTGAAGAATCGAAGACTTGAAGACTGACTGAAGAAGTGAAGACCAGAAGACTATCTGAAGAATTGAAGACCAAGAATACTATCTGAAGAACTGAAGGCAAAAGATATGAAGAAGTACAGACTCAAATATACGTCTGTATGAAGAACAACAATGAACTGAAGAACAACAATAAACTAAAGAAACGAAGAAGAAGAGATACAAGAAGAAGAAGATACAAAGAAGAACGAAGCTACAATTCTAAGGAAGAAGGCCGCTAAAGTTTCAACCAGTATGAAGAATTGAAGTTGTCTAAAGGACGCAACCAGTATGAAGTATTGAAGCTGTCTAAAGCAACGAAGCTGTCTGAAAGAATTGAAGTTGTCTGAAGTCATCAACCTGTCTTAAGTGTTGAAGACGTCTGAAGAAGCCAAGCCCGTCTGAAGAACTGGAACCTGTCTGAAGACTGGAACCCGTCTAAAGTTTGGAAGTTGTCTGAAGCTTTAGTAATGACGTGACATCTTTGCTGAAACCTTGCGTGAAGACTTTTCTAAGTCTCTGCTGCTCGTACGTTTTGAAACACATTTGTGGCAACAAACACAGAGACCTTTCCCGGTGCATTTGAACTTCATACACCACTGAGGAAATCTCTGCAACGCAGCATTCGCAGTAACAACAGTAGCAGCTTTACTGCAGCACCAACGTTGTACTATGTCAGAACTCTCAACAAGCGTGTCTCACAACGGATTAAAAGAAGACTATTTGCTGTCTCTAAACAATGGTATTTCAACGAGACATTTCTTCATTTGTGCAATCTGGAACAAAGCAGAAGAAAAGCTCAGAAGACTAAGGAGAAGCAACAAGGAAGATGTTTGAATAAAATATATTCAATTCAACATCTTTATCTAAATCCCAAAAGAGGAATCTGCAAACAACGACTATTGATCAAGACATCTCATTCAAAGAAGTAATGGTGTCAGGAGCAAGTGAAAAAGGGGTATATGCAGAATAAGCAAAAAGGGCAAATTCAACGGATACATACTCTCAAAAGAATCAGAGGAAATCTGAAGAAAGCAGATGCAAGATAATGCAAGCTGGATAAAGCAGATGCAAGCAGATGCAAGAAAATGCAAGCTGGAGCAAACAGATGCAAGCTGGATAAAACAGATGCAAGAAAGCAAAAGAATTCAAGAGAGAGAATACATATAATCATCACATCTCTCAAAACAGAGCTCATCAACAGAAGTGTCAGAACGGGAGTATTCTGAACACTCAATATGCTTAAAGAGAAGCAACCGTTTGAGAAGCTATTACACAACGGCTATATGAGCCACATCATCAAAAGCTCAACGGTATTATGAATCATCTTCAACGGCTATATTCAAGCAGAACATATAAATAGCCTCAAGATTGAATTTGAAGATGTTGGTCGGTCCAACCAGTTGTTGTTGGCATGCAGAGCATATTAACCATGCTGCCGAGTTGCAGTTGTTATGCTATACAACCAGAGTGAATTCTCAATCGGGCTACTGATCAGCTGGTTAGTTAGTTAGATTGTACAGTTGGTCTGTTGATCAAGTGAGTTGGTTGTCGAGAATGCAATCATGCTGTACAAATAACTATCAAACCAGGTACGGTTTGAAGCTTGGATGATACCTTGGTATTCCAATGATACGGGTGAAAATGTAGCCCATGGAAACCAATGGTTGAAAAATAAGGCTGGAGCTTAATTCTACATCTTAGTTAGCCTACTCTCAGAGGATGTATTCCTCATAGAAAAGACAGGGATTGTACTTAAATTCAAACACTTGTATCACTGTCTATCCTTGTATTTAGTTTGTAATGACTGTATCCTGAGTATGTACTCAGTAATCTCTATGTACAAGAAAAATCTGAGTTGAGAGGTTCTAGCGAACATCTAGCTTAGGTTGAGTAGTAAAATACTCTACACTTGGATTAGTGTCTGAGAGCTTGGAGAGGCTTGGTGGAAGAAAGAATATTCTTAGAGCTTGGAGAGGCTTAATAGCAAAGACTACTTTGCTGGGTTGGTGTGACCTAGTGTGTTCAGGGTCTGTGTGATCCTGGATGTTGATGTCTGGAGAGAATGTACTCGTGTATGTCTGGAGAGACTGTACTCGTGTTTGTCTGAAGAGACGGTACTTAGTAGAAAAGGCTAGTGGTGGTTTGCCACTAGGACTGGATGTAGCTCACAGGGTTTGTGGGTGAACCAGGATAAATTCTGTGTCTAAGTTTTCTTTCCCTTAATCTCTTTTACTTACAGTCTTTATATTTGCGTTGGGGATTGAAAAGTATTTTTCATAACAAGCTTAACTCAAGGATTTCAATAAAACAAGTTTTCATACAAACATTACGTTAAAAACGTCTGTAGTGTAGGATGAAGTATTATAGAAGAATATATTCAGAGGGCTGTCTGAAATACCTGTCTGAAGTGAGCCCAATAGGAACTCAGTTCAGACACATGATATAGATGGTCTCTGATCATCTAAAGTATTTCAGAAACAGTTCTGAAGGTACTCTTAGTAATATTCTTCAGAAGACACTAAGAGAAGTGTGTTTAAAATCAAAACAATCTTAAGTGTAAGAAAAAGTTTTTAATCTAAATCTTTCATATATTCCGCATGTTTTTAAAATAACTCTGATCTTAAGATTGGTTTTGTACAATGATCACTTAGCGTGATTGTTTATTTTAAAGATTTCCAAAATTGTCTTAAAATGTCTAAAACACTATTCAATCCCCCCTTCTAGTGTTGCCTGTGGTTCTAACAATTGGTATCAGAGCTCACCTTCGGGTTGAGCATCTAACAAATGCAGAAGGAGTAGATCCTCAGAAGATGGAAATCTCACCAGGCTGAAGCAACTCTGAAGAATGACAATGAGAATAGGAAAATCATTTTTCCAATACTCATTATTCATAAGGCTAAAGCACAGGACGCAACAGAAAAGGAAAGTGAATCTATCTCTAGATCACCAACTGGTAACAACTTTCCTATCTATATTTAAGTTATAATTTTAATATGGCTATTAATCTGTTGCATGATTTGTTTTATTGAAATTGTGAAAAATTTGATTACTTGATATAATTGTTTCATGCTTTTGAAATTATGTAAATATATGCCTGCATGCTATGTGTTTTACTATGCTTACTGTGTGAAATGTATGATTCATTTTATGTATGCTTTACTTATTTAAATATATGTGAAGAGTCACACATGTTTAGTAAAGTAATAAACTGCGTTTTTAAATTAAGTAAATGAAGAGTCGTGTGTGCTAGCAATAACTGTTTTTGAAAATATGGAACGGCACGATGTGAATCATTGAATCATCAACCGGTTTCTCTCAAAGGACACGATGCACTACTCCCCACACCGGTTCAGCACACATAACCGTCTCTAATCAATGTTTGAAGCATGCTTGGCTATCTATTTAAAGGGATTGGATGATCAACATGGAAATCACACTTTACTCAATCCTTTCTCTAAAAAGATCAAATCTCCTCAAGTATCCTCATCTCAGAAAGATCATTTGATTCATAGAAATCAATGGCAAACGCGTCTGCATCATCAAGCAACTCAAACCCTTCCGTGTTTGATGACAGGATCATACCATGTAAGGCGGTTAACCTTTCTGACTTTGATGAAGCAGACTACAAGATATCTGAGTACTTTAATGCCGTTGGATGGACTCCATACTTCAACAACATTTCCTCCTCCTGGCATAAGAAGAGTGTAACAAATTTTTGGGACAACATCAAGACCATATCTGAACCCAATAGAACCAGGATTGAGACAAAGGTGATGGGAAAATCACTGTCTGTGGACACCAAACTTATTGCTGAAGTTATAGGTGTTCCTGACAGAGGAGAACAATACTTCCAAAGATGGGAATCTCTTCATGGTGGAACATTCGTTCTTGACCAACATCTATTTGGAAGACGAAGGATTGCCCCTTTCAGACCTTCTCAACTTCTGAGCACACCCAGAGCCCTCCTTGCTGTATTAAACTGCTGCATTCTTCCCAGAGGAAGAAATAATTTGACTTTAAGTATGATGGAGAGGTTCGTATTGGGACTCTTGATGACAAAGAAGAAAATCAATCTCCCATGGGTACTGTTATATCAGATGATATTCAGAGACGAGATGGGAAATGAGGACCTCTATCTTCACAACACCTTGATTATGAAAGTTCTATTGCACAAAGGATTTCCTATGGAAAGTCTCCTTGACCAACCATCTCCTGACTTCTTCACTCCAGCTGAATATGCTGAGTTAGACCGGACTCTCATAGAAAGAGAAGAAGCTCCTGAAAATCAAGTGGTCATTCCTCCTCTTTTTGCTCCACGCATTAAAGAAGGAACCGAAGATACCAACTTGAAGTCTCGTAAAAGGAAAATGATGGCATTGGGTGCAAATAATCTGAAGAAGGCGAATGATAGGGTAATTCGGCTGACAAAGAAATTGAGAGCTGCAGAAGAAGAGCTTCAAAAGCTTAGGGCTGAAAAGGAAAAGGCTGATGAGAACTAATCTAATGATCAATGATACACATGTGTCCTATTTCTATGTCTTTGTGTTTATATTTTTTTAATGATATTGAAATTCTATTTTGTTTGAAGTCTCTCTGTTTTGATTCCTTTGTGTTAATATCTGTGCATAATTAAGAACATAATCCTTTCTTAACAAATTAACAAATTGTATTTCTAAAAGATAAATTTAATTAACCTAATAAGATAATTCTAAACATGATGAAATGTTATCTGTAATTCTAAAATGCTTAATTTAAATAATTAGACAAATTACAATCAGGTGCTACTGAAAGGTACTTCTAGTTTGAATATTTCAGGAAACAGGTTTTTGAGAAGACCATCTAAGAAACTTCATCTAAAAGGACATAATGTGATAACATCTTTATTATCTGAACCTATTCAGGAAGTTCAAAATGAACTCTCTGAAAGTATGAGTCATCAATATTAAAGATAGTTAACACTCTATGTTCAAACCTAACTCAATCTCTGAGTGGATTATACTAACTTAGTAATATCTCTATTCATCTAGCCCGTTCAGAAGGCTCCTTACGGACTGTCTGAAATTGTGGGTCTGAAATGTTAAGGGATAGTTACTCAAGTCATTAGAATCCAACTCAATTGTAAAGGGGTAGGTTAAGATGACTGTTCAAAGATTCTCCGGGAGCACAAAAGACAAAAGCATACTGAAATGTGCAGACATCGAGCAACCTTAGATGAAGAAAAAGGTCTTCAAGGCAAGAAGCAATGTCAGTTAACACCTCTTCGTCCAGATAACAATAAACGGATTATGTGGTAACTTCTCTTCTTTACCTAATCTAAACTTTCATGTTCCTTCATTCAATGCGTTGTCCTCTGAAAAGAAGTGTTGTTTTAATAAGGGGGTCTCTTGGAACAATAACGCCTAATATCTTTAAGGGTCGCGACGTTTCACTTGTCTATCAATCAACGCACTCTTCCCAGGAACGCGCTGTCAGTGTCAAAATTAAATGCTCTTGTATATATTCTCAAACTTCTATTTGTTCTCTTCATCTCAACCTCCAAATCTCTATAGGAAACCTCCAAAAGATTTCTCACTTCCATCTCTCAAAATGTCTTCCTCTATTCTTCAAACTCAAATTGTAGACTTTCAGAATCTCTCTAAGGTTGGTTATAATGTAACTGCCTTTTTCGAAGCCGCCGGATGGTTACCTTTCTTTGAAGCCATTGACTGCAAATGGCATGAAGAAAGTGTGTATCAATTCTGGAACACGCTTTGTCTGGAAAACTCAGGGGAAGAGACCTGCCTCAAAGCCCAAGTTATGAATCAAAAGGTGGTTGTAACTACCAATATCCTTGAAAAAGCTCTCGGAGTAAAAGCCGAAGGAGAATTGTTCTCCACAGCTTGGAAAGATCTGTTTGATGAACAGTTTAACCATCTAATCTTCAATAGGAGAGGAATGAAAGTTATTCCCAAAGTTCTCTTCAATATTCTGAAATATTGTGTGATCCCACGAATTAAGGATAACCATAACCTTGAAATGGAAAGGTTCTGTGTTATCAATCTTTTGCAAAAGAAGAAGATTAATCTTCCGTGGATCATTCTTATCGATATGGCAAGAAGAAAACTGGAAGACTCTACTATCCTACCTCACAATACTGTGATCATGAAGATTCTTATGGTAAACAATGTGTTCATTAGTCACCTGTACGATCATAGACATCCTGGTCTTCTTAAGGTAAATCATCGGAACACAGAGGAAACCGATAACATTCCTGAGATTCAAAGACTAAGGATGGAGAATGCTCAACTGCGTCGCAAGATAAAGGAGTTAAGGAAGAATGTGCTCAAGATCTCTAAAAATATCTAGTGTCTAACGAGAAATCTTATGAAAATTAGTTCCCTCTATCATCTTTAGAACTCATCTGATGTCAGCTTAAGTGTCTCTGTTTCTCTGTGTTTTCTTCTGTAAATTTAGTTGTTCTCTTTTCTAGTTAAAAATCCTCTTTGTTTAATTTCATTTATGCTTCATAACTTCTTGATAACTGCTTAACAAAATCTTAACTGTAACGAGAAACTCTTAAAAGATTGTAGAAAAACTAATCAACTTAGGGGGAGAAATCTAAGTATTAAGAAGCAGATCTTTAAGTGTAACCAACTTAACAGGAGAAATATATCTGTCAAGACGATACATTATTTAACTTTTGGTATAGGATTACATTAAACCTTTTTAATTAATGACAAAAGGGGGAGAAATATAAACTAACAAAATACTAAAAAGAGTGTAACAAAGAGTGAAATATAGAGGGTGATAATAGGAAGTAGAAAAGAATAGCAAAGAAATATAATATACAGTAAGAGAGAAGTTAACAAACTAAGAGTTCTAATAATAAGTAAGAATAACAATGAGTCATAACAATAGGTATCTTAAATCTTAACAAGAACATTTTAACAATAGATTTCATTTTAACAATAGGTATCTGAAATTTCTGAAGTATCATATAACAATAGGTATCTGAAGGATTCTAATAACAATAGGTTTCTGAAATCTTAACAAGAAAAATAACAATAGGTTTAACAATAGGTATCTGAAATCTTAACAAGAATAAGTTTAACAATCGGTTATCTAAAATATCTGAAATATTAACAATAAACTTGTAACAGTTGGTTAATAAAAGATTTAACAATTGGAATTGATTAATTAAAGACTTAATTGATTCAGAAGACATCTAAAAGAATCAATGCCTGTTTCAGGGGGAGTAATAGAAATAGGGGGAGTAATAAAATCTATTATCTTATCTTATTATCTCTCATTTCTTTTTATACTCATTTTGTCAGTAATATATAATTTATTTGTCATCATTAAAAAGGGGGAGATTGTGAAGTCTATACATCTGTTTAAGTAATTAAATATGATTATAAGACTTAACATCCGTTAGTTTTAATGATTAACAAATAAGATTATATAAAAGATTATATAAAGAACAAATATAAAGAACCAATTAGATTATATAAACAGGTTCTACTGAGAAAGGTATTTGTTTGTTAATTATGTTTCAGGACGAAATACTCGTTAGAAGAAGAAGAAGATTTTGTGGTCAGAATCAGAAGAATGCAGAATCTGAAGAAGATTAATCCTTAACAGAGTTGAAGCAACTGAAGAACAGAAGTGAAGACTTGAAGACTGACTGAAGAAGTGAAGATTAGAAGACTATCTGAAGAATCGAAGAATAGAAGACCGTCTGAAGAATCGAAGACTTGAAGACTGACTGAAGAAGTGAAGACCAGAAGACTATCTGAAGAATTGAAGACCAAGAATACTATCTGAAGAACTGAAGGCAAAAGATATGAAGAAGTACAGACTCAAATATACGTCTGTATGAAGAACAACAATGAACTGAAGAACAACAATAAACTAAAGAAACGAAGAAGAAGAGATACAAGAAGAAGAAGATACAAAGAAGAACGAAGCTACAATTCTAAGGAAGAAGGCCGCTAAAGTTTCAACCAGTATGAAGAATTGAAGTTGTCTAAAGGACGCAACCAGTATGAAGTATTGAAGCTGTCTAAAGCAACGAAGCTGTCTGAAAGAATTGAAGTTGTCTGAAGTCATCAACCTGTCTTAAGTGTTGAAGACGTCTGAAGAAGCCAAGCTCGTCTGAAGAACTGGAACCTGTCTGAAGACTGGAACCCGTCTGAAGTTTGGAAGCTGTCTGAAGCTTTAGTAATGACGTGACATTTTTGCTGAAACCTTGCGTGAAGACTTTTCTAAGTCTCTGCTGCTCGTACGTTTTGAAACACATTTGTGGCAACAAACACAGAGACCTTTCCCGGTGCATTTGAACTTCATACACCACTGAGGAAATCTCTGCAACGCAGCATTCGCAGTAACAACAGTAGCAGCTTTACTGCAGCACCAACGTTGTACTATGTCAGAACTCTCAACAAGCGTGTCTCACAACGGATTAAAAGAAGACTATTTGCTGTCTCTAAACAATGGTATTTCAACGAGACATTTCTTCATTTGTGCAATCTGGAACAAAGCAGAAGAAAAGCTCAGAAGACTAAGCAGAAGCAACAAGGAAGATGTTTGAATAAATATATTCAATTCAACATCTTTATCTAAATCCCAAAAGAGGAATCTGCAAACAACGACTATTGATCAAGACATCTCATTCAAAGAAGTAATAGTGTCAGGAGCAAGTGAAAAAGGGGTATATGCAGAATAAGCAAAAAGGGCAAATTCAACGGATACATACTCTCAAAAGAATCAGAGGAAATCTGAAGAAAGCAGATGCAAGATAATGCAAGCTGGATAAAGCAGATAAAGCAGATGCAAGCAGATGCAAGAAAATGCAAGCTGGAGCAAGCAGATGCAAGCTGGATAAAACAGATGCAAGAAAGCAAAAGAATTCAAGAGAGAGAATACACATAATCATCACATCTCTCAAAACAGAGCTCATCAACAGAAGTGTCAGAACGGGAGTATTCTGAACACTCAATATGCTTAAAGAGAAGCAACCGTTTGAGAAGCTATTACACAACGGCTATATGAGCCACATCATCAAAAGCTCAACGGTATTATGAATCATCTTCAACGGCTATATTCAAGCAGAACATATAAATAGCCTCAAGATTGAATTTGAAGATGTTGGTCGGTCCAACCAGTTGTTGTTGGCATGCAGAGCATATTAACCATGCTGCCGAGTTGCAGTTGTTATGCTATACAACCAGAGTGAATTCTCAATCGGGCTACTGATCAGCTGGTCAGTTAGTTAGATTGTACAGTTGGTCTGTTGATCAAGTGAGTTGGTTGTCGGGAAGACAATCATGCTGTACAAATGACTATCAAACCAGGTACGGTTTGAAGCTTGGATGATACCTTGGTATTCCAATGATACGGGTGAGAATGTAGCCCATGGAAACCAATGGTTGAAGAATAAGGCTGGAGCTTAATTCCACATCTTAGTTAGCCTACTCTCAGAGGATGTATTCCTCATAGAAAAGACAGGGATTGTACTTAAATTCAAACACTTGTATCACTATCTATCCTTGTATTTAGTTTGTAATGACTGTATCCTGAGTATGTACTCAGTAATCTCTATGTACAAGAAAAATCTGAGTTGAGTGGTTCTAGCGAACATCTAGCTTAGGTTGAGTAGTAAAATACTCTACACTTGGATTAGTGTCTGAGAGCCTGGAGAGGCTTGGTGGAAGAAAGAATACTCTTAGAGCTTGGAGAGGCTTAATAGAAAAGACTACTTTGCTGGGTCGGTGTGACCTAGTGTGTTCAGGGTCTGTGTGATCCTGGATGTTGATGTCTGGAGAGAATGTACTCGTGTATGTCTGGAGAGACTGTACTCGTGTTTGTCTGAAGAGACGGTACTTAGTGGAAAAGGCTAGTGGTGGTTTGCCACTAGGACTGGATGTAGCTCACAGGGTTTGTGGGTGAACCAGGATAAATTCTGTGTCTAAGTTTTCTTTCCCTTAATCTCTTTTACTTACAGTCTTTATATTTGCGTTGGGGATTGAAATGTATTTTTCATAACAAGCTTAACTCAAGGATTTCAATAAAACAAGTTTTCATACAAACATTACGTTAAAAACGTCTGTAGTGTAGGATGAAGTATTATAGAAGAATATATTCAGAGGGCTGTCTGAAATACCTGTCTGAAGTGAGCCCAACAGGAACTCAGTTCAGACACATGATATAGATGGTCTCTGATCATCTAAAGTATTTCAGAAACAGTTCTGAAGGTACTCTTAGTAATATTCTTCAGAAGACACTAAGAGAAGTGTGTTTAAAATCAAAACAATCTTAAGTGTAAGAAAAAGTTTTTAATCTAAATCTTTCGTATATTCTGCATGTTTTTAAAATAACTCTGATCTTAAGATTGGTTTTGTACAATGATCACTTAGCGTGATTGTTTATTTTAAAGATTTCCAAAATTGTCTTAAAATGTCTAAAACACTATTCAACCCCCCTTCTAGTGTTGCTTGTGGTTCTAACAAAAGATACTTTTTTCTGGCATGAACCATGGCTTGGTGGAGATTTTCTAAAAGATAGTTATAACAGATTATATAAGGAGGCCAAAATTGCATAGTTAGGAATATGGAAAATGGTGTTGGGAGTGTAGTTGGCGTAGGAATTTCTTCCAATGGGAGTTAGAAAGTAGAGAGAAGTGGCAGAAAGTGTTATCTCACCATTGATTAGTATACAATATATATATACATCAGCTTGATAACAGAATACCTAATAATAAGCTACCTATAGTTACAAGTAAATCAGATAAGATAATCTTTCGGTTACAAAACACATCAACAATTGTTTATCTACACAGATTACGTTTATCCAATAACAGGCTGGACTCTTGATTCAGATAACGATCAACTAATTAGATATATTCTGATAAGGATATTAGAATATAACAGAATCTGTTATCCTTTAACACCCCCCCTCAAACGAGTGGGTGATTGAACCACACCGAGTTTGTCTCTAAGTTGGGAGAATCTTGAGTGAGTGAGTGCCTTAGTCAAGCAGTCAGCTATTTGATCAGAACTTGGAACATAGGCTATGCTGATTTGGTTTTGTAGAACCTGGTCTCTAATAAAATGAATGTCAACCTCTATGTGTTTTGACCTGGCATGCATCACAGGATTCGATGCTAGTGCCTTTGCACTCAAGTTGTCACACCACAAAATTGGCTTCCTTGGCATAGGTAGTTTTATCTCCTGCAGTAGTGATTTAATCCATTTAACCTCAGCTGCTAGGCCTGCAAGTGCCCTGTATTCAGATTCTGTACTTGATCTAGAAACCACCTTTTGCTTCCTTGATGACCATGTAATGAGGGATTCTCCAAGAAAAACACATTGTCCTGCATTTGACTTTCTATCATCTATACTTGTGGCCCAATCTGCATCAGAAAAGCCTGCTATGTCGAGATCAGCTGAGGATTTAATATGCAAACAGTGGTTTATGGTTCCACAAAGATACCGTAAGATCCTCTTGATGCCCTGCCAGTGATCATCTGTTGGAGCACTCATGTACTGGCTTAATTTATTTACTGAATAGGCAATGTCAGGCCTTGTATTGGTTAAATATTGAAGAGCACCAATAGCTTGTCTGAAGACAGTAGGATTCTTCATTGGCTTTCCTTCATTAGTGAATGACCTTCCTGTAACCATAGGTGTTGGACAAGGGGAAGCTTGATCCATTTTGAATTTCTTGAGGATATCTGCAATATATTTGGTTTGTTTAAGGAACATACCACCACTGTCTCTGTGCACTTCAATGCCAAGGAAGTAATGTAGCTTCCCGAGATCCTTTAGTGCAAAGACCACATTGAGTTGTTTGATGAAAGCTTGCAAAAAATCAGAATTACTTCCTGTAACAATTATGTCATCTACATAAATTAATAGGAAAGTAATATGATTCTTGCCTCTAAAGGAAGAAAAGTGATGAGTCACTGCGAGTATTTTGAAAACCCCAATGAAGTAAAGCTCTCTTGAGTCTATCAAACCATGCTCTTGGTGCCTGTTTGAGTCCATAGATAGCCTTGATGAGTTTGCATACATGATGAGGCTTGTTAGGATCCATAAATCCTTCGGGTTGATGCATAAACACTGTTTCCTTTAGATAGCCATTTAGGAAGGCGTTGTTGATATCCATCTGTCGCACCTCCCAGTTGAAATGTACAGCTATAGCCAAGATAATCCTCACTGTGCTAGCTTTAATTACAGGACTGAAAGTTTCATCAAAATCCACACCTGCAGTTTGTTGGAATCCCTTTGCAACCAGCCTAGCCTTTCTTCTTTCTACTGTCCCATCTGCTTTGTACTTGGTTTTAAAAACCCATTTAGAGTCAATGACATTTTCTTGGCCTTGATAAGGTACCAAGGTCCAAGTTCCATTGGAAATTAAGGCTTTAAATTCGGAAATCATGGCATCTTTCCATTCGGATCTTTTAAGAGCTTCTGCTACTGTCTCTGGTTCTTTCTCTTCCTCATGCTTCTCAGCTGTTCCAATGTAAGGAAGTTTTGGCTTGTGAATTCCCGCCTTGCTCCTCGTACACATTCTATGAGTGTTTGAGATTGGAATGGTGCCGCTGTCAATTGCTGCATCATCTGCTCTATTACCGGTGCTTTGTGAGTTTTCTTCAGCTACTGGTCTAGATGAAGTCTCTGTTGGTTCTGCATCAATCTGCTGTTCATGAGCAGATGATAAATTTTCTGCTGGAATTTGTGTACTGCAGCTGTTCTGATGTTGATCACCATCATTTTGTGTGCTGTTGATGGATTGCTCTGCACTAATTGATCTATAAGCTTCAACAAATCCATGATCATGGCCAATCCCTGCAGGAACGAAAGGATAGAAAGAGGAAGCTGGTTCAGTAAAAATTTCTGCTGATTTTTGTTTGTTGAGGAAACCATCATGGAAAGGAAATTCTTGCTCATTAAAGATCACATGTCTTGAAATAAAAATTCTGCCGTTTGAGTTCATGCACTTGAATCCCTTATGAGAGCTGCTATAACCAAGAAATACACATTTTGTAGTGTGGTACTGCAACTTATGGGTATTGTAAGGCTTGAGACATGGGTAACAGGCACAACCAAAAGGCTTAAGTTATTATAATCAGGTTCCTTATTAAGTAGGGCTGAGTGGGGACTTTTATTCCCAATTGTAGGTGTAGGCAACCTATTTATTAGGAACACTGCAGTCGAGAAAGCTTCCCACCAAAAATAAAGTGGCATTTTGGCTTGTGCTAATAGGGTACGACCAAGTTCTACAATATGCCTATGTTTTCTTTCTCCTCTCCCATTTTGTTGTGAAGTGTAGGGACAAGACATTCTCAATTGGAAACCAGATTCTTGGGCAATTTTCTGCAAACCTTTAAATTCACCTCCACCATCACATTGAACCACTTTAATCTTCTTATTAAATTGATTTTCTGTCAACTTTTTGAACTGAACAAAGGCTTGCACAGTTTCAGATTTTTGCTTTAATGGATAAATCCAGGTAAATCTACTAAAATCATCAATGAAATGTACATAGTACTTAAAACTAGAACAAGAATTTATTGGTGCAGGGCCCCAAACATCTGTATGAATTAACTCAAGGGGCTCCTGGGCATGAGAAAAAGAAGATTTAAAAGGTAAAAAATGTGATTTTCCAAACTGACAAGCTTCACAGAAGGTGAAATGATCATCTTTTGAAGCTTTGACGTTGCAGCTCCTTAATACTTCATCCAAGACTTTATTGCTAGGGTGTCCAAGCCTCCTGTGCCAATTCTCCTTTACTGACAAGTAGATACATGAGCCATCACTAGGTCGAGCATTGACACTACAGAGCTGGTACAGGCCATCTCTAAGCTTCCCTTCCAGTAGGACCTTCCCTGTTGACTTGTCCTTCACAAAACAGTCACTTGCATCAAATTCAATTGTAATATTATTGTCAGTAGCAAGTTTGGAGACACTTAGTAAATTTTTAGTAATCTTAGGCACATAGAGAAGATCATGTAGATTAAGGGATCTTGACAAGTGTCTAAAGCTGCAGTACCACAAGCATGTATTCTTAGTCTTTCACCATTACCAACAACTAGAGAAGCCTTACCATCATGTTCAGAAATTTCCTGGAATCGATCAGGGTCATGTGTGACATGGTTGCTGGCACCGCTATCAAAATACCACTCCGGGTCTCTGACTGAGTTTGGTGAGGCAATGAAGGCATTGTGTTTTTCCTGCTTGTCATCAGAGGATTGGCCCATGTATGACTTGTCAAACCTATAGAAGCAGTGGACAGCAACGTGGCCGATTTTTCCGCAAACCTGACATGTTGGTTTGTCTCGGGACAGTCTTCCTCTTCCTCTACCACCTCTCTTACCTCTGAAATTATTACCTCTCCAGCTTCCACGATTGTTAGATCCATTCACTTTTTGATCAAATCTGGTCACAACATTTGCTGAAGGACTAAGGGTCAGATTTGAAAAGGAATTCAGCTGCTCAAGTCTATTCTCAAAAGCTAGGAGTTGTGCTTGCATATCAACCCAAGTCAAGTCATTTTTGTCAGATAATTGGACTACTACAGCATTGTAGTCAAAATCCAAGCCAGCCAGAGTCTGAATGATCAAATCAGTGTTGGAGATAGGACTTCCTGCAAGTTTGAGACTGTCTGCCAATGATTTCATCTTGATGAGGTACTCCTCCATCTTCATTGAGCCCTTGCGAGAGCTATGGAACTCAGTCTTGAGTAGTGTGACACGAGAACGTGTGTGCACTCCTGCTAGGCTTTGAGCACCTTCCCAAAGCTCTTAAGATGTTTCACAGTGCAGAAGCTGGGTGGCAACACCTTCTGTCATTGAATTAAATAGCCACCCTAATAGCTATTGGTCAGTGGTTGACCATTCCTCATAAGCGGGATTGGTTTTCTTTGTTAGTCCTTCTGTAATGAATTGCTCAGGACACTCCTTTGTCCCAAAGATATAGCCGTCGAGTTTGCTTCCTCGAATTAGAGGCAACGCAAGAGATTTCCACAACAAATAATTGTTTCTGTCCAACTTGACAGAACACAATGACGTGGGGGCATTTTTTTTATTTGAATTAGCTGCAGAATCCATGGTTTGTTGGATCGGTCAAGATGCTATTAAAGCTTAAGGCTCTGATACCAAGTTAGAAAGTAGAGAGAAGTGGCAGAAAGTGTTATCTCACCATTGATTAGTATACAATATATATACATCAGCTTGATAACATAATGCCTAATAATAAGCTACCTATAGTTACAAGTAAATCAGATAAGATAATCTTTCGGTTACAAAACACATCAACAATTGTTTATCTACACAGATTACGTTTATCCAATAACAGGCTGGACTCTTGATTCAGATAACGATCAACTAATTAGATATATTCTGATAAGGATATTAGAATATAACAGAATCTGTTATCCTTTAACAATGGGAACTATAAATAGTTAACCCTTTCCTAGATGAGATGCAGGGTGCTAAATTGCAGGACAATTGCAAGGATAAATGGAGATGGATGACAGATTCTACAAGGCAATCAATCAGCTTACAAATTTCTCACTAATAATAATGCTCATCCATAAAATAAGTTTTTAAAGAATCTTTGGAACAAGCTAGTGCCGTTGAAGATCTTCATTTTTGCTTGGAGGGTAGCTTTATATCGAGTTCCTTCAAAATCAAATTTAGTAAAAAGAATGGCAATTCAACAGGGAGAAGTTTTGTGCTCGTGCTGCAATATGGAAGAGGAAACTACATCCAGAATTTTTTTTCAACTGTAGCTTTTCTCCAGGATTTGGAAGGAATGTCTGATTTAGTTTGGTTTATCAGCAGCATTGCACAATAATTGTATAGATAATTTTCTTCAACGAGAAGGTCTTTTGAATTGTAACACTGACACAAAACAGATTTGTGTGGCAAGTGGTGTGGTACTACATGGTTGGCTAGAAACCAAAAAGTTTTCAAATATAAGAACCTGGATCCTAATGAATTTTGGATCTGATCAAATTTAAATCCTGGACCTGGATCAAAGCCAAAGTTACAGGGTTCCAGTATCCTTTTGCCTACAGAGTGTTGAGTTAGTGTCATAAATGATGTCCAATGATTGGGATTTAGTGATCCTATGTATTCTTTTCCGTGTAATTTGAAGTGTAAATCTCACCACCTCCATTGTTATCTGTCTAAAAATCAAAGCATGTAACAAATCACACTTGATCCAAAGGCCCCTCACAAAGACAGAAGACACAAGTTTAAATCCTCAATTTTACAATATTTCAGCTACAAAATATTAGCTGCTTTTTGCCTATGGTAAAATAAATAAATCAGTCAAATCAAAACTTGCAAATAACTTCAACTGGTATGGTATCTTTACTTTGGCATGTTGGCATTTCCTGTTTGTCTCCTCATAAAACTAATTCATTGGATCCGAAGTTAAATGACAAAATAAAGCTATCTACATGCATATATGATCAATCAGCTTACTTAATGTTTTTTACCAGATTTAATCAAGAGAGATTTATATGATAAAAACAAACTTCAGTAGCTTTGTAAATAAATTGTTCAATTATTAGATGTCCCACTTGATTATTAAGAGTTAAGACTCATCTGTGGTTTTGCTTAAAAAATAAATAAAAGAGTATTATAATTATAGAATTTATTTACTTTTAGTAAATTCATAATACCCTCACCTTTTTCAGCAGTCTATAGTTATGTTATATGAAATTGCCCCAAATAATAAAATGCAAAAGCAAAACACAACAAAATTAAGCATGGTAGTTCTAGGGAGAGGTACTGACAAGACTTATTTAGTGGAATAGACATTTAAGTAGACCTCAATAATGGTTTAATTCTTCAATAAAATTGAAAGCATGAATCTCAATGTGCATCTTAAGGTAGCAAAACAAAGTCTGTTCACCTCCATCATTACATTATTACTAGCCAAGCTAGGATTTATTGAATCTGAATCTATAACAAATTTTAAGGTGCCTGACAAAAAGTTCACTGCCTTAATTATCCAGCCTCAATGTCACTTGGGATTATAAGTTGAATAAGTTATTTCAAACTATGATGTCAAAACAGTTTACAAACACAAACAACTACTCACTACCAAACACTACTTATAATAAAAGTGAGATCTAATGCAACATCGAGATTTTTGGTGCTTATTGAACATCAATGTCAAATGAAAATAATTTAACTGTGATGTACCATAGATTAAGTGCTAATGTCTACCCTCAAAATTCTATTTAAATTGCTAAACATCTCACCCTGCAGCAATCTTCTTAAATTTTTCAGAGTTCTGACCATTCAGTTTTGATGCTTGTTTGTGCTTCTTTTGCCAGACCATGCTAGTGTTTCACATGAGGTGTTGTTTCCCTCCGTTTATCTCTGTGAGCTCTAAGTGTATTTTCTTCCTCAAAGATATCTCTCTTAATCTAACAGGTCATGTTCCTTTCTAGTTCAAAAGCAAAGATGACAGTTTCAATGGCATTGATTTGTCCTTATATCTCTTCTTTACTTTTCTCCATCCAGGCTAACTTTTGGTGCAGCTTTCCTACTTGCTGCTGGGATGTCGCCAACTCAACTTTTATAATAGCTTCGATGTCATTCCAAGTCCAACACCAACAATTGAGCTCATTTCAAGCTTTTGATATCTATGTTCACATTCCTTCCGATATGCCATCATCTGCAGACAAAATGGAATGGTAAATTAAGCAGGTTTTCATGACACTGCACTGCTAACAAAACTAAATCATCATTCGAGATTAAGGGTCAGTTTGAATAAATTTTTCTAGAAGAACTTATAGGAGAAGAAAATGAAATCAACTGAGAAGGTAAAATGAATCCAACTTCTTTGATAAGTTGGAATTAGTCTTTCCAACTCAACTTTTTCAAAAGTTAAATGAGAGAGTTTTTGAAAAAGTTGAGTTGCAAAGACTAATTTCAACCTATGAAAAAAGTTGAAGTCATTTTTCCTGCTTGGTTCATTTTATTTTTGTTTTCCTAAGTTCTTCTGGACAAGTTAATCTAAATTGGGCCTATGTCTATTGTTTTCTATGCTTCCATGGTCTCTTCACTTGGAGAAGTGGTGGCCGATTTATCATGGGAACATGAAGTAGCATGAAGTAGATTTATATTACTTGTCGTTGGCAAAACAGTGCAACAGGTTTTCAGGTGTGGTTCTTTTCCACTATGCCACTTGATGAAGTAGATTTATATTTTAAAACATTTTTAATTCATTACATTTATAAATACATATAGGTCATTTTCCAGACTTTCAAAGTCTAAAGCCCATCAAAAGTAATAACAATTCTACCTTTCTGTTTGTGACTTCATTTACTGTTGCCAACCATTAAAAACTTGAAAATTCGAAGACAGTATTTGTCAGAAATGAGTCCAACATTGCTCCCATAAAAATCTGTACCTGAACAATCATCTCAGACCGCTAGTCAGCTATAACAATTATTTAACTTCTTGCCAAACTTTCACTTACAAGTCTGATGAGACCATAGCCATTGAAACACTAACCTTTTTATTGTATCTACATGGCAACTCTTTAACCAATATTTTTATCAAGTGATCATGCACCTTAAAAAAACAAAGAGATGCTGGTTATCTTCACAGCTGCTTTCCTTTAACTACATTACAAAGTTCATCTTTCATCTGTGCAAAACAAATTGAATCATGCTAGTTGCTAGATAACATAACTAACAAAAGTATCTAAAAATACCTCATTGAGTCTGCCATGTTGCTTCATATAGTGAAAGTAGTAGAAAGTAACAACTAACAAGTAATGATATAATATTGTTAAAACTTAAATCCATTTAGAAGCAAGAAACAAATAATTCCTCCCAAAATTAAATATATAAAATTATCATTACTAGCATCTTAAATTTGTCGCGCTGTCTCAAGCTCTAGATCACTGAACAGTTACATAAATTACACATTTATATGTTCCATATATGTGTATACAAGAAAAGAAATAGAGATTAGATTTGGATGTAAATAAAATTTAATCATTACAGTCTGTAAAAATATACCTCAAAAATAAATCTAGAAACACAGGGTTCCTCACACAATCAACAAGCAGCCTTATCTTTTCAGGAACACGTGTCTTCAAAACACCAAAAGTGTAACCCATTTGCTCTCAAGAAACCGAGACCAGCATATCGCCACCAATTGCCTCTACCTCAAGAATTGCTCAAGAGTGACTTCAGTTTCTAGTGCTTCTGAAGGTCTTCCATTCGACAATATGTGTAGCCCCCAAAGTCAATGGGATCTCATAGATTGAACCACAATCTACATATAAACCTGTTGAGGCTGCAGGAGACTAAAGAATGAGAAGAATGTGGTCAATATATTTAAATTTTAAGACTTTTTGCAAGAAAATATAAATGCACAAATCAAATAACAAACAATATATTCATACAACTTGTGTTTTAGAGGCCATTAGACTCCATTTGGGAGTGTAGTAATAATAGTTTTTTTACCTGGTGCAACACAATCATGTGAGAGACTGAAATTCAAAAATCCATCTGAAAAGTTGCAACAAATGAACTCAATACGTTTTACGTTAGAAGGCAACATTGAGCTCACTTTTTCTTCACCCTCTTCCTCATTTGCCAATATCAACCCATAAACTCCTGTGACACAAATCTCAGCTAGCTCTGGCATCATAACCAAGATGCTTGAGGTAGAAAAACAAAGTCTCCTTACTTGGAGCAGTGGGGGCCGATTTTTCATGGGAACCTGAAATAGCATAAGTCAAGTTGATTTATCAAGTTCGACCAAACAAAAAAGTTGATTTATCAAGAGAAGCATAAAATGCTTCCATTTTTTTATGATCTTTAGTTCAACTTGATTTCTGAAAGAGTCATTATTTGTTGTTTTTAGGTTGAGGAGGCACTGATTCCATATGAATTACCAACAATCCCAAAAGCATAAATTGCCAGTTGAAGGCTCAAGTTTGGTTTTATATTTCTAACAAAATATAAATCTGGTCATTTTAATTTAACATTTTCGTTAGCAGCTCCTGAACATTCATATTAAAATCCTCCCCAATATAAGCTTATATTTAATATTCCAGCTCTATGGATTTCAAGTTTGACTCTGCTTATTACAGAAAGCCATTTTAGGCTGCAAAAATGGATTTGCAAGTAATCATTAACCAAGCACAAAATTCTGTCACACAACAAGTCAACTAACAAATATGAACAGAAAGATATCTCTGCCTAATTAATTATGCAATAGTCTCTCTATTTGATTTCTCAACTTCAGTTCTGTTAGGATCCACCCTATGTTTTGTGATGGAAGTGATCCCAAATATATAGTCTGCAACCCATGAGCCTGGCTTTCTAAGAATTCAAAAGTTTGATGAAAATGTTAGTCACTAGTGCACTAACAATGATACCTGAACAGTGATAGCATAAGTAAAGGGCAGATTCTATTAATGAACCAAAGGGTTGTGACTCAGTTGGCAATGCAGACTAAGATTATGGGAAGAGTTTGAGTTCGTCCCCACTAAACACATTCTTATGGAGAGGTTATGAGTCTTAATTGTAGTTAAGTCCATGGTAATAAGAGATACCTGTAATTAACACAAAAAAGATTCTATTATTGAATTTTCTTTTTCTGCTTTGGTAAAATGACTTTATCAGTCAATATGTACTTTTAATATATGTAGACTTCATGGTATTTGTGTTTAGTATCTTGGTCGGAATGAATTATTAGTGCATTGGATAGATGCTTTGATAATTGATAATATTATTATTGCTTCAACATGATATTATGTACATGGGCCGTTGACCCTGCTATCATAAACCCTGGTGTATGAGATTGAACATATGAGAAGGACATGAGAAGAATGAGGAATATTTGTGGTTTCCTCAATGATGTGGTACCTATTCAGTTCACAATGTTATTGATGCTTTCAGAAGCGCCTAGTGAGACTTGTTTGCAAGCAATTTTATTAGACTATATAAGTTGTTCAACTCATCTTTTATAAGTCAAATTGTTAATTTTGCATACCATGATTTGTTAAATTGGATTCTACAAGTGGGTTACAAATTGGAAAGCAGTTCACATGGTTAATATTGAAGGTCCACTGCCCACTCTCCCAGTGAAGCTTACAGCCTCCTTGTCATGCCCTTTGGCATCTGACTCTGCTGCCTTTGCAATCAATAAATCATGCTTAATATTTCACATCAAGGAAACTCCACAAACATGTAATTTTTATACTTCAAGCAATAACTTCTACATCAGCTGCACCTGTACCCACGAATTAATGTACCTTTATTACCTCAAGATTTTTATTTCATTTTTTTCTGCTGGGAATAAAATTACATGTAGAGTCAGTGTCACAAATGATGTCTAATGAAATGGGATTTAAAGTGATCCTATGCAACCCTGTAATTTGAAGTGTAAATCTCACCACCTCCATTGTTATCTGTCTAAAGTTCAAAGCTTGTAACACAACACACTTGGCCCAAAGGCCTCCCACAAAGACAGCAGATACAAGTTCAAATTATTAATATGCTCTTTGCCTAGGTAAAATAAATAAATCAAGCAAATCAAAATTTGCAAATAACTTTAACTGGTATAGTATGTTTACTTTGGGCATGTTGGCATTTCCTGCCTGTCTCCTCATATTACTAATCCATTGGATCCGAAGTTAAATATTTAATCAAGAGAGATTTATATGATAAAGACAAACTTCAGGAGCTGTATAAATAAATTGTTCAATTATTTAGATGTCCCATTTGATTATTAAGTGTTAAGACTCATCTTTGGTTTTGCTTAAAAAATAAATAAAAGGGTATCATAATGGTAGAATTTATTTACTTTTAGTAAGTTTAAGAAATCACATACAGAGATATGCCATAATACCCTCATCTTTTTTTATTGCTATTCCTGCCATTTTCCTCCCCATCTCTGATATGCTATTATTCCCTTGATTATATATATATATATCATAAGGATATGGGGACCAACTTGATTTTGGTTGGTTTTCACAAAAGAGTGACTGCATTAGGAAACCAAGTCACAAGAAAGAAATCACTTTATAAAAATTTGCAAGAAAATAATTTTAAACTTCATTCATTATTTTTCCAAGTGCAGAGTCAAAAGAAGGGGCATTGTTATACGCAAGGATAGGCTAAGTATTCTGTAAAAATATGTGTATGATAAAGAAAGAAATTTGAAAATATATATCATAATTAAGGATATGGGGAAGGTACCTGCTCTTTGACCTCCCATTCTAGAAACACAGGGTTCCTCACAAAATCTAGAAACCCATTTGCTCTCAAGAAGCCGAGACCAGCATTTTTCCACCCATTGTCTTTTCGTAAGGATTGGTGAATCGAATATTGTTGCTTCTCTCTTTCAATACATGAATTCCAATTCTGATTTGCTCATCGTATGCTCCTATGATAACCTTCACATGGTTCCATTCATTTTTTGACAGTGCTTCATCCAGAATACAATCATTACCCACTAAATTTTTCGCTCTAATATGAATAATTTGTGTATAATGCATATTGTGGTTATCTGTAGGGTCATTGCCGTAACCTATAGTGTCAATGTCACTGTAGTCATCCGTAGAGTCAAGTTCGTTGTAATCTTCATAGTCAAATAGCTTGCAGTTGATGTACACGATCTGTATATAACCTACAAATGGATACTCCCCAAATGAAAAAAGACAGAGAGCTATGTGAGGGAAGTTGTTACGAAACCAGAAAGAAATTGGCGTTTCATCACTAATGCTCTGGTGCTCGAACCACTCTGGTATCCCTCTTTCGGGGCTTGGCAAAATAAAGCGTGTGTTTCCAGCCTTATGCAGTTCCTGTAAATGGTAACTAACTAACTATCTCAGAAGTTTGTTCACCAACATTCATTAACAAACAAAATAAAACCTAACCTGATTCAGTAACATGCTTCTACATGACATACTCAAAGATACGCATCCTGTTGCAGATAAATATTGCAGGCTGTGTGGAAATGGAATCCCTCTGATTTCTTCAAGTTTTTCACATCCATTCAAACAAATCTCCCGTAGGCTGGGTGGAATCCCTCTGATTTCTTCAAGTTGTTTGCAACCACCCAAAACAAGCTTCCGTAAAAAGCGGCATTCTTTGATGCATTCAGGAACAACTGTGAGATCACTTTTGTTTAAGTATAATTCTTCCACATTAGCACACCATGTGAGACTGAATGTCAAAAACTCATTTGTAATGCTGCGAGACATAAAGTTTAGTCTTCTTCCGTCCTTTTTTATAGTTGCAAAAATAGGTAAACGGACATGAATCTCAGCCAACTGTGACATCATAAGAATGCTACTTTTTGCAAACTGAAAAGTTTCTTCATCGTTCAACCTTAACCTTTGAAGCCCACTAAGATTCCCAAATGAAGATGGGAATTCTTTTATGGGAGTTCCTTCCAAGTCAAGCTCTCTCATATTTTCCATCTTTACTAATATTTCTGGAAAACTCTCAAGGCTTGAGCAATCTGAAAGATCGAGTTTTTCAAGAGACGGCAACTGGAGGGGTGGAAATTTCTTAATCTTGCTGCAACCTCGAGCATTCAAGGATTTAAGTTTATGCAGCAACCCAACTGAATTGTGTATTGTAACCAGATTCTCACAATCTTCAAATGAAAACATTTCTAAATTTGGGAAACAAGATACGTCCGCTATTCTTGTTAAACATTCACTCTCGTCAAGCACTAAAACTCTCATATTCATGAACTTCTAGAAAAAAAAACAAAAAAACAAATGAACTTCCGACAAGAAAAAGAAAGCAAAAAATAAATGAAAGTGAGATGGGAAATAAAATCATTACTCTCGTCTTTAATGACCCATGCATCTCAAATGATGTGAGGCAACTGCAGTATAAGATGCATATAGAAAGATTCTTCGGATGAAAATCAAATGGCAAACTCTGAGAAGGATATGCAAACCATTCCAATACTCTTAAGTTGTGTGGAAGATACTCTGGACCTTTGCAAAACTCCATATTACCTATAGAAAGTGTTTTGAGGTTTTTCATCTTCTTGAAAGCCTCGCCATCCCATTCTACTTCAGGATTTACTTCATCACCCAACCGAAAATCTACTAGATATATCATTTCAGTTTCACTTGTTCCCTTTTAACACAAAAAAAAAAAAATAAAAACAAAATACATATGTTAGGACTTCATCACAAATACTTATAGAAATTTAAATATTATAAATGGAAAAAAAAACTTTAACATGAGAATTACTAGCATTAAAAATCAAAAGAGCTAAATCAAGGTAATTATAGATAAAAATACAAGATAACTGTTTTATTCTTACAGTATTTTCTTCTAAAACTTGAATTATATCTTCATGAAACCATAATCTACTGCGTTTTCCAAGCTCTTTCGGTGATTCTTGTCGAACAATTTCTTTTCCCATTTCCTGTATCAAGTCATGCATTGTCACACAATCCTCCAAGCCCCAATGATTCAAACCAATTTTTATGAGAGATTTATCAGCTAGCACTCCAATATCATATTTCACGCAAACTCCATAATGAGCAGAAAGTATTAATTCAATCTCATCTGGATTATGTCCTTTGAGGCAACAAGAAATGTCGAGGAAAATTTTCTGTTGAATTTCTTCTAAACCATCATAGCTTATTTTAAGTTTGTCTAGGATTTTTTTGCTCGGATTTTTTTTAACCTATCAATTGCAGATTCCCATTCCTGAATGTTTTTCCCAAACAAAAGGGAACCTATAACTTCCAAAGCCAACGGAAGGCTTGAAGCATAAGCTACTGCTTGCTTTAAAATATTCTCATAACTTGGATCAACTTTGTCATTGTTTTTAAATGCATTCCACTTAAACAATTCAAGAGCTTCCTCCTCATTTAACTCATCCATTTCAAAGCTTATCTCAACCCCATGATTTGCTAGCAATTGTTTGTCTCGAGTGGTAATGACGATCCTGCTGCCTGAACCAAACCAACTAGGTTCTCCAACCATAGCCTCCAACTGCTTCTTATCGTCAACATCATCAAGAATTAAAAGAACCTTCTTTTGCGAAAGCTTTTCTTTTATTATTGGAATCCCTTCACTGACGTGTCCTAGCTTCTTATTGAAACCAACTGTTTTGGAAAGGAGCATCTCTTGGAGATCTTTTAAGCCATGTTTAGTTGAGTTTTCTCTCACATCATGAACAAAACACAAACTTCCAAATAAGTCAGTAATGGAATTATAAACTGCTTGAGCAAGAGTTGTTTTACCTATTCCGCCAATTCCATATATCCCTACCATGAGAATTTTATCATCAGATTCAACATCAAGAAGGGACATTACTTTTTGCATTCGAGACTCTAGCCCAACAGGGTGATAAGCAACATGTAGTAATGGAGTGCGACGACTAATCTTGTTGGAGATCTCTTCCACGATCTTCTCAATAAACTTGTATTCATATTCATCCCTATCCAATCAAAGAATTGTCAGTACAGAGTCCAATGAAATACAAACCTTTCTTTCCTTTTTAAGATTTTAACATGAAATGATTAGACAATTGAAAATCAAAGAAACGAAAGTGAAGTAGAGTACCCGAGTTTGAAATGCATGCCGGACAAGTTAGCTGCTTTTTGAAGAGCCATCTTCCATTTGTGCAACCTCTCCATATTATTTGTGAGTCTTTCCTCATGCTTGGCTAGTGCCTCTCCGTAACTCCCAGTCTGATGGCGCACATGAGAAGGATCGACCTTGTAGAAAACAGGCAAAACCAACCGACCCATCCCTTTGACGTGGTCAATGATGTTGACAAGTTCATCTAAGCAAAAAGAAGAAGAAGCATAGTTCTCAGAGAATACAGGAATGGCAATCCAGGACTCTTTGATTGCCTTGACAAGTGAGGGTGTGATTTCATCTCCTCTTGGAAGCTCCTCATCATCAATAAAGGTGCGGATTCCCTTGACACAAAGAGCTTTGTAGAGAAAGCCAATGAAATTGTGGCGAGTATCGGTGCCTCTGAAGCTGAGGAACACGTCATAGGTGAAGGATGAAGAGGAGGAGGAGGGTGGTAACAGAGGCATGAGAAGAAAGGATAGGAAGTAGTTGGAATATGGATGGATGGAGTGACAGTACTGTGGTGTCGACAGCAAATAAGAATGCAAAGGTGCAAAGCAAACTAAAAGGATGTACCACTACCAATTAACCAAACAGTAAGGAGCAATGACCTTTGGGAAACTTCCTTCCCATTTCCTCATGCGGGCCTTCCATTGTATGATAGCTAGTAACAATATTATTTAATGTTGTATGCATTCTGCATTCTTTTAAACTAATAAATAATTCTGCTTATTACTGAAAGTCATTTTTGGGTGTAATTAAAAGTGGATTTGCAAGTAATCAGTAATTACCCAAGCATAAAATTGTGTCACACAACAAGTCAGATAAAAAAAGTATGGACAGAATAAATATCTCTGCCTAATGCATCTTGGCATTTCCTCCTTATCTTGTCTCCACCTATTACTATTTCATTGAAAAATAAAGCTATCTGCAAAGCATGCACATTTAAATGACTTTATTAGCTTTTGTCGTCTATTTTGTCTTATAGTTAATCTCAAGAAACATTGCAACCTGGTTTGTCTTCCGCGTGGTTTCATACATAATCATGATCTCATCTAGTCGTTGCACACAATTATTGTAGGTTTTTTTTCCTTCTTCTCTTTTTGCAATTGACCTATGGTAGAAGTGTTATTTAAACATACGACACAGTTATTTGCAATTCTCAATTTTTCAATACTTCAGCTACTAAATTTTAGCTGCTCTTTGCCTATGGTAAAATAATTAATACAATCAAATACTTTCAACTGGTATAGTGTTTACTGAACTGACATAGGGGAGGGAGAACAAGTCACACAAGCTGAATTGGACTGCAAACTGGAAAGCAGTTCACACCCTTTGAGTCATCTTGGCATTTCCTCCTTGTCTTGTCCCCACCTATTATTATTTCATTGGATCCCATGTTAAATTAATGACAAAATAAAGCTATCTGCAAAGCTTGCATATTTTATCTATCAGCTAACTTGATTTTTTAATCAAGAGAGATTTATCTAATAAAGACAAACTTCAAGATCTGTATAAACAACTCATTCAATTATTTTGATGTTCCACTTGATTCCTATCCTAAGAGTCAGTCAAGGCTCGTCTTTGGTGTTGTTTAAATAAATAAATAAAAGAGAACATAATTATATAATTCATTTACTTTTACTAAACTATTTTGCTTTTATGATTAGATAAAGGCAGCATTTTGTTGTTGTTATGTACCAAACCAATGGTATATATATAATAATATAGACAAACAAAATATCTATGCCTAATTATTTATGCGATAGTCTTAATTTCTCCTTGTTTTTGTGGTGGAGGTGAATGTCTATGACCTGTCTTAAAATGAATGCTTCCATTATAGTTGTGGTCAGTAGTGGGGACTGACTTATTTTTCAGCCACCTAAAATTAATGTTTGTATGCATTCTGTGTAACATCCCGTAAAATTAGGAGCTTTACTAACTCATTAGGCTAAAAATAAGATAATCATGTATGGGTAGTTAAGGGAAAGTGAGTTGAGGAATTAAAAGTTGAAAGAGGATTATAGAAACTAAGTTAAAATTCCATTCAAGTTAAAATGTAGAGTTTTTGGTTACTGGTAATCGATTACAGAGGGACTGTAATCGATTACCCGAGAGCAAGTTTTTAGGTAATCGATTACTTACAGGGTTGTAATCGATTACCAAGGGTTGTAATCGATTACCAGATTCCCTGAAACGCTTTTTAGTGTAATTTTTTACCTCTGGTAATCGATTACTAGCTGTCCAGTATAAATACTCGGACATGCAAAATCAGATTATTGCTATTTCTTCCTTCTTCTTTCTTGCGCCCTAGAGAGAGAGAACGTGATTTTGGAGCTTTGGAAGGAAATTGAAACAAGGATCATCAATTGGATCACTTCAATTCCTCATTTCTCCTCTTGAATTCCTAGATTTGGTGAGTATAACTCACACACCCACTTCCTCCTTAGATTTTGATTTCTCCCTAATGTATGAACCACACTCTCTAATTCCTCTTCTATATGATTATTGTGGTTAGATTAGTAATGTATGCATGAGATTGAGTAGTTTAGTTAGTATTTTCATTGAAAAGCTTAGGGTAGCGAGATTTACGAAAATAGCAAGATTACGAAATTGACGAAATGCTCAATGCATGAACCCTACCTCTTCGATTCCCTTTCTATTTGGTTAAATTGATTGGATTTATGATGTTTGTGCTTGAGTTGAGTAATTGGTGTTAGGGTTGCTTGGAAAGTCTTTGAATGTCGAAGTTACGAACTTACTATAGTCACGAAGCTTTCGAAATGTTTGAAATCTTAGTTATTGGTATCGATTCATGTGTGCTAGTTCGATTATGAGTTAATTAAGCCGGCCTTGTGCTGTGAGTTAAGAATCAAGATCAGTTGAGGGTGTGTGCGCCAAGATCAGTTGAGGGCGTGTGCGCCAAGTTCAGTTGAGGGCGTGTGCGCCAAGTTCAGTTGAGGGCGTGTGCGCCACAGCCCGTCGGCTGGGTTATGCCGATTATGTGCCTTTATGTTTAAGATATTTAGTTAGTATGTATATTTTACTTGGTAATGACTGATGCATTTCATTTTCTATTTCTCCCACATGACATGTTGCATGGTTATACTTCACTGAGACATTAGTCTCACCACGCGTTTTGTGGACACAATCTAGGTGTGCAGGTAACTCCTGACAGGGATCAGTGATTTGAAGGCAGAAGTTTGATATATGTTGGAAGTTAGCATCTCTTAGATTGTGTAGGAGTACTTATGTATATTTTGTTTTATGTTAGAAATGCTTAGTTTGTAGCCTTCGGGCCTTTTGTGCACTTTTACAGATTATAGATATGTATATAAGTTTGAGTTCTTCACAAATTGCATAAGTTATCGTTGGTTTCTTATCGAATTGTGATGTATGATATTCGAAATGACGCGATTTAAATTTTGAAAATTTAGGATTTAATCTCCAACGGACTAAGTCTTGAATTTAGAATTTAGGGCGTTGTTACATTCTGCATTTTTTTAAACTTATAAATAAAATATTTGTATGCATGCATATAATTAATCTATCAGCTAACTTGCTTAGTGGACCTGCTTTCACTATCCTATTTAATTCCCTTCCACAACTCAACCGAATTAATTCCTGAAATGATTTATGAAACAAAATAATTATTTAAATTTGACTTGATAAACCTTATACTACTGGTTCATTCATTTTTTACTGTTTTAGTTGAGGTCCATTCTAAGTTCATGTGAATTTACTTGGTGAGGTACAAAAGTTTAGTCAATTGTTTTGTTGTCTATAATGGTAAAAGTACAAGGATTGGTGAAGGGAAATTTCTTATAGCAGTCCATGCAATTGCAAGGTTTCTTCTGGCCCCTGCTGTCTTGAATTAGTTTTTATGCAGTAACAAGATAAAGTGGATGTTTCCTTGGCCTTGGGTGTTGAAAACTTAGTTTGTGTCATGAAAAAAACCAAATGGAATGGTATAGTTTTATAAAAGAATTGATAATTGTTATTGATCTATTAAATAACTCTGCTTATTACAGAAAGAAAGCCAATTTTGGCTGTAAAAATGGATTTGCATGTAATTAGTAACCAAGCTTAAAATGGTGTCACACAACAAATATCTCTGCCTAATTATTTATGCAACACAGACACTTTCTCTACTTGATTTCTCAGCTACAGTTCCTTTTAAGACCCCATGGTTTGTGATGTAAATGATCCCAAATAGAATATCACCCTTATAACTTACTTGACCTGTCTGCTGATTCATTAACCTATTTCCCATGTTTAGTCTTCTTTTGACAAAACTATCACCTTCTTTTGACACCCAGGAGAGGACAGATGCAGCAAAGGGAACATGGTGCACATTATAAAACAGTGACAATGCAATTAAAAAAAAATCAGAACTTAACAGCATTCTTCTTTTATCCTAGAAATTTAAAGTAATTAAGGAAAAAAAAATAAGAAAAAGGAATGAATAGATTCAAATTGGCTTCAAAGGGCACCAGGGTTATTTACCTTGCATAATATTCTGGCATTTAGTATTGAATTTGTGTTTATCTTAATCATCATGAGAAAGCAAGATTTTATCACAATAAAAAGAACAGAAGCAAGAAGAACAAGTGAACAATATTATTATGATAATTTTCTCCTTTATTTTATTGACTAAAAAATCTTTAAATAAAATAATCATTTTTTATCCCTTGTCCCCCAATTTTGCTTTCAGAATCTACATATCATTTATATTTTTGGTCAAAGTACCACCTGCCAAGTACCAAACTGAAAGGCAATCTGTACTACATGCCTTGAAACCAAATGAGTGAAGGCAGAGTTCAGAAAGTCAGACATATTTGAAATAGTATATAAACATTTAAATTCTCAGCTTCTTTTATTTATGTCCAGAATTTTTGGATATTTTACCATACACACAAAATTAGAACTATGACTTGCTTGGCTGCTTACATTATAAGTATACTGCAGCCATGCAACCATAGCAGAGCACATAAGCCTCAGATCACCAGAAAACAAATAATATTGGCTGAAAGGTTTACAATAAATATTATTTCCATTCCAAATATGACAAGCTCTTTCCATGAAAAACTGATCATAAGAGTAAATTTCAATTTAAGATGAGATAGAGTAACCAATCTGATGTTTATGCTCAGAATTATGTCATGCTTAAATTTCATATCTCTTATAAATCTCAAAAAACCAGCCATCATGCCACCCCAACAGAAGTAATCTGGAAGATATTTGACTTTAATAGGACATCAAAGTGAACACAAATTTGTTTGGCCCAACTCAGAGTGAATAAGTGCCACAGGGAAACACTCTGCTTACACCAACCATGCAAAATCTTACTTTCAATTAAGTAGAATGCTATAGGCAACTCATATATAATTTTGCTGGACAGATCTACACAAGTTAAACTGAGGAGGTGAAGTGAGAGAAAACTGGTTGAAGGACAATTTATTAAAAGAAGTGGGTGATGGGAAAGATACTTTTTTCTGGCATGAACCATGGCTTGGTGGAGATCTTCTAAAAGATAGTTATAACAGATTATATAATATTGCATTATATAAGGAGGCCAAAATTTCACAGTTAGGAAGTTCTTCAAGAATCTTTGGAACAAGCTAGGGTTGATGAAGATCTTCTCTTTTTCTTGGAGGGTAGCTTTAGATTGAGTTCCTTCAAAATCAAATTTAGTAAAAAGAAGGGTAATTCAGCAGGGAGAAGTTGTGTTCGTTTTGCAATATGGAAGAGGAAACTATATCAAACATTTTTTCAACTACAGCTTTTTCTTCAGGATTTGGAAGGAATGTCTGATTTAGTTTGGTTTTTGAGCAGCATCGCACCATAGCTGTAGAGATCATTTTCTTCAATGTCGAGGTCTTTTGAATTGTATCATTTTGCTTACTGAGTGTTTGAGTTACTGTCGCTCAAGGTTTTCTTGGTTCAGTTTGCTGCACATTTTTTAGACTCAATGCAACTTGATGACATTTTTGTTGCTACTCTGGTTGTGTTAGAATTTAGGGCGAATGGGATTTGAGAGAGAGAGAGAGAGAGAGAGTTGTGAACAATTTCAGAATTGCTATTCTGGTTTTTCATTACAGAGACTTTGAGCAAAGTAAGCTATATATACAGATGCAATAGCTTGTGCTAGAAGCCAAGCTTAACTGAAAACTAATTCTGCTTAACTGAAAACTAATCCTGTTAGGAACTGAATCTGTTAGGTTCTAACCGAACCTAACTAAGACAACTGAAAGCAACTATAAGCTTCTTCAACAAACTACTTAACAGAATACAATTATACAATTATATCACTAACACTCCCCCCTCAAACATAGGGTGGGTGACAAAGAGAAGCTTTGTCAAAAACTCTAAGTTTGTCACGAAGAGCTTGAAAGCGCACGGGAGAGAGAGCCTTTGTGAGAGCATCAGCAAACTGAAGATCAGCTGGGACATGAGAGACTACAAGACTTTTATTGAGAACTTTCTTTCTAACAAAGAAAATGTCCAACTCCATGTGTTTGGTGCGGGCATGAAGAACAGGATTGTGAGACAAAGAAACTGTACTTAAATTGTCACGGTACAGTGTAGGAGTTTTGAAGGGAATTTTCAACTCTGTGAGAAGGTATTTGTAAAAGTAGAGAATAGGATTGCTGAATTGCTTGAGGAAAAATACCTCACCAGCTGCATATTTATATACATGATTTACACTCACTAATAAAGGAAACATAGGAAATATAATCTGTACAAAATAAGGAAACATAGACCTATACAGAAATAAGGAAATACAGCTATACAAATCAACACTTAATGTAGTTTCCTAGTTTCCTTAAATACATTTATTCTATTCTAATTTCCCTAAATAGGAGATATTCTCTAACACTCCCCCTCAAGCTGGAGCATACAAATCATATGCACCAAGCTTGCCGCAAAGAAATTGTATTCGAGGACCTCGAAGGGACTTTGTCAAAATATCTGCTAGTTGGTCATTAGAGTTAACAAACTCAATGACAACTTCCTTGGAAAGAACCTTTTCCCTGATAAAGTGACAGTCAATCTCTATATGCTTTGTTCTTTCATGAAAGACTGGGTTGGATGCAATGTGGAGTGCAGCTTGGTTATCACAATATAACTTCATCTCGTTGACGTTACCAAACTTCAACTCCCTAAGCAACTGTTTTACCCAGATGAGTTCACAAGTAACCAATGCCATAGCACGATATTCAGCCTCAGCACTTGATCGAGCAACAACTTGTTGTTTCTTACTCTTCCAAGATATGAGATTTCCACCTACAAAGACACAATAACCTGAAGTGGAGCGTCTATCAATGGGAGAACCAGCCCAGTCTGCATCTGAATATCCGACAACATGAGTGTTTCCTTTGTCTTCATAAACCAACCCTTGACCAGGAGCATTTTTAATGTATCTCAGAATTCGAGTCACTGCATTCCAGTGATCAACACAAGGGGATTGCATGAACTGACTTACTACACTGACTGCAAAAGAGATATCTGGTCTGGTTATAGTAAGATAGTTTAGTTTCCCAATTACCTTTCTATACCTGTCAGGATCTGGATAGAGCTCCCCCTGATCTGGTAACAACTTGCTATTTGGATCCATGGGGGTGTCAACAGGCTTACAATTTATCATTCTTGTTTCCTCCAATATATCTAAAGCATACTTCCTTTGTGAAACTGTAATACCACTTCTAGATTGAGCAACCTCCAAACCAAGAAAGTAATTTAGTTTACCCAAATCTTTGGTTTGAAAATGATCAAACAAATGCTTCTTTAACCGAGATATTCCCTCATGATCATCACCTGTAATGACTATATCATCCACATAAACCACGAGATAAATACACCTACCAACTGAATTATGTTGATAAAACACTGAATGATCAACTTCACTGCGAGTCCTACCAAACCTTTGTACCACTGTGCTAAACTTCCCGAACCAAGCTCGGGGAGACTGTTTCAGACCATAAAGAGATCTCTTCAACTTACACACCAAGCCAGACTCCCCCTGAGCAACAAACCCAGGTGGTTGCTCCATATAGATTTCTTCTGCAAGGTCTCCATGAAGGAATGCATTCTTGATGTCAAGTTGAAGTAACGGCCAATGGCGAATGGCTGCCATGGCAAGAAGAAGGCGAACATAAGCCATCTTAGTGACGGGAGAGAATGTGTCGCTATAATCAAGGCCATATATTTGAGTGTATCCCTTAGCAACCAAGCGAGCTTTAAGACGATCAATACAACCATTCGAATCAACTTTCACAGCATATACCCATTTGCATCCTACAACTTTCTTCCCCGGAGGAAGGTGAACGAGATCCCATGTGCCACTATGCTCAAGAGCAGTCATTTCATCAATCATAGCTCGCCTCCATCCCGAATGAGAAAGTGCCTCACTGTCACTCTTAGGAATAGAAACAGAGGACAGAGAAGATACAAAGGCAAAATATGATGGTGATAAACGATGAAAACTGAGAAAGTTGTAGATGGGATGAGGATTTCGAGTGGAACGAGTACCTTTCCGAAGAGCAATGGGAGGAGTTGATTGGGAGGACTTTGGCAGGGTCGTGATAGGAGAAGCCGTTGGAGGTGGACATGAATCACTAGGATCTTCTATTATGTCTTCTGTTGGTGGAAGAACTTGTTGTGTTCTTCGTCGATATGTGATGATAGGGTGCTGCGAAGTACCAGACTGAGTCTCTCCGGGCTGGATAGAACCAGGTGAGGAAACCTGCAAAGGAGACAGAGGTGGACCAAAATAGGGAATTGGTAATACATCAGAGATTGTATTAGATTCAACGGAAGAGGTGAAGTATGGTGTTTCTTCAAAGAACGTTACATCTACAGAAATATACCAACGATGTGAGGAAGGACAATAACACCGATACCCTTTTTGTAGCCTGGAATAGCCGACAAAGACACATTTGATAGCACGAGGAGACAATTTTTCTGTACCTGGAGAGAGGTTATGAACAAAACAAGTACAACCAAACACACGAGGAGGGACAACATATGGAGACTTTGTAGGAAATAATAATTTGTGAGGTACCTGGTTGTTAATAACAGAAGAAGGCATACGATTAATGAGATAACAAGCTGTTAAAACAGCATCCCCCCAAAAATGTAGAGGCATATGTGTATGTAATAACAAAGTTCTGGCAGTCTCAATAAGATGACGGTTTTTTCGTTCAGCCACACCATTTTGTTGAGGTGTGTGGGGACATGTAGACTGATGTAGAATTCCATGAGATGACATAAACGATGAAAAGTCATGAGAGAAATATTCTTTGGCATTGTCACTCCTTAAAATCTTAATTGATTTGCCAAATTGATTTTGTATTTCAATAAAGAATGACTTGAATATAGAAAATAACTCAGACCGTTCTTTCATTAAAAACAACCAAGTAAACCTAGAAAAGTCATCTATAAAGGTGACAGAATACCTAAATCCTAATGAATTAGAGACGCGACTAGGACCCCATATATCAGAATGAATAACAGCAAAAGGTTCTATTTGATTTTGAACCTGAGTAGGAAAGGAAGAACGAACATGCTTCCCAAGTTGACATGACTCACAATCTAGAGACTTCAATTTTACAAGACATGGAACCATAAGTTGAAGTTTCTGCAGACTGGGATGACCAAGACGTTGATGAAGAAGATGGGGAGACTCAGTAGCAGCAAATACTGTTGGAGACGTGGTCTTCAAATAGTAGAGTCCTTGTGATTCATGTCCTATGCCAATCGTCTTCCCCGTACCGCGATCCTGAATAATGAAAGAGTCAGAATCAAAGGTGACTGAGCAATTAAGTGAATGAGAGAGTTGACTCAAGGAAATCAAATTAAAGGGACATCCAGGCATAAACAGTACAGATTTTAATGAGAGAGATTTAGTGGGAGAAACATGACCAATGCCTTGGACAGGTACTTTAGTACCATTAGCAAGAGTAATAGAGCGAGAAATCTCAAGTAAAGGAGAAGAAAACAAAGATCGATTACCAGACACATGGTCAGAAGCACCAGAATCGATAATCCAAGATGTCGGATTATGACCGGTATGAGATAGACAAACTGTAGGATTACCGGTATGAGCAATTGTAGTTGTGGCTGACTGATCCTGTTTGGCTGCCTTCCACTGCATATACTCTTGGATTTCATCTTCAGAAAAAGACATAGGTTGCTTTCCTGTCATAACTTCATATCGCCTACTATCCTCTTGTATAGGCATAGACTGAGTAAGGTTGACCGTTTTCTCAGGAAAACCATGAATAGAATAGCATGTCTCCTGAGTGTGACCTGGTCTCTTGCAATAAGTGCAATAGGGACAATTGCCCCCTCGGCCTCCACGACCTCCTCGACTACCTCTTCCTCCACGATTTGCACATCCTCCACGAAAACCTGAAGTGGTCATCATTGCAGATCCATCAGTTGTGTTAAGATGAGAATCAGAGGTTTTGGGTGAAGGGACTCTCAACAGGCGAGTGATAAGATTTTCCATGGTAGGAACGTCTTGTGCGGTCAAAATTTGATCACGAAGAAGGTCAAAGTCGGGATGCATGGCTCGTAAGGCCATTACCACATACAAATTTTCTAATTTGTTCTGGAGGCCCTGAAGAGTGTCTCCTTGCAAGAACATCTTCAATTCTTCTACAGCTGCCTGTAATTGTGGAACAAATGTTGACATATCATGATCCGTTTGCTTGAGGGATGCCAATTTTTGAGCAGAGTCATACAGACGCTGAATATCATTGGCAAACAGGTTCCGAGCCTTGCTCCAAAAGGTGAAACATGTTTTAAAGGCCCTGAGATTTATCAAAGTAGTGGATTCCACAGATTGCCATAACAGGGCGCACAGTTGATAATCTAACTTTTTCCATTGACTCTGATTTTCCAAAGGAATTTCAGACACTGACATCTCTAGGTGATCAACAAGACCCTGACCTAGAAACCAAAGTTCAACAGAAGCTGACCAAGCTAGGTAATTCTTTCCATTCAGCTTTTCAGATGTGATTGTAGGAGTACCTGAGAAGCTATAGGAGATGGAAGAATTTGGCTGAACCTGACGGGGATCGACATGCTGAACAGGATCGTCATGCTCAGAATCAGACGTGGATGACGCCATGATGACGACGACGAAGAAGACCGACGGACTGCGAACCGGATTTTGGGGTATTTGACCCCCAAAACGGACAGAGGAGGCCTGGACGAAGCTGACGGGACCGGTGGCGGAGCAAACGGAGGCCTGGAAGGCGGCGCGTGGCTTACACGCGCCGACAAGGACAACGGACGGTGGCGGCGCGTGAGGGCGCGTGCGGAAGCGGACGGCGGTGCTGTTTTCAGGGATCAGTAGATCGGCACCTTCTGTGTCTGTTTCTGATGTTACGGTTGCCGGACGATGACTTCACGGTGGCCGGACGGTGATTGCAGGTGGCCGGACGGTGACTGTAGGTGGCCGGACGGTGACTGTAGGTGGCCGGACGGTGACTGTAGGTGGCCGGACGGTGACTGCAGGTGGTCGGACGGTACTGGACAGTGCTGGATGGTGGACTGTTATAGGGACAGCGGACAGCGGACTAGGATTCTGACTTTTATCAGGCCCACAGGAAGTGAGCTTTGATACCATGTAAAAGTAGAGAATAGGATTGCTGAATTGCTTGAGGAAAAATACCTCACCAGCTGCATATTTATATACATGATTTACACTCACTAATAAAGGAAACATAGGAAATATAATCTGTACAAAATAAGGAAACATAGACCTATACAGAAATAAGGAAATACAGCTATACAAATCAACACTTAATGTAGTTTCCTAGTTTCCTTAAATACATTTATTCTATTCTAATTTCCCTAAATAGGAGATATTCTCTAACAGTATTCAAGCCAAAGAATCTCTGCTGCAGTGGCTGCCAAACTACGATACTCAACTTCTGTACTTGATCTGGCTACAAGGGATTGTTTCTTAGACCACCAAGAGACAAGATTTGGTCCCAAAAAGATGCAGGAATCTGAAGTTGATCTTCTGTCATCTCGATCAGAGGCCCAATCCGCATCTGAAAAGGCTGTGATGGAGAGAAGAGAGGTGAGAGCAGGTTGCAATAGGAGACCATGATGCAGTGTACCCTTAAGGTCATTCATTGGATCCGAAGTTAAATGACAAAATAAAGCTATCTACATGCATATATGATCAATCAGCTTACTTAATTTTTTTTACCAGATTTAATCAAGAGAGATTTATATGATAAAAACAAACTTCAATAGCTTTGTAAATAAAATGTTCAAATATTTATATGTCCCACTTGATTATTAAGAGTTAAGACTCCTATGTGGTTTTGCTTAAAAACTAAATAAGAGAGTACTATTATTATAGAATTTATTTACTTTTAGTAAAATTTTTTGCTTGTATGCTCGTATGAAAATCACATATACAGAGATATGTCATAATACCCTCACCTTTGTCAGCAGTCTATAATTATGCTATATGAAATTGCCCCAACAAATAAAATGCAAAAGCAAAACACACCAAAATTAAGCATAATAATTCTAGGAAGAGGTACTGACAAGATTCATTTAGTGGAATAGACATTTAAGCTGACCTGAATAATAGTTTAATTTTTAACTAAAAAATTCAAAGTACGAATCAATGTGCATCTTAAGGTAGAAAAGCAAAGTCTGTTCTTGAGATTAAGTCTTTACAGTTTGCTATGGTTCCATGGACTCTTCTTTACTTGGAGCAGTGGTGGCCGATTTATCATGGAAACCTGAAATAGCATCATTCCCAGCATCAAGAGAAGAATGAAATGCTCCCATTTCTTCATCATCTTTAGTAGTTTAGTTCAACTTGATTTCTGAATGAATAAGGATTCATTAATTGTTGTTGGCAATGGCAAGATGGTGCAACAGGTTTTTAGGTGGAGGAGGCACTGATTCCATATCAAGGACCAACAATCCTAAAAGCATAAATTGTCCGTTGAAGGCTCAAGTTTGGTTTTATATTTCTAACAAATATAAATTTGGTCAATGCAATTTAACATTTTCGTTAAAAGCTCTTGAATTCATATTAAAATCCTCCCCTTCCCCCTCCCCAATATATTTAATATTCTAGCTTTATGGATTTCAAGTTTAACAAAGATATGTTCATATATATTCCTAGAAGAGACTAACTGTCAAAATGCATTAATATCTAATCAACAGTGAGTAGAAAGTTACCTACCAATATATAATATATCCCTAGTAGGAAGCTATTTCTTGCAGCACCACTTTAGTAACAACTTTTCTAGAAACTCAGTCTGATCTTCAACTTCTCCTATAGGATGAAACAATTAGTTAGCTACTCGGTTTATTAATAACAATCAACAACAAACCATGTACACTGTAATAAATAGAATTAGAGCATAGTCAACATACTAATCACAACAAAACCCAAACTGTTCATAATGATCTTGCAAGTAGAAGGTGCCCAGAAATTGTTATTTACAGAATAGGATGTGATCTGGACAAGTAGAAGGTGCCCAGTGGCCAACCATGGCGGCAAGATTGCTCTCAGTTTTCCTCTTTGACACTGTCAGGAACAAGAAATTAAAATTTAATCATCACATTCTGTAAAAATATCTCTAAAGCAATTTCACAATATATAATGAAACAGAATTTATATATCACAAGGATATGGGGAAGGTACCTGCTCCTTGATCTTTCCAGGAACAACTTATTATGCCACCAATTGCTCAAAGGTGACTTGGATTTCTCGGGGTTTAGATATTTTGAAGGCCTTTCATTCGAGCAGATTTGTTGTCGCAAAGTAAATGCAGGATTGGTAAATTGAATATGGCCACTTAATACATGAATTCCAAATTTGATTGGCATATGATGGTTTATGATAACCTTCACACAGTTCCACTCATTTTTATATTTCCGCTTCCTTCCCGCTAAGGGTTTTGGAAAGGGGGAGTTAACAGATCGCATAACTTTTTGCTTCCCCTTCTCTCCCCATTCCCAGACATTTTCAGCTCGAATATGAAAAAGATGTGTATAATAGTGGCCGTCATCTGTACAATCAATTTTGTCGTCATCTTTAGAGTTATCAATACAGTCCATGTTGTCTTCATCTATACAGTCCATGTCGTCTTCATCTGTAGAGTTGTTGATGTTATCTTTCAATGCTATACAGTATTCTATATATTGAAATTTCTTCTTGTTGATGATCATGGTTACACTCTTCCTCAACTTCCCCCACTCCCATCTCGATGGACAAACAACACAAAGAGCTATGTGAGGGAAGTTGTTACAATACCAGAAAGAAATTTCCCCTCCCATGCTCTGGTGCTCGAACCACTCTGGTATCCCTGTTGTTGGGGGGCTTGGCAAAATGAAGCGTGTGTTTCCAGCCTCATGCACTTCCTGTTAACTCACAAGTTTGTTTAACAACATTAAGCTCAAATCAAATTTATTAAAAACAAAACAAATAATAAAACCTAACCTGATTCAATAACATGCTTCTACACTCGGGACTCAAGGATTCACATTCTCTTGCAGATAAATATTCTAGGTTGGGTGGAATCCCTCTAATTTCTTCAAGTTGTTTGCATCCATCCAAATGAATCTTCTGTAAAAAACGACATTCTTTGATGAATTCAGGAACAACTGTCAAATTAGTTTTGGATAAGTCCAATTTTTTCACGTTAGCACACCACGAGAGACTGAATGCCAAAAGTTCATCTGAAAATTCCCAGTTCCTGAAAGACAGAACTTTACTGTCCTTTTTTATAGTTTCTTGGAGTGTACGGACATGAATCTCAGCCAACTGTGGCATCAAGAGAATGCTACTTTTTACAAACTGCTGAACACTTTCTTCATTTTCCAGCTTTAACCTTTGAAGCCCACTAAGATTCCGAAATGCAGATGGGAATTCTTTTATGGGAGTTCCAAACAAGTCAAGCTCTGTCATATATTTCATCTCTACATTTATTGCTGGAAAACTCTCAAGCCTTGAGCATTCGGAAAGATGGAGTTCTTGAAGAGACGGCAATTGGAGGGGTGGAAATTCCTTAATCTTGTAGCAACCTCGAGCATCCAAGAGTTTAAGTTTATGCAGAAACCCAACTGAATTGTGAATTGTAGCTAGATTCCCACAATATCTAAATGAAAGTTTTTCTAAATTTGGGAAACAAGATACATCCACTATTCTTGTTAAACCTCCACAGGAGTCAAGCTCTAAAACTCTCATATTCATGAACTTCTGGAAAATAAAAAGCAAAAAAACAAATGAACTTCTGACCAAAAGAAAAAGAAAGCAAAAAATAAATGAATGTGATTGACTAATATATGATATGGGAAATGAAATCATTACACTCGGTTTCAGTGACCCATGCATCTCAAATGATGTGAGCCGTTCTCCGAATAAGTTGCATGTAGAAAGATTCTTCGGATGAAAATCAGGGGGTAAATCTGGTGAAGGATATACCATCCATTCCAATACTCTTAAGCTGTTTGGAAGATACTCAGGACCTTTGCAAAACTTGGTATGACGTATAATAAGAGTTTTGAGGTTTTTCATCTTTTTGAAAGCCTCACCATCCCATTTTACTTCTTCACGCAACCAAGAATTCAGATGTATCATTTCAATTTCACTTGTTCCCTTTTAACACATAAAAATAAAAAAAATAATAATTAACTAGCATACACACATATGTTAGGACTTTAGCACAAATATCTAGAGAAATTTGAATATTATAAATGAAAAAAAAAACTTCAGCACAAGATAACTGTTTTATTCTTACCGTATTTTCTTCTAAAACTTGAATTATATCTTCATGAAACCATAACCTACTGCGTTTTCCATGTTCTTTTGGTGATTCTTGTCGAACAATTTCTTTTCCCATTTCCTCTATCAAGTCATGCATTGTCACAAAATAACTAATCTTTATGAGAGATTTATCAGCTAACACTCCAATATCATATTTTACGCAAACTCCATAATGAGCAGAAAGTATCTCTTCAATCTCTCTTAGACGATATCCTTTGAGGCAACAAGAAATGTCAAGAAAAATTTTCTGTTGATTTTCTTCTAAACCATCATAGCTTATTTTAAGTTTGTCTAGGATTTCTTTGCTAGGAATTTCTTTAAACCTATCAATTGCAGATCTCCATTCTTGAATACTTTTCCCAAACAAAAGGGAACCTATAACTTCCAAAGCCAAGGGAAGGCCAGAAGCATAAACTACTGCTTCCTTTAGAATGTTCTCATAACTTGGATCAACTTTGTCAGTTTGTTTAAATGCATTCCACTTAAACAATTCAAGAGCTTCCTCCTCGCTTAACTTATGTATTTCATATGTTCTCTCAACCCCATGATTTGCTAACAAGTGTTTGTCCCGAGTTGTAACGATGACTCTGCTTCCAGGACCAAACCAATTAGGCTCTCCAACCATAGCCTTCAACTGCTTTTCATTGTCAATATCATCGAGAATCAAAAGAACCTTCTTTTTTTGTAGCTTTTGCTTTATTTTTGGAATTCCTTCGCTGACATCTCCTAGCTTCACATTCAATCCAATTGTTTTGGAAAGGAGCTCCTCTTGCAGATGTTCTAAGCCACGTTGTTTAGTTGAATTTTCTCTCACATTATGAAGAAAACATGAACCTTCAAATGAGTTAGCAATGGAATTATAAACTGCTCGAGCAAGGGTTGTTTTACCTATTCCTCCAAGTCCATAGATCCCTACCATGAGAACTTCATCACTAGATTTAACATCCAAAAGTGACATTATTTTATGCATTCGAGACTCCAACCCAACAGGGTGATCTGCAACATGTAGTAATGGATTGCGCCTAATATTGTTGGAGACCTCTTCCACAATCCTATCGATAAGCTTGTATTCATATCCATCCCTGCCCAATAAGAGAAGTTAGTCTAAAGTCAAACTAAATGCAAACATTTCTCTCCCTCTTTAAGCTTTTAACATGAAATGATTAGGCAATTGAAAATTAAAGAAATGAAAGTGAAGTAGAGTACTCGAGTTTGAAATGTATGCCAGACAAGTTAGCTGCTTTTTGAAGAGCCATCTTCCATTTTTGCAACCTCTCCATATTATTTGTTAGCCTTTCCTCATGCTTGGCCAGTGCCTCTCCATAACTCCCAGTCTGATGGCGCATATGAGAAGGATCCACCTTGTAGAAAACGGGCAAAATCAACCTACCAACCCCTTTGACATGGTCAATGATGTTGACAAGTTCATCTAAGCAGAATGAAGAAGAAGCATAGTTCTCAGAGAATACAGGAATGGCAACACTGGACTCTTTGATGGCCTTGACAAGTGCTGGTGTGATTTCATCTCCTCTTGGAAGCTCCTCATCATCAATGAAGGTGTGGATTCCCTTGTCACAAAGAGCCTTGTAGAGAAAGCCAATGAAATTGTGGCGAGTATCTGGGCCTCTGAAGCTGAGGAACACATCATAGGTGAAGGATGAAGAGGAGGAGGAGGATGGTGGTAACAGAGCCATGAGAAGAAAGAACAGTAATTGGAATATGGATGGATGGAGTGACAATACTGCTAAAAAGCAGTACCAATTAACCAAACAGTAAGGAGTAATGACCTTTGAGAAACTTCCTTCCCATTTCCTCTTGTGGGCCTTCCATTACGTGACTTCCTGGTAATTTTCTCAAAGAAAAAGTTGTTCAATTTTCTTTTTAGTCAAAAAGCATAGTACAGTCTACAAAGTTCCGTAAGTATTATTTTGTTTTTCTGAGACATTTATATTTGTTTTTCTGTGGTACTGGCACAGTGTTGGAGGAGGAGTTATTGGCTGTCTCATTGGGGCTGGATTTTGCTTGGAGTAGAGGCGTTAAATCAAAAGACGAATCGGCCTGCTGACGAACTAGCTCGTTTTGGAGCTAGGAAGGAGTGAAGATTTATTTACAATTTGGTCTTTATGTTTAAGTAGAAAAGTAGGCTACATAGTCCATATGTTCATTAATAAAGAATGAAAGTGAAGTCCAACCAATATGCCTCCTCCAATCTGTTTTTTCTTTCATCTCCTGTTTGATTTATAATGGCTGTGAAGTTCTATTTGGCTGCTGAATATTGTCTGCACTATGAACATTTCAACACTATGAACATCCCACTAATATGCAGCTATTTACAGAGGTTAAGTTATCATAAATTTGCACCTAGTGGGATACGAAAGTGTTTTCTCCACTGTAAGTCATGTATAGTAAATTATCATCATCCTTATTTTCCTCATAAATAGCAGACATCAAGGTGGCTGCAACAACAAGAGATTTTAGTTCTTAAGTACAACCAGAACTGAAAATATTGATTCAGCTTGAGCAGTGGCAAAATACCAGTTGGAGGTAGAGTGTTATTTATAAAAACAAAAATAGCCTTCTCTGCACTTAGTTTAATCCTTTTACGGACAACATAAAGTCATAAACAAACTGACCAACAGTCAAATCAGGTGGGACAAGGTATCTACAGCATCACAACGAAAATATTTCATATATAGGACTTGGGGCCTAAATGAAGGCAGCAGCTGTCATGGATAGAAAGAACAAGCTACAAACCAATAGAAAGAACACATTACAGAAGTGTAATCTGACACTAGCTACAATTATGTTGCTATCTATTGCAGCCCAAAATTGACAACTACCCAACTCTTACCACAACCACCGAACACCCCATTAGCAAAGAGGGTTCATTCTTATGAATCTATAGTTCTATATATACAATGCCAGAAATAGGCTTTCGTGCTCAGGTGTCTACCACCATACAAATGTTATCCTTAATAATAGGAGGTTATAGTTAGTGACATAGTTATTTACTACCAACAGCGCTATTCATCACCAACACACTATGTATATCAGCATCAACTCTACATGGTTGATCTGTTTCCTATTTTTTTACTTTCACCACCTGCAACTACTCAACAAAAATAGAACTCCCCAAAATTTTCACTGAAATCAAGCAAAAAAAAAAACCCTTGGGACAGCAAAACTATATTTGGGCCGGAAAACTAATCAAAATGGATAGGATTGAGTAAATGGCACATGATAAAATCGCTCACTTCTTATCAATGTCTGGAATGTCACCTTTTGGCTTTCTCAACGATCAACTGCACATTTCAACAAGAGGCTTCAAGAAAACACAAACAACCTTCAAATTAAATACATTAATTAGAATCTTATAGGTATTCCATCAGGATACTTGTCTCTAATGCGAGCAGCTTCAGCTTGCCCTCTTTCTGACAGGTAGAAATTTGCAACTTTATAGACAATGTTTGAACCAACAAATTCACACAAGGTATTAACACTATTCTTGACAAGATTGACCAAGATAACAGCATAATCACAATGCAGTCCAGTGGTGCTAAAAGCTCAACCCATAATAGATATTGACAAGTAGGCTACTAGTGGATTAGAGACTTGAGACTGCAAAGTAACACAAATAATCACATCTTACTGAAAATATTTGTTTAAACTTAAATTGAAATCTGAAACAAAAAATATTTGCACACAAACAACTTAATGCACTGAGAAGCATCTCAACTATATATGTACATACTAAGCATCTCAACTAATGTGGATTACCTCTTAAGCAACTATTTTATCATAATTTGAACATAGCTGCTAATGTTACACTGTTTCACAAATACTAAATAGGGTGTTCCACTTAAATTTTACCTTGAGTTAAATGCAATAACATCATTATTTGGGATGGTATTATACTGAGATAGATTATGTAATTGATTGAACTTAGAATGCAACAACAAATCAGGGAATGATATTTTGTACTCTCCACCCAATAAGTTTTTCAGCACACACAATGTAGTGATCAAAAGCAAGTTTAAAATCAAGTTTAACTTAGAAGCTGCAAATTCTTCTCAGGAGAAATCCTGGCTCTACACTCACTCTAAGGCTGCTTGCAGTGCTTTCAAATGCAGGGGATAAGGTCTATTTCTTCTTTGACCACTTTCTCTGGTTGTCAAGAATTGGAACCATAGATGCAAACTTGGCAAAGAAGATGAGCTTCATATCAGCATTTGGTGAGTCAGTGGGATATGTTTTCTTCATAATAGCTGATTTCATTTTGTTGAAAGAAGGGTTGAAGGAAGAAAGAAAGCTGAGAAGCTCAAAGGAGAAAGCAGCAGAAGAAGAGAAAGGGATTCAGAAGATCAGAGCTGACAGAATAAAGAGGCTAATGGCAGTGTTCAAAATCATGACATTGGACCAGTCTCACGCATAACAGAAGGCAAAAACACTACCATTGCAAAAATAGCACCATCTCTTAAGAAAAACCTAACCCCTAACCCCTAATACACAAAAACAAAATTACATTATCACTACCAAACAATATACTAATTTGTGTTAGGGATTACTATCGAAAAAGAGAAAGAGGCAGAGATTAACTCACCAGATGAGATGCCGTTACCCGAGACGAGGTCCTGCAAGTCTGCGACAGAGCAAAGGGAAGCGATGGAACTGTGAGCACTTTCACACTGTGACGGAGTTGTGGGAGAATCAGCGGTGGCCGCTGTGAGCAACGACACAGGAAAAAGGAAGACGCTGTGACGGAGGTCGCGTGTGTTGCAGTGAGCACAAGGAGAAGGAAGCCGCGCGTAAATGAAAAACCTAAGCTCTTATTTTGTTTGTTAAAGTTAAATTTTTTTATTTTTTAAAATTCACGGTTTATATCGGTCATGTATACCACCGATACAAACAACTTCAAACAATTTTTTTTTTTCTTTTTAACTTAGACTTTTTAAATCGGTGCTTATAACCACCGAGGTTAAAACCATTTTTTGCATCGGCTGCATGTGAAGCCGATTTAAATACACATCTCATAATTTCAAAAATGCCACCGTCTCACTTTTTAAATCGATTAATTTATAGTCGATTTAAAAACTCGTTCAAAATTCCTTATTTTGTACTGATAATTAAATATAAATTTATGGATTTAATAATATATTATAGGAAAAACAATTAGTGTAATTTTAATAATAAAAGACATATATAAATTGGGGTGAGTCTAAGGTACATTGGGTGAGAATACCATGTATGGTACATGGGGTGGATTAACCTATTATAGCAGGCCAATTAATCTGCACTTAAAATTTTAAAATTGACAAAGTAGTCCCTAGACTTTTGTGCTGGGTTCACTCTTTTTTAGTTTTTTTAAAGAGGACTAATTAGTGTTTAGTGTTAAAATCTAAAGCTAATAATGACAGTGAGCGAGAGTTTTATTTCCCTTTGCATTTAATCAGATCCTAATGGAGTTTGGTAGGTGGAAGTATAACCCCACCCGCAATCATTAAAACAAACAAATGCCTCTTCTTCACTACCATAAATGAACTTTTAACAACATTGTTTAATAGACAAAAGCCATAAGTTACAGTAAAAAAAGAGAGAATTTGACAATGGAGATTTCAGGCAAAGCGGATGAAGGATAGGGGAGACGATGATGGACAAATTTAAGGAGAGTACCGAGAGAGAAGGCACTGACAAAACTTAAAAAATGTTAGTGGCCTTTGTGTAAAATTTAACAACCGGCTCATTACAACCATTGAATACTTTAATATTAAACCTGATAGCAATAACACCCTTTATACCATACATGTTTTCTTGACCCTATATATCGAATGTGTAGATTTATGAAGTGAACTCGTTGCATAGGAAGTAAAAAACATAATATAAGAAATTATAAAATAGGAGAAAGTAGGAATAAAAAATAATTTGTAATCTCAGAATAATAATCAATTTGTTAAAATTAAATTTATAAAAAAATTGTTAAATTTAAAGTCTCGTTTCAAAATTCTATTTGAATTTTATTTTTTTACATAAGAATAAGAATATAATAAATAAATGTAATAATTTTAGTAACCAATAATCCCATTGTGTCCTAAGTTGGCCAATATAGGGTTGGTCAATATAATTTTATTTTGTGTAGGTAGGATTTATGAAGAATAGGATTTTTTTTTTTTACTTTGTGATGTGTATGTATAATTATATAAACTGAGAGTGATGGTTGAATGATTGTGAATGGAATGTGTTTATATAAATTTATGAAGAATAGGATTTTTTTTATTTTGTGAATCTCTATGTATATGTTCATATAAATTGGGAGTGATGGTTGAATAATTGTAAATGTGTATGTGTTTTTACAAATTGGTAGTGGTGGTTAAATGATAAAGAGTAAATAATACAATGTAAATTATAACATTTTGTGTGAATTTATATTAAAAATTCAGTTATTTTTTTAATGTTAAATATGATATAATATGTTTAATTACATTTATATGACGGTTTTGATGTTTCAAAAGTGTCATGTGCACAAAAAAAATGATAAAAAACACATAATAGTAATGTAAATGTAAAACGCCAAGCTAAAACTGTTTGTAAGTAATTTTTATTGGACCATTTAAGTTGTTCAACTCATCCTACATAAGCCAAAATGTTATTTTTTATACCATGATTTGTGCACCATGACAACAAATTGGCCTCTACAAGGTGTTGTACCATCATGCAGAGAACTAGTGGATTACAAGCAAATGGTTTTTAGAAGGAGTGTGTTAGTGAAAAGTAAAAAATTCGGGATAAATTCTCTGTTCCATTATCATAATTCATTCAAAGCATAAACAATTCAATTTACCTTGACATCTTGAACAAAACTAAATCTGTGAGAAATGAAGATTGGATATTGGACATACAACATGCTATATTCATCTGCCACCGACATATAGCATCTACTACGACTACCACAATGCATTCAAAATGATGAATAATATCTTTTGCCAATTTGTTTTTAGGAAAAGAAACAAGTAATATAAGAATGTATCAATATAGTAAATAATCAATTTGTACATTGACTAAATATCTTTATTTAAATACATGAAGTCTATCTCTATCATGTTCATTTGATGTATTTTCTTTTGTTTTCAATAGTCTATACTTATTTTGTATGAAACGGGCCCAAAGAATAAAGTTAGCTAGGAAGAGATAGAGCTCTTGTTAGACAAATTGATTTTTTTAACTGACTTTATAGACAAAAAATCAGTCAGAATCTCAATGTAAATTATATGGTGAAAACAAGTCAATCAATCTATTGATAACTTTATCCCTCCATGGAATTACCTGTACATTAATCATAACACATCGAGAAAGGAATGCCACAAGTCAGTCCACCAGTTCACATCCATCAATAGCAATACCACCAGACTGTGATCCTCCTTGAGGCAGTGGCTGAACTTCAGAATTCTCCCCATGGGGGAGTTAAATTCCAATCCAATGTGGCTCCTCCAGTTCAGTTTGCCATTCATGGAATTTTTCCCCAACCTGCAATCGAACCTAGAATTAGTTATGGTCAAAATAGAGTAGAAGAGGGATAGCTGTGAAAAATCTAATTTCATAAATAATAATCCAAACAGAATAGGCATTGAATTGCTACAATTAAATTCCATTGTATGTCAAATGCAATGAAATTCTATAGTGCTTCATCCAAACACAAACTTAAACTAACTTGAAATGGAGAATCCAGTGAACCAACATTTGGGATTCTATTTTAAGTAAACCAACTTGAACTATTTTATGCAGACTATTTTAAGAACTGTCTTCAATTGGGATGTTAGCCAAAATGTTGATATGAGCATAATAACTGCAATTTCAGCCCAAGCAAAGAAGTAATTTTGTTCAAACCACACTGCTCAAGTGGCTAACACTCTAGAAATTATCCATAACCTTGTGTTTGGACAGAGAACTTTAGAATTCTCAAAATTGTAATAGATAATGTTGAGTGAATTGTTAAAATGAGAGAAATTGACAATGACAATCTAAAAAGTTTGAACATAAAAGAGAAATGTTAAAATTCTCTCTCAATATTTGTCATTTGAAATTCCCCTATTTGTCATAAAAAAATCCTCCTATTTGTCATTTGGAATTATTCCTTCTACTATTTTAAATCATGAATTCTAGTAATTTCAAATTTCTCTATCCAAACACAAGGTAAGAGAAAAAGAAATTGATAAAACTAAGAACCAATATCTGATGAGTGTGATCCTTGTGGAATGTCAATTCACTAATTGAGGGTAAACTCTGCCCAGTTGCATAAGATCATAGCATTTCCTTTGCCTCTTTTTATTTGTTTGGCTATGAAACAGAGAAAGAATATGATTTTGAATCTGATATCCTTAGTGCTATTTTCTTCCTAGTAGACATGAATTTCAGTCCAATTTATCATTTAGTCCCCCTATTGTGATTCCATTGTAGCTTGAGGAGCACATGGCATGTGGTATTTCAACTCGCATAAAATCTCAATTCATATTCATGCTTTGGAACACCCTGTCCACTTTGGATTATAGATCATTAAAAAAGTATTTGGCTCATCATTCTTATGGAAGAACATATGTAGTTAAATGAAGAACAAAATTGTTTACTGTCATTGATAAGTAAGCTGAACTTGAAATGCACACCAAATCACCTATATATATGCCAGGATTTCCAACACCAAATAATTAGTGAGTTTCAGAAGTATGAGATTGATATTCAGTTAAACAATAATAACAGGGATGAGAAAGCATACCTCCACATCCAGAGGTAGGACAACAGGACTAGAAGCATCAAATCAAAACCCTCAGAACATCCTGCACTAAATTCACCGATGCTATCAAATTCATAAGGAGCCAAGTTAGACTCTAACATGTCAACTTCAATGCCCAAACCATCATTACCTCAAGAATTGCTCAAAAGTGACTTCAGTTTCTAGTGCTTCTGAATGCCTTTCATTCGAGCATATGTGTAGCCCCCAAAGTCAATGGGATCTCATAGATTGAACCACAATCTACATATAAACCTGTTGAGGCTGCAGGAGACTAAAGAATGAGAAGAATGTGGTCAATATATTTAAATTTTAAGACTTTTTGCAAGAAAATATAAATGCACAAATCAAATAACAAACAATATATTCATACAACTTATGTTTTAGAGGCTATTAGACTCCATTCAAGAGTGTAGTAATAATAGTTTTACCTGGTGCAACACAATCAGGCAATGGAGTGGGGGGAGTGTAATGCATGGAAGTGGGAAATCGAGAGGCAGCAGAAAACTGGATTGCTCTCCATGAGCTAGCAAAATAAACCATCCAAACTAAGGTTGGTGAATCAATGCAACAGAATTGATGCAGGAGTTGGAGTGGCAACAGAACTTGGACTTGCACATCTAGCATTGGCCGGTACATTATTGCAGGAGTTGGAGTCATAGAATTGGAAGAGTTGATCCATTCCTTTTTGTCCACATTAGAATTGATGCTCAAGAGGAATGATTCAGAGTAGCAGTTACAGAGTAAGCTTGGTATTAACATCATTCTCTGGAAGTGGTGGCAAGTTCAAGTCTAATTTCCTCTTTTTGTAAGGATTAGTGAATCGAATATTGTTGCTTCTCTCTTTCAATACATGAATTCCAATTCTGATTGGCTCATTGTATGCTTCTATGATAACCTTCACATGGTTCCATTCATTTTTTGAAAGTGCTTCATCCAGATTAAATTTACCCTTCATTCCCACTAAATTTTTCACTAGAATATGAAAAAGAAATGTATGACCCGGAAACTTTGGTAAAGGTTGAAACTTGTCATTCTCGTCCTCATCTATACAGTCATTCTCATCATCTGTACATTCGTTCTTGTCATCATCTGTATAGTCAATTTCATCGACATATATCTTATCTCTCCAGTAATATTTCTCGCCATCTACATAGTAAAATCCCTTGCCGTTGATGAACACGATTATATCACCTAGCAGTTCCATATTGGTGGATAAAGAAGACAGAGAGCTATGTGAGGGAAGTTTTTACGAAACCAGAAAGAAATTGACGGTCCCCTACACTGGTGCTCGAACCACTCTGGTATCCCTGTTGTTGGGCTTGGAAAAAGGAAGTTTGTGTTTCCAGCCTCATGCAGTTCCTGTTAGAGGTAAGTATTTCAGATGTTTTTTCAGCAACATTAAGTTCAATTCAAATTCATTAAAAACAAAACAAATAAGAAACCTAACCTCATTCAGTAACATGCTTCTACACGGGAAACTTAAGGATTCACATCCTTCTGCAGATAAATATTCTAAGCTGGGTGGAATCCCTCTAATTTCTCGAAGTCGTTTGCAATAATCCACATTAAGCTTCCGTAGAAAGCGACATTCTTTGATGCATTCAGGAACAATTGTAAAATCACTCCCGCATAGAGATACTTCTTTCACGTTAGCACACCATGTGAGACTGAAATTCAAAAATCCATCTGAAAAGTTGCAACAAATGAACTCAATACGTTTTACGTTAGAAGGCAACATTGAGCTCACTTTTTCTTCACCCTCTTCCTCATTTGCCAATATCAATCCATAAACTCCTGTGACACAAATCTCAGCTAGCTCTGGCATCATAACCATGATGCTTATTGGTAACTGTATAGTTTTATCATAGTCCCTCAGGACTAACCTTTGAAGTCGGCTAAGATTTCCAAATGAAGATGGGAATTCTTCTATGCAAGTTCCTTCCAAGTGAAGGTCTGTTATATTTTCCATCCTTACTAATATTTCTGGAAAACTTTCCAAGCTTGAACAGTAGGAAAGTTCCAGTTTTTCAAGAGACATCAACTGGAGGGGTGGAAATTTCTTAATCTTGCTGCAATCGAAAGCATCCAAGATTTTAAGTTTATTGAGCAACCCAACTGAATGGTGAATTGTAATTAGATTCTCACATTCTTTAAATGAAAGTCTTTCTAAATTTGTGAGACCAGATACATCGGGTATTCTTGTTAAACCTCCACAGCTGTCCAAGTTTAAAACACTTATGTTCATGAACTTCTGGAAAAAAAAAAAGCAAGCAAAAAACAAATGAATAATCTTAAAAGTGATTAATTAATGTACAAGATGAGGGATATGAAATCATTACACTTGTCTTCAATGAGCCATGCATCCCAAATGATGTGAGGCAACTTTTGGGTAACTTGCATATGGAAAGTTTCTTCGGATGAAAATCAGATGGTAAATTTGGTGAAGGATATTTGTTCCATTCCAATACTCTCAAGCTATTTGGAAGATACTCCGGACCTTTGGAAAAATGGCCATCTTTTTTTATAATAAGTGTTCTGAGGTTTTTCATCTTCTTGAAAGCCTTTCCATTCCATCTTATTTCTCCATAGAATAGGGAATCTAGATGTATCATTTCAATTTTACTTGTTCCCTTTTAACACAAAAAACACAAATTAACCAAAATACATGTATATATGCTAGGACTTTGACACACGTATTTAGAGAAATTTACATATATAAACAGAAAAAAAAAAAAAAAACTTAACAAGAGAGTTACTAGCATTAATAATCAAAAGAGCTAAATCAAGATTAAAAGATAAAAATCCAAACCATCCATTTTGGTCTTACTCACCAAATTTTCTTCTAAAACTTGAACTATATCTTCATGAAACCATAACCTGCTACGTTTTCCTAGCTCTTCTGGTGATCTTTGTCGAACAATTTCTTTGCCCATGTCCTCTATCAAGTCATGCATTGTCACTATCACCTTACCCCGCCAAGTAATTTTTATGAGAGATTTATCAACCAATACTCCAATACCATATTTCACAGGGACACCATAATGAGCGCAAAGTATTTCTTCAACCTCTGCCAATTCGTATCCTTTAAGACAACAAGCAATGTCAAGAAAAATTTTCTTTTGTTGTTCTTCTAAAGCATTATAGCTTACTTCAAGTTTATCTTGGATTCTTTTACAAGGTATTTGTTTAAACCCATCTATTGCAGATCCCCATTCTTGAATGCTTTTCCCAAGCAAAAGGGAACCTATAACTTCCAAAGCCAGCGGAAGGCCAGAAGCATAAGCTAATGTTTGGTTTAAAATGAACTCATAGCTTGGATCAACCATGTCATTTCTAAAAGCATTCCAACAAAGCAATTCAAGTGCTTCTTCCTCATTTAATTCCACTACCTTATATCTTTTCTCAATCCCATGTCTAGTCAACAAATGTGTGTCCCGAGTTGTAATAATGACTCTGCTGCCGTTACCAAACCAATTAGGCCCTCCAACAGTTGCATGCAACTGTTCTAAATTGTCAACATCGTCAAGAATCAAAAGAACTTTTTTTCGGTGGAGCCTATGCATTATAATTGAAATTCCTTTATGAACACTTCCTATCTTAATATCCTTCTCTCCAACTATTTCAGAAAGAAGCGTCTCTTGGAGATGAATTAATCCATGTTTAATCGAATTTTCTCTCACATCATCAAGAAAACATAACCTTCAAATGAGTCAGCAATAGAATTATAAACTGCTCTAGCAAGTGTTGTTTTACCTATTCCACCAATGCCATAGATCCCTACCATGTGGACTCCATCACCTGATCCAACATCCAAAAGTGACATTACTTTAAGCATTCGAGACTCTAGTCCAATAGGGTAATCCGCAACATGTAAGGGAATGCGATTAATCTTGCCGGACACCTCATTAACTATCTTCCCAATGAACTCATGTTCATATTCATTCCTGCCAAATGAAATAAATTTGAGTGAGTCCATCATATCCATGTAGTGATATTTAATTATATTATTACAATTCAAGTTAACTTGCTCAAAATAATCAAACATTTATTTCCTCTTTAAAATGATTATACAATTGAAAAATAAAGAAACTAAAGAAAAGAAGGTAAAACACTGGTAAAGTGGAGTACCCCAAGTTTGAAATGCATTCCAGACAAGTTAGCTGCTTGATGAAGAGCCATCTTCCACTTTTGCAACCTCTCCATATTATCCACGAACTTTCCTTGCTATTTGTGAACTTCGCTTCATGCTTAGCTAGTGCTTCTCCATAACTCTGAGTCTGATAACGGACATGAGAAGGATCCACATCATAAAAAATGGGTAAAACCAACCGACCGTTTGCCTTGATGCGTTCAATGATGGTGACAAGTTCGTCGAGGCAAAATGAAGAAGAAGTATAGTTGGCAGAGAACACAGGGATGGCAATCCTGGACTCTTCAATGGCCTTGACAAGTGCTGGTGTGATTTCGTCACCTCTTTGAAGCTCCTTGTCATCAATGAAGGTGCGGATTCCCTTGTCATGAAGAGCTTTCCAGAGATTGCCAGGTAAAACCGTGGCGAGTATCGGAGCCTCTGAAGCTAAGGAACACATCGTAGGTGAATTCAAAGGTAAAGGATGGTGATCGCATAGCCATGAGAAGAACGGGTGGTAAGAGTATGACATCAATGGAGTGTTGAGGTTCGAAATTCAGGCAAGAAAATTGAAGAGCTTGAAACCCTGATTACACCCCCTTAATAAGTACCGTTAGATATATGATACTTTAAATAGAAGGTCGTGATTAAACCTTCAAATCTGTTCTCATCTTCAATTCTATGCTTTTTGTCTATTTTGCTGTTCTGCCCAACGTCCAATCTGTTATACGCTTCAATTCTATGCTTTACGAATTGTCTCCATCCTCCGTCACGGCGCCACCGTTGCCGTAGTCGTACGCGACACCTCGCCGTCACCTGAGATATACGAATCTCAGATCAGAGAGAAAAACACAACAATCAACTCACAATAAAGATGGAAGACAATGTTTCTCTGGTGCCTCATTGATAAGGCATCCCCACTTGACTGCAGCTTCACCCAGGAACCAGATCCAAATCTGTTCTCATCTTCAATTCTATGCTTTTTGTCTATTTGCTGCAGGAGAGTTAGAGACAAAACTGGTTTGGTGACCTAATTGCAATTTCTGATTTTTTTTATTTTTAAAAATATAATAACAAAAAATCGGCTGGAACCAGTTTCAAGAAGTGTAGTAACGTACACCCTCATTGCAAGGGTGTATTTTAAATAACCCCTGAACTGATAGTTTTGTCGAGTCCCTATCATTATCACATTGTGTTGCCTTTTTTCTGATGTACTGGCACGGTCGCACGGGTGTCGTTGAGTTGTGGGGTGATGTTTGTTTATATATATATATTATATAACTAAATAAATATTTATAATGAAATTAATTTATGATATAATCATATAAATCAATTAATAAATATGAATGGTATATTGTTATTATGGTTATAGAAAATAGTAATCACTACCTCATTAATAAAATTATAAACTTAATATATATATATATATAGATTTTTTATCTCACGACCCAATCATTTAATCACTTCACTGAAGTGAGAATAAAAAAAATTAAAAAAAAACACAGTGAAAAAGGTGACCATGTATTGGGGGGAACCAATTTTAAGATAGAGAATGGATAATAGAGATAATAAGTTGAAAACATTATTGAATAAAAAAAAGATAACTGATATTTGAAAAAAACACTTTATATTCAATGTAAATCAACACAATTATTATGTTTTTTATTTGTGTTTTTATGTAATGAAACAAAATAAATATGAATGTATAATTAGAGAAATTGTTTTAATATAATAAAAAGTAAAAGTAACAAGTGTGATAAAAAATGAAAAAAAAACTTGTAAGAGCACAATTACCTCCCGTGGAGTATACTCGTGGTTCATAAAAAATCACTTTTGTAATGAAACATATTAATAGAAAATACTATTATATAATAATGCTAAAAAAAGAAATAAATGTGTGATAAAAAATGAAAAAAAAAAGGCAGGAATATGACAGTCTATCATTGAGGATACATATGGTTCATAAAAAAACCACTTTACTGAAGTAAGAATAAAAAACTAAAAAAGACTCAATTGAGAAAATGTGACACGTCTACTGAGTGAAAAAATTTAAGATAAAGAGTAAATAGTTAAATAAAATAGGTAAAGAGATAATAGGTGAAAACATGAATAAATAAAATAGAGAGATAAATGATATTTTGAAAAAAAAACACTTTAAATTTAATATAAATCAACACACATTTATTATATCTTTAATATGTGTTTTTATGTAATAAAACATATAAATATAAATGAATAATGAGAGAAATCGTTCTAATATAATAATAAAAGAAGAATATTAAAATGTGACAAAAAAGGGGAAAAAAAAGAAAACGGGTCGGGTAAGAGCACAACTACCCCCGTGGAGTATACTTGTGGTTAACTTATAAAAAATCACTTTTGTAATTAAACATATTAATAGGAACAGATAATGAGAAGTAATATTTTAATATTTAATATAATTATAAAAAAAGAAAATGAAAGTGTAATAAGAAAATACTGGCAGGAGTAGGACTATCTCTTATGGAGGATACCCGTAGTTCATAAAAAATTCCATTTTACTGAAGTGAGAATAAAACAACTAAAAAAACACAAGTCAAAAAATTTTGACACTTGTATTGGGAGAACAATTTAAGATAGAGAGTAAATAGATAAATTAGAATAGATAACAGAGATAATGAGTGGAAAACATTAATGTGTAAAATAAAGAGATAAATGAATATGATTGAGAAAACGCTTTTATATTTAATGTAAATTAACACAATTATTATGTTTTTTTATCTGTGTTTTTATGTAAGAAAAAAATAAATATGAATGAATAATTAGAGATATTGTTATAATATAATAATAAAAAAAGAAATTACAGTGTTATAAAAATGAAAAAAAACGGTTAAGAGCACTATTGCCCGGTGGAGATTACTCATGGTTCATAAAAATCTCTTTTGTAACGAAACATATTAATAGGAACGAATACTGAGAAAAAAATACTATTATATAGCAATAATAATAAAAAAAAAATGAATATGTGATAAAAGTAGAAAAAAAACAGCAAGAACGGGACGGTCTATAATGGAGGATACATGTGATTTATCTCACTTTACTCAGTAAGATAAAAAAAAACTAAATAAACTCAATTGATAAAATGTGACACGTGTACTGATGTAACAACTTTTAACATAGAGAGTAAATAGATAACATAAATAATAAGTGAAAATATTAATGAATAAAATAGAGAGATGAATAATATATTAAAAATACACTTTATATAAATCAACACAGTTATTATGTTTTTTAATATGTGTTTTTATGTAATGAAATAAATAAATATGAATGAATAATTAGAGAAAATTGTTTGAACATAATTATAAAAAAGAAAGGTAAAGTGTAATGATAAAAAGAAAGAAAAACAATAAGAGCATAACTTGCCCCTGCGGAGGATACTCGTGATTCATAAAAAGTCATTTTTGTAATGAAACATGTTTATAAGAAGAAAAATTAGAGAAAATATTTTTATATAATAAAACTAAAAAATAAAATAATTGTATGATAAAAAAGAAGAAAAAGAAAAGAAAACGGGCAGGAAACATAATTGTCTCCCATGGAAGATACACGTGCGTCATAAAAAATTATTTACTGAAATGAGAATAAAAAAACCTCAATTGCGAAAACGTGACACATGTAGTGGGAGGAACAATTTTAAGATGGAGAATAAATATAAATTGACACATTTTAAGAAAAATAATAAATATAGGGATAAATGATATATTGGAAAACATTTTAAGTTTAATATAAATTGGACACATTGATTATATTTTATAAACTGTATTTTTATATAAGGAAACAAAAAAATATGAACGAATAATGGGATAAATATATTTTAATATAATAATGAAGAAAACAAAATTAAAAGTGTGATGAAAAGGGAGGGGTCAGTGAAGAAAAATGGTCAGTAAGAGCACAACTGCCCCGTAGAGGATACTCGTGGATTATAAAAAACATCACTTTGTAATGAAACATTAATAGGAACGAAGAAAAGAAAGAAGGAGGACCGTCTTCCGTGGAGGATACTTGTAACTTCATAAAAAAGTCACTTTATTGAGGTGAAAATAAAAGAAACTAAAAAAATAAGTGAAAAAACATGACACGTGTATTAGAAAAACAATTTTAATATATTTAGTAGGACGAATAATGAGAGAAAATATTTTTATATAATAAAACTAAAAAATTAAAATGATGTATGATAAAAAAAGAAAAAAACGGTAGGAACATAACGGTCTCCCGTGGAAGATACACGTGCTTCATAAAAAATTATATTACTGAAATGAGAATTAAAAAACTAAAAAAACCTCAATTGCGAAAACGTGACACATGTAGTGGGAGAACAATTTTAAGATGGAGAATAAATATAAATCGACACATTTTAAGAAAAATAATAAATATAGAGATAAATGATATATTGGAAACGTTTTAGTTAATATAAATCGACACATTTATTATATTTTTTAATATGTATTTTTATATAAGGAAACAAAAAAATATGAACGAATAATGGGATAAATTATTTTAATATGATAATGAAGAAATTAAAATTAAAATGTGATGGAAAGGGAGGGGCCATGTGAGAAAATGGTAAGTAAAGCCACAACTGCCCCGTAGAGGATACTCGTGGATTATAAAATACATCACTTTTGTAATGAAACATTAATAGGAACGAAAGAAAGAAAGAAGGAGGATCGTCTCCCGTGGAGGATACCTGTACTTCATAAAAAAAATCACTTATTGAGGTGAAAATAAAAAAAACTAAAAAAATAAGTGAAAAAACATGACACGTGTATTAGGAAACAATTTTAATATATTTATAGGACGAATAATGAGAGAAGATATTTTTATATAATAAAACTCAAAAAAATAAAAATGGTTGTATGATAAAAAAGAAAAAAACGGTAGGGAACACAACTGTCTCCCGTGGAAGATACACGTGCTTCATAAAAAATTATTTACTGAAATGAGAATAAAAAACCTCAATTGCGAAAACGTGGACACATGTAGTGGGAGAACAATTTTAAGTTGGAGAATAAATATAAATCGACATATTTTAGATAAATAATAAATATAGAGATAAATGATATATTAGAAAACATTTTAAGTTTAATAAATTGACACATTTATTATATTTTTAATCTGTATTTTTATATAAGGAAACAAAAAAATATGAACGAATAATGGGATAAATTATTTTAATACAATAATGAAGAAATAAAATTAAAGTGTGATGAAAAGGGAGGGGCCAGGTGAAGAAAATGGTCAATAAGAGCACAACTGCCCCGTAGAGGATACTCGTGGATTATAAAAAACATCACTTTTGTAATGAAACGTTAATAGGAATTAAAGAAAATAAAGAAGGAGTACCGTCTCCCGTGGATGATACCTGTAATTCATAAAAAATTATTTATTGAGGTGAAAATAAAAAAACTAAAAAATAAGTGAAAAAAATCATGACACGTGTATTAGGAAAACAATTTAATATATTTAAATAGATATGAGAGATAATAAGTGAAATCATTAATGAATAAAATAATGAGATAAATGATATATTAGAAAATAAAAAAAATTAACATCTCAACTAATAAAAAATAAAATAAAAAAGCAAAAGAGAAAGAAAGAGAAAGATAGTTACAAAGAAAAATTTAAAAGGAAAAAGAAAAAAAGACACAAACTGAGGTGTGTTGGAGAGAAAAAAAAAGAAAAATAAGAAAAAAAAGAGAAGTGGACGCGTGGATTGGGCGAACATTTTCTTATATTAGTAACAAATTATTGGTGATCGCAGGAGACATTTTTAAATGTCTTTTAATAGTCATTGCGTCCTGTTTTTAATAGGTCCATTTGATTTACAGTTGAATAGAATTGATTCTAAAAAAAATGTTTGAGATGACGCTTTACGAAGTACGTTGGACGGAAGTGATTTAAAATCAATTTTCAAAACCATGGTTTTGTTCAACTAGAATTTAAAACAAACATGCTAGGAATGTTTATAAGTTTTGTCCTTTTATTACTCCTTTGGGTTAGATCATCTCTAAGAGCATTTACAATGGAGCAACTCTCTTTGAGTGCTTCTAATGGGATCCACTTATACACATCACTCATTTTTATCTTCCCAATACAATCACCTCTAAACATTTTATCTCTATAAGGGAGCAACTCTCTTTGGTTGCTTCCAGTATCTTTATATTGTAACAGTAAAATCATAAAGTAATTTTTTTTTATTACTTTTGAAAGGTTTTTCACGTTGCTTCAGCAAGAAATTAAAGCCAGGCAAGCAACTTTCGAACGATGCTTCCAACGCTATTTTTCAATGAAGCAACTGTGCTTCCCTGGCTGCGGTGCTTCCCTAGCTAGCGTTGTGGATGCTCTAATGGAGTAACCCATCAAAGTTGCTTAAAATTAATGTTGTAAAAATCGGCTCGGACCGGCCGGTCGAACCGATTGGGTTGGAAACCGGTGATATAACCAGTCTGAGCCCGTGAGTTGGATCGACCATGTTGAAGAACCGGTGCGACCCGGGTCGACTCGGCCGGGTTTAGGTAGAACCGGTTGGGTTGACAACTTTTTTTTTTTAATTTGCTATTAAAAAAAATCTTTTTTTTCTGATTGTAACGTGCGTTGTGCTTTTTTCGATTTTTCCTTTCCCCGTATTGTATCAAACAAACTCATTAACTCTCATTACACAATTAGTTTTGGAAAAACAGAGAGAGAAACCCTAGGCTAGATCCGTCCGCCTCCCCACCTTTGCCGTCGTCGTGCACCGTGCCACCGTGAGTCGCAGAGCCGCCATGCCGCCGTGATCAGATGTGTGGATCGCTGTGTCAAATGCGAGCCGTCCGCAGCCGAGCTGCTACCCGCCTGCAACCTCCTTCTTCGTTCAAGCCTTCAAAGCTTCATAGCTTGGTGCCTTGCTCCATCGGGTAAGGCATAGGCAACCAGCCCTTAAGTTAAATTTAAATTTGTGTGTACATTTGCTGTATTAAATTTGAGTGTTAAATTTGCTGAATTAAAATCTGTTTTATGGATTAAAATATGAATTAAAAGTTTGTGACATGTGATTGAATTGAAACTTGAAAGTGAAATTGTTACTCAGTTATGTTTTATGGACTGTATGTTCTTTACTATGTTTGTTGTTCTGTGAAATTGTTTTGTATGTTCATTATGTTGTTATGTGAATTGTGAATTTGTTAGATTTAGATATACATTTGTTATCATTTTTTCAAATTAGAATGTATTAGTCATTATTAATTAGTATGCATTTCAATTAGATATGTCTTCTACCGAAAGTAATGTTGGAGAAGCTTTTGATTTCTTTGATGAAGAAAGAGTGCTCGAATTTGGCACAAACTATGCCCCCTTGGACATAGTTGAACTTTGTTTTAATGTAACTGTGATTGTTATTTTTTAGCTTATGTTGGAGACTTGTATTAAAAGTTTAAAACCTTATGTTGAACTTATGTGGGGTGTTTATTTGTATTTTGAACTTATGTGTGATGGAAATGATTTTGGATTTGGATTTGGAATCATAGTTATGTCATAAAAATGCTTTTGGATTTGCAATCTTTGTTATTTCTTTTAAATTATATTACCTATGTTATTTTTTTATTTTTTAATATAGACCGAGTCAACGGTTCAACCAGTGACTCATTGGTTCGACTAGTGACTCGTTAACCCAGTACCCTCGTTGAGTCGATGTCCGAGTCGATTTTTATAACATTGCTTAAAATATTATTTATTTATTTATGTGTGTCCGACTTATAACATCATCTTTTTTTTTATTTTTTAAGCAACTCTTATATTTTAAGTAACTTTACGCTCCAACAAAAACTCTATAAGAACTCCAAAATGGACTCCACAAGCTACGCCACCCTTTATTATTTTAATATTTTAGTTCAAATTAAAATATAATTAATTTTCTAATAAATTTAAATATAATTAAATACAAATTAATTTCTAAATGAAATTTAAATGTAATTAAATAAAAATAATTTTCTAAATATTTTTTTCTAAATAAAATTAATTCGTCCCCACTCTCTATTCTCACTCGCACCCCATCACCCTCACAATCACCCATCATTTTTTCCCACTCACCCCGCCTTCCTCTCTTCTCTCACAGCCACCACCCTTATCCCATTGCCCCAAAGCCTAAAGCCTCAACCTTTCTTTCTTCTCCCACACCCCGAAGCCTCAACCTTTCTCTGATTTTTGTTTCTATTTTCCCTCACGTTTCTTTTGTTTTTTGTTTGTGTTTATTGATCGTCTCAAGGGCTTCTCTAATAACGGTTGGACGACTCTGTCGCTGTGCACAAAAGGGACTGCTAGAGTGCACGACTTCGCAGAAGGGAAGGCCTTTGCGGCCTGAACGCGAGACGGCAGCGCAAATGGTCAGTCACCCGCTGTTGTTTGGCTTCCCCCTTTCTTTGTTGAATTTTGTGAGGAATATGCACTAGAGACTTATATATTTATAAACATCCATCACTTGTATCATATTATTTTATAAAGGCAACTTATTATTTAGAATATATTGTCCTTAGAATAGTAATCTTAAACTTCACAAGAAATCAAGTAGATGACTTGATCGTGAGACCTTGTGAAGAACTATTCTTAAATAATCCCTAGTCAAGTATCATCTTAGGACAAATATGCATTTAGACTAGTACGTGAGTTCATTGATGATCACATCTCATGGATCATGGATATGAGATATCATGTGCTCACATAGGTGCACATTAAAGTAATGGTGTACTGGACAGACCCACCTTAAGCAACGTTGCATGGATTGTTACATAAGTGTCATGAACGCTTCTTAATGGTAAATGGTATATGAAGTCCTTCGACCTGAAATCACTACGATTCTTACATAAGGAATTATATGTTTTAATTATCATCAAACGTTACCTGTAACAGGGTAATCATAAAGTTGATTTTTGGACATGTAATAAATTATGTGGTGGGATGTGAGTGACCTAGATGAGGATTTGTCCCCCCTATGTAACAAGAGTTATATCTGTAGGCCTCTTGATAAAGTGAGACTGCAAAATGCATGGTCATGCTCAGGAGGATAAACATGAGATGCTTATTTTCTGTACAGTCTACTTGGGTGATCAAGAAAAAAAAAAAAAAATATATATATATATATATATATATATATTTGAAACTATACAAGGTTGACACAATCCATACCCTTGTGTTCAATTAGATATTTGGACAAAGGATATCATATAATTATCATAAAATAGGATTCGTCAAAGTTTGTTGATATTCTCAATATTTGGATAGTGATGTATTGCTAGATGCCGCTCACTATTTATGATATTAAATATAAAATAGTTTTATTTTAATATCATAACCAAATATTAAAATTCTATTGGGTCACACGCATACAACAAAGCCACTAGGAAAAAAGATAATTCTAATTTAATTAGAATTATAACATAATGGGTCAGACCCATAAGTGTGAGGGTTAAGTGAGTAAAGGGGTAAAACCCTAACCACCACTCTATAAATAGAGCATGAGATGCACTACCCTGTACACATGAGCAATCGCTTCTTACTTTCTAAGGCTACTAGCAGAGTTGACAAGGGTTTCCTAGTTCGGCTGTTGGCGTGGATACCAATAGAGACGTGGCTACTCTTGCCTCGTTTGTAATCCTAATAAGGTACGACCTTTCGTTTTAATACCTTTTATGCCTTGATTCATGTTTTCGCAAAACGATTATAACAAGGGAGAGAATCCATTTATTTCCGCTACACCCTGACCACATGCTTGATTCCCTTCAATTGGTATCAGAGCGTTGGTTTGCGATAAACACGTTTTAGGCTTTTAATCATTTGAATATGTTGATATTTTGGTTTTTGCTGTTAAAAACGCAGTACGTTTTTGATACGCTGTTATCTGCGCTGGGCGCAGGTGAAGCGCAACCTACACGATTTTGAATCTCGAACCTGCGCTTCACTCACGCTGAGCGCAAGTAAAGCGGAAGTGAAGCGCAGGTGGAGCGCAAATCACATAATGTAAAATACTTGAACTTGCGCTTCACCCACGCTGGGCGCAGGTGAAGCGATGGCACATTTCATTTTTTTTATTCCTTTATTGATTGTTTTATGTACGATGTATATATGTTTATATGTTCTAATGTTGGAGGGTTCCATGGGAACATGAAGAGTTCATTGTCTTGGGCGTCAAAGGGTTCAATTGTTGAAACCTTATCTCGACTCAAATATTGGCTGCGATAAACATGTCACTTATCAATTTGCTGACAATTGCGTAGTGTGTTATTTCGTATGCGCGTAATCAAACCTCGCTTAATATATAATCTTATTACATCACTCTTTTTACAATCATTGGATGTGAGTTGGCATGAGATTGGTTATGGCCTTTTAGTGTTTTTATTGAATACGACTGCGTGTCGTGCCTTACCCTCCTATATTCTATTTGTAATTTCTTTTCTCATCTCTATCCCCCCGTATGTCAAACGAGGTTTCTTCTTGTTATGTAATGTAACCGGGAGAGGACATGAGCATGGATTCAGTGGGAGATTTGGAGAGCTCAGGATTATATACAAGATTATATAGTTGATGTAATTTGTATTTGTTTTTAGGAGGCCATAACTATATCATGTATTTGTATGAGATGCATGCTTGTTGGTTTTTGTTAAATGGTTTAACAAAGGAGTAAAATTAAAATGATCAAATCCCTCAAAGAGAAACATTAAGTTCTTTTGCCTTCCAATGAATAACACTCGTTAAGACTAGAATCGATGAGGAAGTGTGGGTCTGCCAAAGCAGGGTGGTACCTTTATTTATGCTAGTAAAACGCGGATAGGATAAAAAGTAATATCCGACTGTTAATCATTGGGTTTTGACTTAACTGGGTATATTCAATAAGATTGAAAAACCTAGAGGCATTAATTCATAAGATGAATTAGAATAAGAGTTATTCATCTAACTATCCAAGAGTTGTATGAGATGCAATTGGAAAGCGTGTTCCTACCTAAATAACCTTCTCTTAAGCGATCAGCCAAAAGCTGACCTTAAATAAGGTGAAGTATGGATCTTGGCCCCACTAGAAAATCTAGTGATGGGATTTTCTGATTATTGAGGGTACTTATTTTGAATCAAAATAGTGGGAGGCATATTTAATAAAGTCCTTGTTAAATATGTTTATGGTACTTTCATGCATAATTTTGAACACAACAAATAATCTTTTACTGCGATCAGTCCTTGGGAAGGACAAATTGTCTGGAATTAACTTTCTAGACTGGTATAGAAACCTAAGGATTGTCCTTAGGCATGAGAAAGGCTGCATGTCCTGGAAGGGCCTATTCCTGAAACACCCATTGCAGATGCTTCAAAAGCTGACAATGATGCTTTTAGAAAGCATCTGGATGTTGCTCTCGATGTAGGTTGCCTTATGCTTGCTACCATGAATGCTGAAAACAGCATGAGAAACATGGAGGCGTACAATATGATTGTACACTTAAAGAGACCTTATCAAGGACCAAGCTAGGCTTAAACGATTTGAAGTCTCAAAAGCACTTTATATCAATGTAGACTGGCAGTGGGAACCCCTGTTGGTGCTCATGTACTCAAAGCAATTGGGTACATTGAAAACCTAGAAAGGCTTGGATTCCCATTAGGCCAAGAGTTGGTCACTAATCTTGTCCTGCAATCGTTTCCGGTCAACTATAGTCAATTTCGTCAAGAACTACAACATGAATGAATTTGACAACACCACTGTCAGAATTTCTAAGCATGTTGAGAACAGCTGAGCAAAACATTAATAAAGGGTAAAGGGAAGGCCATATTGATGGTCCAACCTGGAAGGGAAAGGGCAAGAAGAAATTCCTTGAAACTATGGGCGGGATAGCTAAGGAATGAAAATGTTTCCACTGTGGGCCAATCAGAACATTGGAAACTGTGTAAAGTATCTAGAGGAGATCAAGAAGGGAAGTAAGACTTCCGCTTCAAGAGACATATGTTATAGAAGTCAATTTACCTATTTCTACATCTTGGGTATTGGATACCGGATGTGAATCTCACATTAGTGTGAATGTGAAGGATCTAAATGAAGTAGGTCATTGGCTAAAGGAGAAGTCGACCTACGTGTGGAAATGGAGCAAGAGTTGTTGCCTAGTCGTAGGAATCTATTATTTAAATTTACCAACTGGACTAGTTATTGAACTAAATAATTGTTATTTCCTGCCTACCATTAGTGGGAATTTTAAATTCCGTTGCTTGTTTAGAAAAGAGTGTTTTTATAAAGAATAATTCAATGATATGGTTGTGCAAAATTGAGCAATATGTTTCTTGACATGGAAGTGCTATCTATAACATAAGTTCTAAGAGGGTCAAACAAATGATTTGAACCCAACTTATCTTTGGCATTGTCGCTTGGGCCACATAAACGAGAACGCATATCCAAACTCCACCAAGATGATTATCTGGACTCATTTGATTTTGAATCAATTGAGACATGTGAATCTTGTTTATTGGGGAAGATGACCAAACCCCATTCACCGGAAAGGTGAAAGGGCTAGTGATCTTCTTGGTCTCATACATAGTGGATTATGTGGGCCCATGGGCACAATGGCTAGAGGAGGTTTTCAATACTTCATCACTTTTACTGATGATTTCAGTAGATATGGATTTGTGTATGAACACAAATTTGAATCCTTTGAAAGTTCAAGGAATTTAAGAATGAAGTACAAAACCAACCTGGCAAGACTATTAAAACACTTCGATCAGATCGAGGTGGAGAATACTTGAGCCAACAATTTGATGACTATCTAAAGAGTGTGGGATAGAATCCCAACTCACTCCTCCTGGAACACCTCAATGGAATGAAGTTTCAGAAGAGGAGAAATCGAACCTATTGGATATGGTTTGATCCATGATGAGTCATTCTGATTCTCCCCGACTCCTTTGGGGTCATGCTTTGTTAACAGCGGCCTTCACACCGAACCGTGTTCCATCTAAGGCTGTCATAAAGACACCATAATGAAATATGGATTGGGGAAACAACCTTGTATGTCTTTTATGAAGATTTGGGATTGTGAAGCGTATGTGAAACGCCAAGTTTCAGATAAGCTAGGACCCAAATCAGATAAATGCTTATTTGTGGGATACCCAAAAGAACTAAGGGTTACTACTTCTATAATCCTAGTGAAAGCAAAGTGTTTGGTCGCTAGGACTGCTGTATTCTTAGAGAAGGAATTTGTCTCTAAGAAAATAAGTGGAGGAAAGTAGAACTTGAAAATATTCAAGTTACCGCAAAGTAGCAATGAGTTTGTAGTGGAACAAGAGCAGATTACCACAAAGTGTTGTGGAGCCACCTGCTCAAGTAGACACAAGACTTGCGTAGGTAAGATAGAAGTACGTCACCAACCTGAGAGATTTGTTTTCCTTGTGTCTCAGGAAGGGAATGTATTGCTAATGGATCAAGATGAACCAGTGACTTACCAAGAAGCGCTTGTTGAGTCAAGAATATGAGAAATGGCTTGATGCCATGAGATCTGAAATTGATTCCATGTACACTAACAAGGTATGGACCTTGATTGAGCTACCCGAAGGGATAAAACCCATAGGGTGCAAGTGGGTTTTCAAAAGGGAAAACTGACATGGACGGTAATGTAAGTACCTTTAAAGCACGGTTGGTGGATAAGGGTTTCACGCAAATTCATGGTGTAGACTATGATGAAACCTTTTCCCCAGTTGCCATGCTTAAATCTGTTCGGATCTTGCTCGCTATTGCAGCTTACCATGATTATGAAATCTGGCAAGTGGATGTCAAGTCAGCCTTCCTAAATGGAAGCCTTCTTGAAGATGTGTATGTGATACAACCTGAAGGTTTTGTTACGCCTAAAGGTATGTAAGTTGCAACGATCTATTTATGGATTAAAGTAAGCTTCTAGAAACTGGAATCTTCATTTTGATGAAGCTGTAAAGCAGTTTGGTTTCATTGAAAATGAAGATGAACCTTGTGTCTAGAAAATGGTTAGTGACAATATAGTTGTCTTTCTGGTTTTGTATGTAGATGACATACTCCTCATAGGAAATGAAATTCCTACCCTTCAGTCTGTAAAGACTTGGTTAGAAAATTGTTTTTCTATGAAAGATTTGAGCAAAGCGACCTATGTGTTAGGTATCAGGATCTATAGAGATAGATCTCGAAGATTACTTGGCCTAAGTCAAAGTACATACATAGACAAAGTGTTAAAACGGTTTAACATGCAAGATGCTAAGAAGGGATCTTTGCCTATGTCACATGGTATAAGCTTATCTAAGGCTCATTCTCCTTCCAGTGAAGAAGAGAGAGGTTGCATGAGTAAGATTCCTTATGCATCTGCTATAGGGTCTATCATGTTTGCCATGTTATGTACTCGACCAGAAATATCATATGCTTTAAGCATGACTAGCAGATACCAGTCTGATCTTGGTGAAGGTCACTAGACAACAGTCAAGAACATCCTTAAGTACTTGAGAAGGACTTAGGATTCATTCTTGATATATGGAGGTGAGGAAGAGCTACTTGTAAAGAGTTACACTGATGCTGGATTCCAAACCGACAAAGATAATTGAAGATCGCAATCAGGTTATGTGTTTTGTTTGAATGGTGGCGTTGTGAGCTAGAAAAGTTTGAAGCAAGAAACAGTCGCTGTTACAAACCCATTAAACCCCTTGTGCAGCAGAAGCATGAATGGCACACTAGATCATTAGGCATAATGGTTATGTCTGAATGTCTCTAGTGCAAGTGGGAGATTGTTAGGAATATGCACTAGAGACTTATATATTATAAACATCTATAACTTGTATCATATTATTTTATAAAGGCAACTTATTCTTTAGAATATAATTATTGTCCTTAGAATAGTAAACTTAAAACTTCATAAGAAATCAAGTAGATGACTTGATCGTGAGACCTTGTGAAAGAACAAGGAACTATTCTTAAATAATCCCTAGTCAAGTATCATCTTAGGACAAAGATGCATTTAGACTAGTATGTGAAGTTCATTGATGAATCACATCTCACGGAAAATGGATATGAGATATCATGTGCTCACATAGGTGCATATTAAGAGTAATGGTGTACTAGACAGACCCGCCTTAAGAACGTTGCATGGATTGTTACATAAGTGTCATGAACGCTTCTTAAATTGGTAAATGTTATATGAAGTCCTTCGACCTGAAATCACTACGATTCCTACATAAGGAATATATGTTTTAATCATCATCAAACGTTACCTATAACAGGGTAAGCATAAAGTTGGTTTTGGACATATAATAAATTATGTGGGGGATGTGAGTGACCTAGATGAGATTTGTCCCTCCTATGTAATAGGAGTTATATCTGTAGCCTCTTGATAAAGTGAGACTACAAAATGCATAGCCATGCTCAGGAGGATAAACATGAGATATTTATTTTCTGTACAGTCTACTTGGGGATCAAGAAAAAATATATAAATTGAACTATACAAGGTTGACACAATCCATGCCCTTGTGTTCAATTAGATATTTGGACAAAGGGACATATCATATAAATTATCATAAAATAGGATTCGTCAAAGTTGTTGATATTCTCAATATTTGGATAGTGATGTATTACTAGATGCCGCTCACTATTTATGATATTAAATATAAAAGAGTTTTATTTTATATCATAACCAAATATTAAAAGCCTATTGGGTCACACGCATACAATAAGCCACTAGGAAAAGATAATTCTAATTTAATTAGAATTATAACATAATGGGTCAGGCCCATAAGTGTGAGGGTTAAGTGAGTAAAGGATTAAACCCTGCCACCACTCTATAAATAGAGCATGAGATGCATTACCCTGTACACATGAGCAATCGCTTCTTACTTTCTAAGGCTTCTAGCAGAGCTGAGGAGGTTTCCTAGTTCGGCTGTTGGCGTGGATACCAATAGAGACGTGGCTACTCTTGCCTCGTTTGTAATCCTAATAAGGTACGACCTTTCGTTTAATACCTTTTATGCCTTGATTCATGTTTTCGCAAAACGATTATAACAAGGGAGGAGTCCATTTTATTTCCGCTACACCCTGACCACATGCTTGATTCCCTTCAGATTTCCCCTATGTTGATTCTTTCTACTTTATGTTGATTTCTCCTTTTCCTTTTAGATTGATGGATGTTGCTGATCTGATCTGATCTATTTGATTTTGCCCACCTTCATATTGTCAATCTGTTTATCTCTCCGCCCTCCTCACTCTCTGCTATTTTTTTTTCTATTTCTCTGTAATTTTTTTTCTATCATTTATTTCGTCATTTGTTTCTGTTGATATATTTTTATTTATTTTTCTGTAATTTCCACTCTAGTTTTGTTGGTAATTTCTGTAATTTTATTTAAGAATTGTGTAATTTATTTCATTTGGTTTATCAACTGTCTTTCCATTCCATCCACTAAATTCAGTTAACTTGCTATTTTTTATTGGATGTTATTGTTAAGCATCCGCAAAATTTGGATGCTTTCACAAGCATTTCCAGTTCTTCCTTCTAAAATTTAAGCACTCTAGCTCATCCAAACTCCACAGGGAGTGAGGTTCGTTCTGGAGTTTCTTAAAAATAAGACTTGGTGTAAGCACTCCCTCGTGGAGATGCTCTTATAAGAACTTTTTAAAGTTGGCCTTCTCCTTTTTTATAAGAGCTAGGACTATACGAATGCATTGGTGACATGAGTTGTGGGTGATGTTCTTTTTTTAACATCATTAATAGAATATAAAAATCATATTACTATCATATTTAAAGAAAATAGTAATCAATATATTATTCATATAATTATAAATTAAAAATGTGCTGAGATTGAAATTACACACACTCAATCGCTATAAACCTATATAAAGTGTATGGAAAAAAACGCTTCGTTGAGAGAGCTGACTCCATCATGATGTCGATGATCATAGCAGCAGGACTGCCTCCTGGGGAGGGTGTGTGTGTGGTTCATCAAAATAACTTTACTGAAGTAAAAATAAAAAAAGCTATAAAAAAAAGTAAAAAACATGACACGTGTGACGGGGGAAAATTTTAATATAGAGTAAATAGATAAATAGAAAAGATAAGAGAGATAATAAGTAAAATATTAATGAATAAATGGAGATGAATATATATTGAAAAAGACTTTAAATCCAATGTAAAAAAACACATATATTGTATTCTTAATATGTTTTTTAATGTAATGAAACGGATAAAACAGGAATAGGAAAATGAGAGGAACTATTTTAAATATATAATAATAATAATAATAAAGAAAAATAAATTTTAATAAAAATAAATAAAAAGAAGAAAATGGAAGGAGCAAAACTGTCTCCAGTGGAGGATTTCATAAAAAATAATCACTTTACTGAAGTGAGAATAAAAAATAAAAAAATACAAATTGGAGGAACAATTTTAAGATAGAAGATATATAGATAAATAGAATCGATAAGAGAGATAATACGTGAAAAAAATTAATAAATAAAATAGAGAGATAAATTATATATTTAAAAAACTCTTTAAAATTTAGGCTTAATTACATTTTTTGTCCCCAAAGTTTAGTGTTGAGGCAATTTTGGTCCCCCAATTTTTAATTGCTCGAATTTAGTCCTTCCATTTTTTAATTGTGAAAAATGTGGTTCTACCGTTAAGTGATCATTCAATTGCTAACATGAAATTGATGACATGGCTAATGTGTCTGACCTAGATTTAGGAATTATTATGTGCCCTGGGTTTTTTTAAATTATTTAAAAGAAAATTTAAACAAATATTGACATTTTCCCTTACCCCTTTTTTATTCCAGGTAACCTTTCTCAGATTTGAAGGTTAGGGATGTGGCCCCAATTGTTCACATTTCAAACCCCTATTATGAATATGTTCCTTAACAACAGTATTATGACTATGTTTTTTATGGATATTGATTTTCAGTGGGATATTACTTTTCAGTCCTATGTTTAATTTGTTTCATTATGTTGTTTTCATTCCTTTTTTCATATTATGATTTATATATATATATATATATATATATATATTGTTTCTTAAAAATATTGGTTTTACAGTGCGATATTACTGTTTTCATAAGAAAATGTGAGCATTTTGATACATTTTCTAATGAGCAATTGGGTCCCACAACCCTAACCTTCAAAAGGGAAGGAGGGATATCCGAAATAAAAACGATAAAGGTTAAATATCAATATTTGTTTAAATTTTCTTTTAAATAATTTAAAATCTAAGTCATATAATAATTCCATTAATATAATGAGACACATTCGCCAAGTCATCAGTTTATGTTAGCAATTGGATGGTCATTTAATGGTAGGACACATTTTTCACAATTAAAAAATAGAAGAGCTAAATTGAGCAATTAAAAATTGGGGGACCAAAATCGTCCCAGCACTAAACTTCGGGACCAAAAGTGTAATTAAGGCCTTAAATTTAATGTAAATCAACATATTTATTGTATTTATTAATGTGTGCTTTTATGTAATGAAACATATAAACCAGAATGCATATTGAGAGAAACTATTTTAATATTATAATAATAATAATAGCAATAATAAAAGTAATATAATAATAAGGGTAAAATATGTTTTTTGGTTTCTGTAAAGTTAGCGACTTTTGCATTTAGTACCTACAATTTTTTTTGATAAAGCGTCCTGTCAAAGTTTTTTTTTGCAATTATCCCTCCCTTTAAAAGGCGTGTGTCATATGCTAATGTGACATATTTTCTCCCCCTAAGCGTCAATTTTGTATTTCTGGAGGTCCTAAACCGTCAGAAATTATGTTTAAAATCGCCACAAACTTCCCCCACCATTTCTCCGCACCCTCACCTCCTGTCCCCTGCTCCTGGATCTACCGCTTTATATTATTTATGTAAGAGATTCTGTTATTAGATATTTATGCATTCAAGTTGATTCAGAGAAGTGAATATTGATTAGCTTCCATGCATGTTATATTCATTCCATTCTCTTCATTTTCAGACCCCTGTTGTTGGTTTACATTATCAATTATCAATTTGATAGGTTTCCACTTTTAGCTTTTACTAATGTCACGTATCTGCAGCATGCAAGTGGCCAATTTAGGCCTCCCCTTCCTCAATCGTCCAAATGGCATGGCTCATGGTTCTGATCTGAAGAATCTATCCCAAAGTCCTCGTTCCATCTATGGGACAAAGATGGGCATCTCTACATCCCGAGCCAAATTCCACGTACGAGTGTCTGGGGTTGGAAGAGTGGAAGCAGGTGGGGGAGAACCTTGAGGAGCAGGGGAGAATGGGGTAGGGTGAGTTAAGGGGGTGAGGGAGAAGAGGGTGGGTGGGAGAAATGGTGGGGGAAGTTTGTGGCGGTTTAAGCATAATTTCTGACCGCCAGACACACTAATAAAATAAGGCTTATGCTATATTAAGATAATATAACTGCAGTTGCTATTAACAATTCTGTAGCCTTGGTATTTGGATGATGGCAAGTTTTCAATTTTTTTATTTTCAAAAGATTTCAATCAAGTTTTTTAAAACTCAAATTAAAAATTATTAGCTTGTTTGATACAGTTCTGAAAATGCATTTTGAAAATTGCTTTTGAGAAGAAAACTAAAAAAAAAATCTATTTGGTAATTTTGTTTTGAAAATTGTTTTAAAAATGGAAAACAAAAAAAAAATTGTTTGGTAAATTTGTTTTTGGAAACTATTTTTAAAAATTAGAAAACAAAAAACTTGTTTGAAACTGTATTTTTAAAAAATGTTTTTAATAACCCCAAGGGGTTGGTCAAGTGGAGCAAGACAGGTCTCGTATCAGGGTCGCAGGTTCGAACCCCCACTCATCCCCTTGGGGTGAGGTAAAATGTAAGTACCTTTGTAAGTGTTCTTTGAGCCCGAAGGCATTCCCTACCTTGTATTGGGGCACCATCCCCTCACCTTAAATTTTTATTCATAAGAAAATGATTTTAATGTCTAAAAATATTGATCGAAGAACTTTTTTATGCATTTTTTAATTTATTGAAGAAGTTATATTTTTTATAATGTTAAACGTGATTTTGAAGTCTAAAAATATTAATTGAAGAAGTTTTTATGCATTTTTTAATTATTGAAGAACTTATATTTTTTACTTTAAACGTATTTTTAGTGCCTATATCTTTTTTTTACTTCAAGCATATTTTTTTAATTTATTGAAGAACTTATATCATTTTTAATACTTACATTTAAAAAAATATTTTAGACCTCATTAAGGATTAAAACCACACGCTTTTAGGGATTAAAATTATATTGTATTTATTAATACAATGACCAAAAATAAAAATGCAATGATTTTAAAAAGTATGGGTAAGAATCTTACCGTAGATTAAAATGAATCATATCATAATCATAAATTTTATAGGCTTAAATATGTTTTTTGGTCCCTCTAAAACACAACGCGTTTTCATTTTGGTCCCCCTAAAATATTTTTTTATCTTTAGTCCCCCTAAAATTTTTTCTTTTCAAAATAGTCCTCGCCGTTAGATCAGTTAACAGAGTGCTGACGTGTCCGTTAACTCCTATGTTGACCTGTCCTTCTCACTCATATGTGGCAACCACTGTGTAAATTGATTTGTTTAATAATTGATTTTATTAATTAAAAACGTTTCAAAATAAAATCAAACTTCTTCCAAAAACTTCGCATTCCCCTGCTGTGAACAAAACTCCAAACAACCCAGTTGTTGTTGTTCGTTCCCCTCAAACAGGATCTGGCAGAGGAAGTTTGTGGTGGCAAAGAAGAAGAACAACCCCAACAAGAAAACGGAAGTGGTTTCGTGCTCGTGCAAAGACAATGGTTTTCGCAACAAGTGTGTTTGTGTAGCTATCAGAATCTTAGGGCTTCCCAGCAAGAGTTTTTCTTCAAAGAGAAGAAGGAAGAAAAGAAGAAGAGAAAAAAGCTGAGAATGCTCTTGAAGAGGTAATTGAAGCGAGTTTGATAATCCATGACCTTGGAAATGAGGAAAGAAGAACAGTGGAAGAAGAAGGTGGTTGTGTAGTGGAGGGTAGTGCCATGGTGAAATGTAGGAGGGAGAGGTTGTTGGAAGAGGCAAGGAATAGTGTTCCTGAAAATGGGTCAGGGGGAGTGATGCATTTGGTGAAGGTCTTTGAGAGGCTTCTCTCTATACCTAAAGAGAAGGATTAGAAGGAGAATAAGGAGGAGGAGGAGGAGAAATTTCATCAAAATGAAGAGAATGATAAGAAGAACAAGGTGATGAAATGGGCATTACCAGGATTGTAATTGCAACAACCTCCTAAGCCACCTGAAACTGAGGTTTCTGGTTCTTCTTCGTTCTGCTGCGATTCAGAGTTGATTTTGACATCAGAGAGCCTTGGATTGGATAAAACGATTTCAATTTCTTCTTCTTGGGATTGTAGCCGTGGAAGGTTGAGTTTGACTTTGAGCACCACAAAGAATTGGAGAAGACGGAGAATTGAAGAAGACAAACGCGTTTTGGTTGGAGAAGTTTGATTTTATTTTTGAAAACGTTTTTAATTAATAAAATCAATTATTAAACAAATCAATTTACACAGTGGCTGCCACATATGAGTGAGAAGGATAGGTCAGCATAGGAGTTAACGGACACGCCATTTACTCTGTTAACTGATCTAACAGTGAGGACTATTTTGAAAAGAAAACATTTTATGGGGACTAAAAGATAAAAAAATATTTTAGGGGGACCAAAATGAAAACGCGTGTATTTTAGAGGGACCAAAAACACATTTAAGCCAATTTTATAATATAACTCCAGTATCTAAAGTAACATAATGAAATTGATTCAACAATTTGTTACAGTTTGTCCACATCCAATCCAATTGGCAATATCATTTAGATGATTAGTCTACCTTCTAGATCTTAGGCCTAGGTGGTGGTAAATTTGGATATTTAAAAGGATGAATTTTAAACAACTTGTTAATGACCCAAAGAAAGACAAACAAAATGGAATTAATGCCTTATTTTCTCACTAATGATTAAGTGCCCGTTTGGTTTAAATTTTAAACCATCCAGAATCAATTCTGCAGAATTGATTTTAAATCACTTCCGTCCAATGTACTTCGTAAAGCGTGCATAATCCATCTCAACCATTCATTTCTAAAATCAATTCTACTCAACTGTGAACCAAACGAACCCTAAGTTGCTTCATTCTAAAGACTGGAAGCTACTTCAAACAGATTAAGTTATGCTATAGATATAATAATTAAATGTGCATCAGAAGTTATGCTAATCAAAGTTATCTTAATATAATTTTAAGTTATTATTTGAGCTATTTTTGGGAAGAATTTCATGGCAAGGGATATGGGATTTCGTAACACAGTTGGTGCAGAGAAGCACCATGCAGTGACACTAATGACAAGTGTTGATCAAGCTGTTTTCTATAGGTGTCAGATTGATGCATTTTAAATAGGAGCAACACACCTAAGAACCCCAGTGGAAACTGATTTAAAATGTGTGCGAAAGAACTTCCTAGTTCCCAACACCAATTTGGCTGCATCAAGAAGTGCCACACACCCCACCACTCATTCCACAAAACTTATACTGCCCTGCAAGTCCACCAACCTCAAGGCAGGTTGGCATAGCACCAAACCAACAACCAACCAAGTTCATCAACCCCACAGTCACTGATCTTCCCTACCCCACTCATCTTCCTTTATGCCAACCTTTTCCTTCCCTTGTGGACCCAAGGCCTACAGTCAATTCCAAAAGCCTATTTCTCTCTCTCTCTATCTATCTATATCTATATATATATATATATTTATCTATCCCTACTAAACCAAGAGTCCAAAAACAGACACGGTTGGATGTCTCATCCCCCACACGTTACATAGAGAACTAGAAAGCATTCGGAAGCTTCATAAACACAAGCAGCAGAAAAACACACACCACACACAGAGAGAAAGGGGTGGGGAATTACAGGTTTAAGTTATCAGATTATGATTCCAAATGCCTGGTTTTACAAGCTGAGAGATATGTAGAGAGGAAAAAAAGCAAACAAACACTTCTTCCAGAAACAAAAAAACAACCTTCATCAACCTCAATCACATAGTCATCAAAACCAAAACAACTCCACCAATGCAATCCGAAAAAATCATACTACTTCACAAGAGAGCTTAACCAAAGCAGCAACAGATTTTACACCTCACCAGCAAACAACCCAAAAATCCTACAAACCAACAATTCCCCCTTGACAATTTCATTCATTTACAAGAATAAGATACCCACAATTTTCATTTCCAAAAAAATTCAATCCATGACAATTATTGAAACAAGCTTAAGATTCTATTCAAATATGGGGGGCATTTTTATCAGAAAAAGAAAGCAACCCAGTGAGTCCATGGTTGTTCCAAACAAAATGTCTTCCTTCAGATCTCAAACTCCAAATGGTAACTTACCATGATCACAAGTGCAAGACCAAACCACATACCCTTTTGAAGAAGAAGAATTTCTAGATCTCATACTCTCACTCTGCACCCCCAATGAAGAACACGACAACATATATAGTACATTGAACACATTTACCGAAGTTGACACCCTAAAATGAAATCAAGAGCAATAAGATGCATTTTAAAAAGAAAATGAAAACAAACTGAGATTGAGGACAAGAAGCTAAGGGAGAGTGATTCCGGTGTCGTCGCACGTGATTCCGGCGCGGTGGAGTTAAAGGACGAAGTGGTTGTGGGCGTCGCAGGGAAGAAGGGAAGGCACGCATGGAAGAAGAAAAGATGGCGCACACTTTTCGATTAATGATCAGGTACCACATCGTTTGCAGTCAAAATCCCTAATAATAAGTTTACGAAAATTACACAAATTGCCATCACTGAAAACCATTATTCTCAGTCTGTTTTCTCTTCTGAAAACTAAAAATCTCTTAAGCATGGCTACTCCAAAAATGGAGTCGTACCCGTACCGGGTACTTGATGGGTACCGGTACTTGATGGGTACACTTGGGTACTCACCGGGTACATACTAAAACTTTTTTTTTGAAAAAAAAGATACATATGGGTACTCATTGTATCCTATATTTGTCCCTCCAAACACCGCCATTGCTGACCACCATCCCTTCCTCTGTGCGCCATGCGCTGCCATGTTTCACAACGTCCCTTCCTCTACACATGTCTTCCTTCGCATGTCCTTGCCTCTACGCATGCCGTCATCCACAACATTTTGGGCGTCATCCTTCCCCTCACTCGTATTTCACTTCTTTACATATAATTTTATTGGTCTTGTTTACATAGAATTAATGATAGAATTTTATTTACATATATATCTTCAGATAGAGAGAGAGATACATACATACACACATACATGTGAATATATATGTTTATTAACGTACTCGTACCCTAGTTTTTTTAAAATCCTCGTACCACGTACCCGTATCCATGCAACACAACTAAAAACAGATAGAGAAAAGCAAAACATCTTAAACTGTTTTCCATTTTTAGTTTTTAAAAATAGAATTTTTAAAATTGTTTTGAAAATAGTTTTTAAAAACGAGTAAACTAGCACTTAGGTCCTTGACTTTGTGGGCGTCGTGCAATTAGGTCCCTGACTTTGCTAAATTGATCTCGTAGTCCCTGACTTTAACCCCCGTCATGCACTTTAGTCCAAACGTTAAGTTTCTATTAAATCCTTGTTGAGGTGTCACTCAATAAGGACTAAAGTGCAAGATTTTTGACAATGTCAGGGACCAAACTGCATGGTGGTCCCTTATCTTTTTCTTCCCTCTTCTCTGCAGAATTCTCATTCTTCTTCTTCACTATTTTTGACACTTTCAGTTTCTCTTTCTTCCAAAAAGTTCTTTCTTCTCTCGCGCTTCTCTTCGTCTCATTCTCTCCCCATTTCTTCTTAATCTTCCAAAGGTCTCTTTTTTCTTTGTTGGTCTCTCCCATTTCTGTTTCCTCCTAGAATTTTCATATGGAAGGAGTTTAATTAATGTAACTAGTAATAAACAAGGGAGAGAATGCAATTAAACTTTTTCTTCCCCCTTCCTTTCTCTTATTCCCTTTCAACCACATTGTAAAACTGTTGTTTTACTTCAATTATATGAGGAAAGAGGGAAGTGATATTAATTTCTGATTCAAAATGTTTGATACAAATATGGATGACACTCTACCCATTAAGCATAGGTCTCAATTTGGCATGTCGCAAGAACATATGATACTCTAATGTTTAGATTATTTCATATGTGACAAAAGTACTGTAATTAACCAATCTTGTTTATAGAGTATATGTTGGAACGCTTGCATATTGAAGAAAGTGAAGTGCCAAAGATGTGCCTGGATTTGTATATTGAATATGGGACAACTATGGCAAGATTGAAGGTATAAAGATTTGACATTGCCCTCAGTTTTGTCTTCATCATACTTTCTTCTGAAACATTGATTCACTATCAATGATGTAATATCAATAAGTTTTTATCTTAATTTCCTATCAGACCCTTGGTTATGGGTTTGACAATGATGAGTTTCATGCTTATGCGCATGGAAGATAACCATATGAGAAATTGAAGCCATATTTAGTGTTAAGGAACCTTCTGCTTTCCATGTCTCAGCGTAAAATAGTATGTCTTAAAAAAGTTCAACCTTTTAATACTAGTTTGTTTATTTAAGAAATTTTCATCATAATCAAAGACTCAAAATATTTGCAGATTTGCGTGAGGTTAAAACCACACAATTATGAAACTCCGAGATTGAAGCAAAGCAAAACCATATGGGAGAACTTGTAGGCTTCTGTTTTAAACCCTCTAATTTGCATAAAGAAGCAAAAGAGTGAAGAAGAAGAGAAAAGCGAAGAAGAAGAATGAGAATTCTGCAGAGAATAGGGAAGAAGAAGATAAGGGGCCACCATGCAGTTTGGTCCCTGACATTGTCAAAAATCTTGCACTTTAGTCTTATAACACCTCAGCAAGGATTTAACAGAAACTTAATGTTTGGACTAAAGTGGATGACGGAGGTTAAAGTCAGGGACTACGGGATCAATTTAGCAAAGTCAGGGACCTAATTGCACGACGCTCACAAAGTCAAGGACCTAAGTGCTAGTTTACTCTTTTAAAAACGGTTAACCAAACAAGTTTTTTAATATTTAAAATCTAAAAAACTAAACAATTTTTAAAAACGGAAATCAAACAAGCTCTAAAAATTACTTTTTGTGATTTTCAAATTATCCATTTTAAAAACCACTTTTTGTGATTTTTAGTTTTCTGTTTTAAGTTGTAAAAGTTCAGTTGAAATGTTTTGAAAACCAAAATCTAAAACTTACAACAATCCCAAACGGGGCCTAAGATAATCGTTCCACTCAGCTAGTACCATTTCTCCTTATTTCGTTTTTTCACCATCTTTGTATCTCTAAGGAAAGAACCAGCCTTTAATCAGAAAGTCATGTGATAAAGTGATAAACAACCATTTATGGAATTCTGAATATAAGACTACTAGCTAGCCATTAAGTCACAACTCACATCTCATCATGCATGAATTGTTCTACTACAAAGCAGAAAAAAAAAGCACTTGTCACGTAATTGGACACAATGTTTCTCCCCATTAACCCAACTAGTGTTAACTAAAAGAAAAAAATTGCCAAGAAAGCCATTACATGTCCACTATGTATCTATATCACACCAATTTGAGGCTGTGATCTGAACTACACCCGTTATGGTACTTGTACTAATAAAATTCAAAAGCACTTCTTAGCCATTCGTTAACAGAATTGGTCAGGGTAGGACTAGCTAGTACACCTATACAGCTGCACCCCAAGAAAGAAGATAGACAGAATTTAATGAAACCACGTGTCTAAAACCAAAACCAAACTTATGATCATGAAGGAAGATGAATGAAATCCAATTCATAGCTAAAAACAAAAGGCAATGATACCCAATCCAAGTAGTGAATTTTATGAAAATCCCACTTACATGAAACTTTGAGCAGCTCAACAAATAAGAAAAAAGTGAAAAAAGTAGCTAAAAAATGAATTCTGAAGGAAATAAACAAAAATAATGTCCATCTCTATAAACAAACCAATCATAATACAACCCAACCTCTGGAAAACCAAAATGATTGCAGCAGCAAGTGCAAATTCAGACATGCTCTTGTTGTGTTTTCTGATCCATGTTCTGGCCATCTTGCATCTTCTTAGACTTTCCTAGTGAAACTGCATCCGCTTTCATATTATCATATAACTTTATCACAACCTTAAGCTCTGCAATTGCAAGTTGAAGTCAAAAGCATGTCTCAAGCATAGTTTAATATTTATAATAACAAAGGAAAAAGATTAAAGGAAAAAAATTATATTTATAATATAATTTAAGATGAAATTCTTAATATAGTATAAAAGTTATATATTTTTTATTTTAATTTAATAACTTTTTAAAAAATAATTTTTTCAAATTATTTTTCATTTGAGACCAATCAAACATATTTTATTTTAAATATAACTTAGATTTGAGTTCAACCGTCCTTATCTAAAGTCTAAACATAGGCATAGGCGCATAGCCCTTTGAAAGTTGGCACTCTGTTTTGAAGCTATGGCTTTGTCATTTTGTTTTATTAATTTATAAAAAAATAATTGAAAGGCAAAATCTATGTTTGGCGGGTAGAGCTGTCAAAACGGGCCAGCCCGGCTCACGTGGGCTGGCCCACCACGGGTTGTGCAAAAAGTGGGTCGAGCCGAGCTGGCTCACTTTTGTGGTGAGCCAGAAAAATACCAACCCGGCTCGACCCACCACGGGTTGGTGGGTTACACGGGTTGGCTCGCTTTTTTTAAAAAAATATTTAAAAAAAATTTAAAAACAGCCAAAATGCAATAAAATTCCAAAAAATTGCAAAAAAAAAATGAAAAAAAATGGCAAATTTTTTTGACAAATTGCCAAATTACATAAACAAAAAGCAAGATTCCCAATCCAAAAAAAATCACAATTTAAGTAATCCAAAATACACATCAACAACACCAACATCAAACTTAACCAAAATACACATCAACACCAACATCAAACATTCAAAGTTAACCAAAATACACATTATCCACAACCTGTCAAATTACTAAGTCTTGAAACATCAAACTTAACCAAACACATCAACACCAACATCAAACTTAACCAAAATACACATCATCTAAAACCTGTCAATCTACTAAGTTTTGAAACACCAAACATAAAACAATTAAAAAAGTTACACAAAATACACATATTAGAAAAAGTGCTCCTAATTCAAAGAGTTGATTGTGTTGTCTCAGGAGCATTAGAGTCTTGGACTGTCAAATCAATAACAATCTCCTCCTTCTCAACATCTTCATTATCTTCATCTACAATGATGAAAAAAACATATGTTAATAAAGAATGGTTATGAAAAATAAGGAATATGATGGTAAAAAAAGTATTCATAAGATTATTATATAAGTACCTGATTTATCAAATTCAAACCCACTTAACCAATTACGAGTTAAAAGTAGAACATTTTCAGGAAGCATGCTTGAACGATATTTGTTAAGAACACGAGCACCAATGCTAAATGCAGATTCACTAGCCACAGTAGTTATTGGAATGCTTAACACATCACACGCCATCCTACTAAGGTTTGGATAACGTTCTTGGCGATCCTTCCAATACATAAGCACATCTAAATTCCTTTGGTACTTAGGTTCAAGTGTTGCCTCATCTAGATAAAGATCCAACTCAGATCTTCCAACATCATCAACATTTTCACTTATGTAATTGATATATTCCTAAGACAATATATGAAAAAACAAATTAACTAAAGGAAAGATAACATAATAAGAAAAATATAATTGCAAAAAGATATAAAGAATTGTAACTTACATCCATTGGATCCATATCTTGTCCTTCCATCACATTTGTTGCTTCTTGATGTACTTCTTGTCTTGGACCAACAATCCGAGAAGTTGACGCACCCGACTCATTTGACCTTATATTCACATATTCTTCATAAAGCTTGAAAGTCTTGGCCTTTATGACATTAATCTTCTCATCACAAGTAGAGGGATCAAGCTTTGAATAGTAAAATCGAAGTGCATTAACTTTCATCCTTGGATCAAGCACCATTGCAATGGAAAGAATCTCACTATAATCATTCCAATACTTACTAAATTTACCCATCATCTTCTTTGCCATGTCTCTAATTATCAAATCATCACATTGGGCATTTTCCCGCAACAAACATTCAATTTTCCATACTTGCAAGAAGTATTGATTTGAAGTAGGATAAGTTGTACCCGAAAACAACTTAGTAATTTTGTCAAATGGCCTTAAGAATTCACACATTTTTTCAGCCCTTTTCCACTCATCAATTGATGGACAAAATTTGTAGTTTCTATCACGAATTGTGAATTGGCCAAAAGCACGGCGATACCTAAGTGCACTTTCAAGCATGACAAAAGTTGAATTCCATCTAGTGGGAACATCCATCCTTAAGCCTACCTTAGTATCGATTCCCCTCACTTGAACAACACACTCCTTAAATTGAATCTTTCTTGCCTCTGAAGCTCTCACATATTTTATACTCTCCCTAATCTTGTGCAAAGCCTCACTAGCCACCTTTAAACCCTCTTGAACTATTAGATTCAAGATGTGGGCACTACACCTCACATGAAAGAAATCACCATCACACAATAAGCTATTTTGCAATCTCAACATCTCACTTAAAATTCCTTGCAAATTATCATTGGCACTAGCATTGTCCAAAGTGATAGAGAAAACTTTTCGATCTATTCCCCAATCAGTCAAGCATTCAAATATTTTATTTGCCATATCATAACCAGTATGTGGAGGCTCCAATTTACAAAAAGCAAGAATTTTACTATTCAACTTCCAATTAGAATCAACAAAATGAGCAGTTAAGCAAATGTACCCCTCTTGAGTATAAGCAGTCCAACAATCAGATGTCAAACAAATTCTATTATGGCATCTATGCATGGCATGTTTCAATTTTTCTTTTTGTTCAAGATGAAATTTCCAAATATCAGCAACAGCAGTATTCCTACTCAAATGCTTTACATTCGGATTTAACAATGAATGCAATTCCCTAATCCACTTATATTCAACAAAATTAAAGGGCAGCCCATGCTCAATAATAGCCATTGAAATAACCTCACGGACACGCTTATGGTCAATTTCCCTAGCCCTTAACTTCCCCACATGATCAATTAACAATCCACCCACATCTTGATATCTAGGGATAAGTTTGCACTTTTTCAAATGACGCAATAGTGTTGATGTGCCTATTTTAGAACCACCAATTACATACTCTTGCCCACATGCATTGCATTTAGCCTTTTCTTTACCATCTTTCACACCAATTTTAGTAAAATGTTTCCAAACCTCAGAAGTAAATGTTTTAAGCCTCTTACCCTCTCTTTCAACATCACCAGTCTCTTTCTCAGTTGGATTAGATTTAGCCTTAGGAGCCACAATTTCATCACAAACCCTTGGATCATCATCAATACAATTGACACTTTGAAGGATAGTTTCAGATTCCATTCTGCAAATTAGATGCAATGCAAACATAACTACTAAGCAATTTTATTCAGATTACAATTTACACCAAACACAGTCACGGATTACACAGTCACAGTCTCAGATTTTAGTCAGAGATTACAACAAGCACACAATGACAAATTTACTCAGTCACAGAGTCTCAGATTACAACAAACACAATCACAGAATCTTCTTACTCAGATTACACCAAACACATTCACAAATTACTCGGTCACAGTCTCAGATTACTCAGTCTACTCAATCACAGTCTCAGATTACTCAGTCAAAGTCTCAGATTTTAATCAGAGATTACAACAAGCACACAATGACAAATTTACACAGTCACAATCACAAATTTTCAGTCTCAAAGTCTCAGATTACTCAGAGATTACCTCAATGAAGACACAACTCTCCAAGATGAAGACACAGACGAGCTCCGGTCCAACTCTGAACTCCAATCCAGCTCTGAAGACACGGGAGAACTACGAACGACGGTGGCCGGCCGAGAACAGGGGAGAACAGGGGAGGCCGACCGAGAACGACGACGAACGACCGAGAACAGGGGAGAACGAACGACGAGGAATGGAGGTCTCGACTCGAAGAACGATGACGACGACGATGTGAGGGTCGCGCCGCGCTTCCGTGACGGACGAACGAGGGCCGCGCCGCGCTTTTGTGAAGGTCTGGCGAAAGAAGGATGGTCGCGCCGCGCTTATGTGACGGTCGGACGGAAGAAGGATGGTTGCGCCGCTCTTAGGGTGACGGAAGAAAGATGGCCGCGCCGCTAGGGTTCATGTGTGTTGTTTGTGAAATTGTGAGTGAGAGTCTGAGAGAGAAGAGAAGGGAGGCACAAATTGAATAAGGAAACCCTAAGTGAAAAAGAAAAAAAAATGCCTCTCCCTAATGCAGCGCATCCTGTAAAAAGAAATGCATTTTTTTTTTAAATAGTGGGTTGGCCCGGCTCAACCCGGCCCTAACCCGGCCTGGCTCGCGGGTTAAGTGAGCCGGGTCAGATTTACCCGGGGTCTAGTGAGCCAATTTTTTTTCAACCCAACCCACTGGTGAGCCGGGTTTACACGGGTTGGCTCACCGGGTTGGGCTCGTTTTGACAGCTCTATTGGCGGGTGATGGTTATTCTATGACTGACTACTATTCCTATAACTGAGATGTAACTTCATATTCTATAAATAAATCAATAACAATAAGCAACTCTGATACTACATGACCACTAGAAAAATGCACAAGAAAATGTGATCTCGCACAAATAGATGACAAAAGGATTAACAGACCCATTTCTTTTTAAGTAAACACACAATTTGAAACAGTTGAGATATATGTTGAGATATTCTATATATTCTGTAAAGATATGATAGTTAATCTCCTTTGATTTAGTGTATAGTTTCCTTATTTAGGTTGATTTTAATCTCAAAACTCTAGGGATCTGTCATAGCATGTATATATATGTGTGTTGTATTTGTTATTTTCAATTAATCAGAATACAATTATTCAGTATTTCAAGTTGGTACCAGAGCTCTCTGGTCCAGAGAATCGTTTTTGTTCCAGTTCCCTACTTGGGTAATCGTTTTTGTCAGTGGCCGCCTGCGTCGGTGCCGCCAGGTTGTTCAGAAGTCACCGATCTGCCACGCCGCCGCGCGCCACCTCCGTCACGCGCTCTCACGCACCGTCCTTCTCCGTGTAGCTCGTCGGCGCGTGTAACTCACGTGCCGCCCTCCCGGCCTCCGTTTGCTACGCGGTTTGCTCCGTTGGACTCTTCGGCCCTTCCTCTTTCCGTTTTGACCCCTTTCAGGTTGTGGGTCACACTTTTGCTGGTCTGTTTTGTTGTTCTTGTTGCTGCCTGTTTGTTTTTTGATGGTTCGTTTCTGGTTGTTCGTTGTTGTTCTTCATCTTTTTCCTACATGGCGGAGATCCCCAAGATTGATACACCTACTAAGGAGGATCCAAAAACAAAATCCTCTTAAAAGGGTCTGGTCTCTTTTTCCTTTTCAGGTTCACCTGTTATTACTTCTGAGAAGTTGAATGGTAAAAATTATTTGGATTGGTCCACTGCAGTTGAGATATGGTTTTTAGGCCAGGGTCTTTATGATCACCTTATTAAGAAGGCTTCTGAGGTTGATAAAGAAGCGAGTGATGAATGGCAGCGAGCAGATTATCAACTTCTATCTGTATTATGGCAGTTCATTGAGCCTAAATTAATGGTGCATTTTCGCCCGTACAAGACCTGTTATGATGTTTGGAAGAAGGCCCGGAATGTTTATGCCAATGACATCCAAAGATTGTACGAGTCTGTTCGTGGTTTGGAAACACTTCAAATGGTTGATCATGATTTGCCATATTTAAATCATGCTCAATCCACCATTGATGAGCTGAAGCTGATGTTGGTTAGTGACGATCTTCAGAAAGTTAAAACAGAAGAAGCCCAATACTCTCTTGGCCCAATCCATTCCTCATTCTTCATCATATTCTTAATTTCTTTCTCTATTATATTTGCTGTAAATATCAGTAGATTCTAGAATGTATGAGTTGTATTTTGTAGAAATATTTCTTTATTCTTTTATTTGTCTTTTTGTCCTTTCTGTTGTCCTTGTTGGTGCTTATCCAATAGGATCACATCTTGTATATATATTGCCCTCATTGGGATAATCAATACAACAGATTATTAAATCACACTATTCTGTCTTGCACGTTACCTTTTCCTTATATGGTATCAGAGCTCCCACCTGGAGCTCTGCTGATATCCCTTTTCTGCTACCATGGCAGAGTCCCTGAACCACAGTCCCCTAACAGTGACCATGTCTCAGAACCACCTCCTTTTAATCCTTTTAATGATCCTAGCCAAAACCCATCTAGTCCTCTCTACATACACCCTAGTGAGAACCCTTCCTATGTCTTAGTCTCCCCTGTCTTTTCTGGTGGTAACTACCGCTCTTGGTCTCGTTCATTTCGCATGGCACTCACCTCCAAAAACAAAATCAGGTTCCTCACTGGTGCTATCCCTATCCAGACTCCTGATGATCCCACCTATTCTTCATGGGAGCGTTGCAACACCTTGTTAATGTCATGGCTCATAAATTTTGTTTCACCTTCGATTGCGCAAAGCATCATTTATTTGGATCGTGTTGTTGATGTTTGGAATGATCTACGAGAACGCTTTTTTCAAAGCGACCTTCTACGTATTGCAGAGCTCCAAGAGGAGATTTATGCACAGAAGCAAGGCTCTCTTTCTGTTACCGATTTCTTTACTAGTCCAAAAGCCTCTTGGGAAGAGCTTGACAATTTCCGTCCTCTTACACCTTGTAATTGTCAAGCTCGTCTTTACCATTAGCAGGACTTTATCATCCGGTTTCTCAAGGGCCTCGATGACAGATTTCATGTCGTTCGATCTCAAATCTTGTTAATGGATCCTCTGCCATATGTTAACAGGGTATTTTCCATGGTGATTCAGAATGAGGGACAACATGCGGCTGTTGCTTCACCTCTTGATGCGCCCAATGAATTTGCAAATAATATTGATTCCAAGTTCTCTTCTTCAGTTGACGCCACTGACACACGTTCCTCTAGGAAGACTCACGGTGGTGGCCGAGTCCAACAACCCAAATCTTCAAAAGTATGCGTGTATTCGCGTTTTCACAACCCAAATGGTGGTTCTTCTTCTAGTTCTTCTTCTGTTAACTACGTCGTTACCACTGATGATCAAGCCTCTCTGCAACAACATTTTGTGGAGCAACAACATGGATCGGGTCTGAATTTTACTCAAGCCCAATATCAGCATTTGTTGTCTCTACTTCAACAAGCCTCGGGTGGTACCAACAACAATGAACCTCAGCCTTCGACTCGGGTCAACCTCATCCAGAAAGGCCCAAATAATTTTTCTGGACCCAATGGTAACATGTCCTTTATTTCTTCCAATGTCATTTCTCGTGTCCTTTCTTTTAATTCATTAAATAATTCCTCCTCTTGGATTGTTGACTCTGGAGCAACTGACCATATTAGTCGCTCTCTCAAAAATTTTCAAGTGTTTTCTAAAATAAAACCCATTAGTATTCATTTACCAAATGGCTCTATAGTCACTTCTCATTATTATGGCATTGTCCATTTTGCTCCAGATTTTATAATTTATAATGTGCTTAATGTCCCAGTTTTTAGTTTCAATCTTTTTTCTATTTCAAAGTTTCTCTCAAGTCATAATCATAAATTGACTTTTTCGGGCCTTCTTTGCCAAATACAGGAAGTGAGCACAATGAGGATGGTTGGTTTGGCTAAGCTACAACAAGGTCTCTATCACCTAGTCACTCAAAATAATTCCAGCATCACTCCCCATATCTCTTCTGTCAACCATCTTTCCCTCTCTACCATCAACAACAACAATCTTTGGCATTTTTGTTTGGGACACTTGTCACACAAAAGACTCAATGTTTTACATGAGCAATTCCCTTTTATTTCAAAGAATATTAATGAACCATGTGATATCTGTCACTTAGCTAAACAAAAGCAATTGTCCTATTCTGTTAGTGATAATAGAGCTTCAAAAATATTTGATCTCATTCACATGGATATTTGGGGCCCATTTTCTAAAGTTTCTATTCATGGCCATAAATATTTTCTTACAATTGTTGATGATTTTAGTAGATTTATTTGGGTTGTTTTGTTAAAAACGAAGGCGGATGTCCAAATTAATGTTCAAAACTTCATTGCCTTAGTTGAAACACAATTTGACTCTAAAGTAAAAATTCTTCATTCTGACAATGGTCCTGAATTTTCCTTAAAGAATTTTTATGCCTCCAAAGGTATTATTCACCAAACAAGTTGTCCTTACACACCTCAACAAAATTGTAGAGTTGAGCGTAAACACCAACACATTCTTAATATTGCTCGTGCTCTTATGTTTCAATTTGAGATTCCAAATAATTTTTGGTCCTATGCCATTAAACATGTTATTTTTCTCATAAACCGGGTTCCCTCACCTGTTATAAAAAATAAAACACCATTTGAATCACTGTTTCATCAAAAACCAGATTTTTCCATTATCAAAGTTTTTGGATCCCTTTGCTATGCTTCCACTCATCATCCTCACAAAAAAAAATTGATCCACGATCTAGACGTGGTGTTTTTCTAGGTTTTCAGAATGGAACAAAACGGTACATTGTTTTGGATTTAGATTCTAAAGAAATTTTTTTGTCAAAAAATGTCATATTTCATGAGACCATCCTTCCTTTCAAGAAGCCCAACTCTCTTTCTCCTAACACCACACCACCTCTTCCTTCACCATCATCTTGTTGAGTCTCAAAAATATCATAAGTAAATTATGATGTTTTAAGACAATATAATTCCCAAGTTTTAATGACTAACAAATTTGGGTTAAAATAATTTATCATAGATACACATATGTTTTTAATGATTTATCTATGATTTCAGCAAGCCACCATGATCCTACAAAAAGACTTTGAAGTATTTCAACCTGTCTGAGGGATCAAGCCTTCTGAAGGTTCAACCCGTCTGAAGTGTTGAAGCCCTCTGAAGTGCCCAACCCGTCTAAAGTGTTGAAGCTGTCTGAAGTCTCAATAATGACGTGGCACCTTTGCTGAAGTTTTGTGAAAACGTTTTCTGAGTCTCTGCTGCACGTACCTTTTCAAGCATATTTATGGCAAGGAACACAAAGGTCTTTCCTGGTGTTTTTGAAATTCATACACCACTGGGGAAATTCCTGCAACGCAGCCTCTGCAGCAGCATTTGAAGCAGCTTTTTGGCAGGTGCAACCTTGTACTGCGTCAGAAATGTCAAGACTCTCAGAAGCATGTCTCACAACGGATTAAATAGCATTTAATGCTATCTCTAAACGGTGGTTTTTCAACGAACTGAAGTCTGGGTATAAATACCCCTCATGAAGACCATCACAAGCGCTAAGGATTTCATATTCAAGAAAATTAAAGAGAAACAAATTGCTGCCAGTTTTTACTCTATAAAAACTCTCTGATAATATTCTTTGTACACACATTTGTATATCCTGAGTATACCTCAGTTATCTTTGTACATTGTATTTGTTTGAGCTTAAAAACTGATTTAGTTTAAAAGCTTAAACTTATCTTTGTCTGTAAGAGCCTGGAGAGGCTTGTTGTCTAAAGAATACTGGTCTGTAAGAGTCTGGAGAGGCTTGTTGTCTAAAGAATACTTGTCTGTAAGAGCCTGGAGAGGCTTGACTATAAAGAATACTTGGTTGTAGAGCCTGAAGAGACTTGACTATAAAAGAATACTTGTAATCTTTGTGAAAGATTAAGAGAAAATCCAAGTGCTAGTTGGCATTGGGACTGGACGTAGCTCACAGTGGTAGTGAGTGAACCAGGATAAATTCCTTGGCTAAGTTTTCTATTCCTTAACTCTTGTCAATTCGTTTATACTAATTTAAGGGTGTTGAAAAGCAATTCTAAATATTTTAAAAGCTAAGAAACCTTTTAAAATACATTTTCAGAAGTTGTCTTAAAAACTTCAGACAGCCCTCAAAAACCTGTCTGAAACAGTTTTATACTTGTTGTTTCGAAAAAGCTTTCAAAAATATTAAGAAACACTATTCAACCCCCCTTCTAGTGTTTCCCTGTGTTTCTACAGTTGGTATCAGAGCTCAACTCAGGGTTGAGCACCTAACAAGTGATGAGGATTAAAGATCCAGATGGAAGCTTCCAACAACAACAGGCAATATATCACTGATGGAGCCTCTATCACAAGACCCCCAACATTCAATGGTGTTGATTACCACTATTGGAGGGATCGTATGAAGTTGTTCATTGAGAGCAACAACATTGATATTTGGGATGTGGTCACTGATGGAGACTATGTGCCTATGCATAATGGCTTGCCTATACCTAAGGCTGAATGGACCCTGGAGCAGAAGGCTAGAGTCCAGATGAATGCCAAAGCCAAGCTCTATCTGATATGTTCTTTGAATAAATCAGAATATGAGAAGGTTCATGGTTGTACTTCTGTCAAGGAGATCTGGGATACACTTACAGCAGCCCATGAAGGGACTGAGACTGTCAAGCAATCCAAGATCAGCATGCTTATACATCAATATGAGATGTTTAAGATGGAAGAAACTGAAACCATTGATCAAATGTTTGGAAGGTTTCAGACCATAACCAATAGACTCAGGTCTTTAGGTAGAACTTATGAATCTGGAGATAATAACAGAAAGATTCTAAGAAGTTTGCCTAAGTCCTGGAGACCCAAAGTTACTGCCATTCAAGAGGCAAGAGATTTGAACTCTCTTAGAATGGAATAACCGTTGGGATCTCTTAAGGTTCATGAGCTTGAGCTTGGTGAAGATGACAACAAGAAGAAGTCTCTAGCACTAAACTCCAAGGCCAGTCAGCCTAGGCATGGCAAGATGAAGGCTATGCAAGCTGAAGAAACTTCAGAAGCAGATGAAGATTCTGGAGATAGCTCAGAAGATGATGATCTTGCTCTTTTAAGTAGAAAGATCAAAAGAATGCTGCAAAATAGAGGGAAGTTCAGAAGGAACAAACCTTCAACCTCCAAAGGAGGTAAGCCAGGTAAAGACTCTCAAAATGACAAGATTATTTGTTTTGAGTGTAAACAACCAGGTCACATGAAGGCAGAATGCCCAAAGCTGAAGAAGAATACCTTCAAAAAGAAGAAGTTCTTCAAGAAAAAGAAAGGTCTGATGGCAACATGGGAGGATCTTGATGAGTCCACTTCAGAAGAAGAGGAGGACACTTCAGAAGAGGCCAACCTATGTCTCATGGCCAGCCTGCCCTCATCAGACAGCTCTGAAGCTGAGGTATTTCCCTTAACTCTTCAAGAGATGTATGATGACCTGATGGAAAGTTCCAAGGAGCTCTTCCAAGAGTATAAGAATCTATCCAAAGCTCACACAGAAATGTGTAGTAAATATGAAGCTATTGAGATAGAAAATATTATGCTCAAGGAAAAGATTCTTGTGTCTGAAGTCAGCAGTTCACAATCTGTGTCTGAAGAAAATAAAAAACTTCAGAAACAAGTTGAGGAATTGACAAAAGACTTGGCTAAATTTGTCAAAGGAACTGATAATCTTAACAGATTACTTGCCAATCAAAGACATTCCCTTGACAAAAGTGGTTTAGGCTTTTGTGATTATGGTGTCTCTGAACCTCATATTTTCAATGTTGCTAAAGGCAGAAAGAAAGTTATTGGGTGTTCTCACTGTGGCAAAGCTGGACAAAATGTGGCTCAGTGCAAACACAAAGGGAGACCTAAACCCAAGTCTAACAAGAAAGGACCCAAAAGAATATGGGTACCTAAGAACTTGATTATATGTGTTTAACAGGACAAAGGAAACCCCACAAATGGTACCTGGACAGTGGCTGCTCGCGACACATGACAGAAGAAAGGTCTTTGTTCCAAAACCTTAGACCCGGAGCAGGAGGAGTGGTCACCTTAGGTGGAAATCAGCAAGGGAAGATCACTGGTATAGGGACTGTAGGTATGACTCCTCTATCCCTTATTAAGAATGTTCTCCTAGTAGAAGGACTTCAACACAATCTATTGAGCATAAGTCAATTGTGTGACAGTGGATATGTAGTTTCCTTCACTAAGGAAGGATGTATAGTCAAAGACTCTCATGATCAAATCCTTTTTACTGCTAAGAGGCACAATAATGTGTACAAAATTGATCTAGAGGAGTTAGCAAGTCAAAATGTAAAATGTTTTATCTCTGTTGAAGATGAAAAACAGATTTGGCATCAAAGACTAGGGCATGCTAGCTTGAGATTAATCTCAAAGTTAGCAAAACACAACATTGTTAAAGGTTTGCCCAAGCTTTCTTACAAATCTGATATTTTATGTGAAAGTTGTCTGAAAGGGAAACAAACAAGACACTCATTTAAGAGTAAGGATGTTGTTTCTACTAGTAGACCATTAGAACTTTTACATATTGACTTGTTTGGTCCTATTAGAACAAAAAGCATTTGTCATGTCCCTTTTCTCTGAGACTGAACCTGCTGCTTACAAAGAGGCTGTTCAAAACCCCTGTTGGATTAAGGCAATGAAAGCTGAAATTGATGCTCTGAATTTAAATCAGACGTGGGACATTGTTGTGACTCCTCCTAATGTTAAACCCATAGGGTGTAAATGGGTTTACAAAATCAAGCGCAGAGTTGATGGCGGTATTGAACGCTACAAGGCGCGGCTTGTTGCAAAAGGGTTTTCTCAAATTGAGGGTATTGATTACATGGAGACCTTCTCCCCTGTGGCAAAGATGACCACCATCCGTGTTGTCCTGGCTTTGGCTTCAGTCAACCGATGGCATTTGTAGCAATTAGATATTAACAATGCTTTCTTGCACGGTGATTTAACAGAAGATGTTTACATGACCATCCCTCTTGGCATTCATGGCTATTCTAGCTCACATTGCTGCAACCTTCACAAATCTTTATATGGCCTCAAGCAAGCTAGTCGTCGTTGGTATGAGAAATTTTCTCTTCTTCTTTTGTCTTGTGGATATCAGCAGGCCCAGGCAGATCATAGCCTTTTTACCAAACATAATGGCACTGATTTTACAGCTTTGATAGTGTATGTTGATGATATAGTCTTGGCTGGTAATTGTTTGCGTGAAATTGATACTGTTAAGCAGATCCTAAATTCTAATTTTCAAATCAAGGATTTAGGGTCTCTTAAGTATTTCTTAGGTCTGGAAGTGAGCATCTCAGATGCTGGAATTTCTGTTTGTCAACAAAAGTATTGCTTAGATTTGCTATCTAATTCCGGTATGTTGGGGTGTAAATCATCTACCACTCCAATGGATTACTCCCTTCATCTTCATAAAGATTCAAGTACACCACTGTCTGATCCTCTTTCTTACAGACGCCTGATTGGTCGATTATTATATCTCACAAGCACGCGTCCAGACATTGTTTTTCCTGTCCAGCAATTAAGCCAATTTATGGCTAGCCCACCCCAAACTCACCTCCAGGCTGCCATGCGAGTTCTTAAATATCTTAAAGGTTGTCCCAACAAAGGCCTTATGTTTAGACGTGATTCTCCGGTTCATGTTCTGGGTTTCAGTGACGCAGATTGGGCTACCTGCATTGATTCTCGTCGATCAGTTACAGAATAATGCCTCTTCATTGGCAGTTCTTTGGTCTTTTGGAAAACCAAGAAACAACACACGGTTTCCAGGTCTTCTTCTGAAGCTGAGTATAAGGCACTCGCTTCCACTACGTGTGAGTTACAATGGCTTGTTTATTTACTATCTGATTTACGGATTTCCTGTTCAAAGCAACCAATCCTGTATTGTGATAATCAAAGCAACAGAAATAGGGAATCATACCTTTGAGCCGATCATTTCTTAAATAATCTTATTTCGTACTTCCTCAACTTTCTTCAGTATCTCTCCAGGGGTTCTGTCTAATTCATCAGTAATTTTTCTCGGCAAATCCATTGGCAATGTTGGGAATTGCTCACAAAGATCCCCATCAATCACAACCTACACAATTTTGCAGGCCTTTCAGAAATTCATCAAAATTTAATGCTATCTTACAAACCCTAAATTCAATCCCAAATGGAAAATAAAACAGCCTGATTCAGATCAATAAATTAGAAGATAGAGCATTACAAACCTCAAAATATGATAACAAATATCAAGTTAGCAAAACGATAGTCAAGGTATAACAAGCTATTTGTAGTTTGTACCTTAACCTGTGACAAGAAAGGCACTGCGACGGGGTGGGGTGGAGCTGTGCACGAGTTTTGTGAAGGGGAGATCATGGAATCCTAACCCTATGCAGGTTCCTCCTAGCTCGGTCCGAGTAATCTCTTGACGGCGCACTAAACAGGGTTGGATGCCCGTGACATAGTGAAGGGAATCGAGGAGAGAAAGTTCAGGGAGGTGGTTTCTAGGGATAATGTGGACGTCACCGAGGCGGATGAAAATGCGGTGGAGGGAGGTGTTAATACAGGAAGTTGTTTCCGCCTTCCGACGAGATAAAGAAGTCATCGAAGGTGGAGGTGGTCTTCGGGGTGGAAGTTAGGAGACGAGACAAGAGAAGGAAGGTGGGAGGGAGTGGGGAGACAAAAAGGAGGGCTTTCCAGGGCGAGGGGAGCAAGGAGGATAGGAAAGGAGGTGAGTAGCAGTGAGGAGGGGAGGGGATAAGTGTTTCATGCTTAGGTGACACTGTGACAACGGTTTTAGGCATAATGGAATGCGGTTATACTATAACCGCACTTTTAGTGACTTTACTAAGACTGCTGTTACAATATAACTGCCCTCCAATACTTTAAGAGTGCTTTGGAGTGCGGTTCCATGTCTTCCGCATTCTAAGGGTCTGTTTCCATAGCTCAAATCAATTGTATCCATGATCAGAACCCATTGAAATCACAATCACAATCAATTCAAATTTATCCTGACACGTATAGTAGTTTGTACAATAACTACACATTAAACTACCTCAGAAACATATGCGACATTAATCACTTTGGATCTCCATAATTGGTGGTGCAGGCCTACATAATTAGGTCCGGAACATTGCCTACAACCCCATCTTCCACAAAGACTTGGGCTCGGAGCATATAAAACCATCACCAATTAGAGACTTCTAAGACATCTGTCAGTACCATTTTGGAAAAACTACCTACAAACACAATAATTTCATAGGTATAAACTTTCCACATATGGAGAGCAAATCAATCTTTGATATCACTAATAAAATCTTTTGTTATTTTTTCTACTAGAATTCTCAAACAAATGTGATCCAATTTATGTTCCTTTTCTGGAATACATACCTTCAGTTTTCAATTCAGGCCACACCTAACAAGCACACTTCAATTATCCAATTTGGAATTGAATTGCTTAATGTTACCTATTAAAGAAAAGATTGGTTTTCAACATTAGAAATAATGAAATAAGCTCGTAATATACTTTTTAAGCACTTGTACAGAACTGCTGTCATACTTTCACCTGTATCATTGACAGCACTTGTAGACTACTCCTCTCTTCCTCATGTATGGTACTTTTATGTCATAACACAGCTTACACTAGCTTTATGTACTTTTTTCTCTTCGGAGATTTTGTGATAAAGAATTAAAGATAATAAATGATGTATGTTGCTGCCACTTCAAATCCAAGAAATAAGAACCAGTAAAGAGTTAGCTCCACTCACAAGACATAGCAAAACAGCTTATCTTGTTTCTACGATGAAATCACTTCAGCAATTGAAGGATGATGAATAGTCAAATTCCAAAAAAATAAAAAATGATGAGTAGGGGACCAAAAAAAGAAACAGAAGTAACGGTACACTTAAGAATTTATACAGATAGTAGATACTCAATTTTTAAGTATGACTAAATATCTGACTATAAATCCATCATGTTCATTTAATATATTTCATTTAATTTCAAATAGTATATGGTAGTGTTACATGGTAGCCCGAAGATAAAGTTATGTAATTCTTGGAAGGGCTAGAAGATCTTATTAATTGATTTTTTATTGACTTCATCGAAAAAAATCAGAGTTTCAATATGCATTTTATGGTGAAAACAAATCAATCTATTGATAACTTTATCTCTCCATGGTGTTACCTCTGGATTAATCAAATCATAACACATGAGAAAGAAATGCCACTAGCTAGTAGCCACCGTATAGTTCAGCTCCATTAATAGCAGTATCACTAGTCAACCTTGACATTATTGAATCTGAATATGAAACCACCTGATTGTGGTCAATCTCCTTGAAGCAGTGGCTACATTTCAGTGCAGAGTAATGCCAATTTGGCTCCTCCAGATTGGTTCACCATTCATGGCATTTTGCCTCATCCTGCAATGGCACCTGGAGATTAGTTCAGGTCAAAATAGAGTATTGTTCATAGCTCATTGCTCAAGTGGCTTATATTCTAGAAATCGATAAAGTGAATTAAGAACCAATATATACAATTTTAAGCCAAGCAAAGTAAATTTGTTCATAGCACATTGCTCAAGTGGCTTACATTATGGAAATAATCTCATAAGAGAAGAAATCAACAAAACTAAGAATCAATATCTGATGAGTATGATCCTTGAGGAATGTAGATTCACTAAGTGAGGGTAAACTGCCTACCCTGTTGCATAGGATCATAGCATTTTCTCTGTCTCTTTCAATTTGTTTGACTATGAGATAGAAAGAGATTGTGACTTTTGAATCTGACATCTTAAATGTTGTTTTCTTCCTTGTAGAGAAGTCCAGTCCAAGTTATCTTATAGCCCCTATTTTGATTCCATTGTAGTTTGAGGAGCACATGGCATGTGCTCTTTCAACTCACATAAAATCTCAACTCAATTCTAATATTCTATTCATGCTTTGAAAACAACCCGTCCACTTGCATTATAAATCATAGAAAGTATTGGGCTCATCATTCTTGTGTAAGAACATATGCAGTTACATGAAGATCAAAATTGTTTAGTGCCATTGATAAATAAGATGAACTAGAAATCCAAAACCAAATTGTTTACATACATGCCAGGTTTTCCAAAACCAAATAATTAGTGAATTTCAGAAGTATGAGCTTGATATTAAGTTAAAAATTAAAAGCAAGGGTGAGAATGCATATCTCTACATCCAGAGGTAAGAAAACAAGGACAGAACCAGAAGCATCAAAATCCTCAGAATATCCTCTAGTAGATACAAGGATGCTATCAAATTCATAAGGAGCCAAGTTAGATTCTAACATGTCAACTCTAATGTCCAAACCACCATTGTCTTGCATGTGTTTAAATTCGAGAACTCTTTTTGCAGGTTTATAATATGGTGTTTTATATTTCTAACAACTCTAATGTCCAACGCTTAAATTGTTATCTGAAGTCTCAAAATTTGTTTTATATTTCTAACAAATATAAAGTGGTCATTGTAATTTAAATTTTCACTTAGCTGCTTCTGCCTACTTTCATATTAATATCCCCCCTCCAATTCCCATTCTCCATCCACCCAAAAAAAATATATACACACACACAAAAAAAGCAAAAAAAAAAAAGAAAAGAAACAAAGTAAGAAATTAGAAATTCTAGATTTCATAGTCTTCAAGTCTGACTCAGACATGCTCACATCCCTAGAAGAAACTGACTCAAAATATACAAAGATCAAATATTCAGTAAACAAAGAGACCCACCAGTCTGACTCAGTTTGGTCCTGAACTGAAGTAATTAAGATTTAACCATTCCATTATGTATAAATATATCTCTACCATAAATTAAAGTAATTTAAAAAATAGAATAAAACAGATTAAATAGTAGTACTACAAGAAGACTACTTTGTGTAAAATGATTGATATACTTACTTCAACATCTCATGTGACCATAATGCATAGGAGTTATCTTTGTAGGTATATATAATTGTACGGTGGAGTCTCAGAAGTGTTGATTGATCCCATTCCCTTTTATTCACATCAGAATCGATGCTTGAGAGCAATGATTCAGAATTGAATTTTAGAGAGTGAGATAGTAAGATCTTCAACATCATTCTCAGGAAATTGTGGCTTTTCATAAGGATTGGTGAATCGAATATCCTCCATGACACTTTTCTCTTTCAATACATGGATTCCAATATCTATGCTATTTAGCATTTCCAATATGACTCCATATTCCACTCCATATCTGAATATAACTTCGTGACTCTCTATTGTAACCTTCGCATGGTTCCACTGATTTTCTAAAAGTGCTTCATCCAGATTATGAATGAAATTTTCCCTTAGCAAATGAAGAAGATGTGTATGACCTGCAATCGCCGATAGAAAAATATAATCGGCACAATCCAAATCCATATAGAAAAATTTCTTGTCGTTGATGATCACGGCTAAACGTGAATGTAAATATATCTGTGGATCAGGACAAACAAGACAGAGCACTATGTCAGGAAACTTGTTACGAAACCAGAAAGAAGTTGATTGTCCCCTGCTTTGGTGCTCGAACCACTCCGGAATGCTTGCTCTTCCCGGCAAAACAAAGCTGGTGTTTCCAAGCTCATGCAGTTCCTGTTAGTCGTAAATAATTCATAAGTTTGTTTAGCAACATTAAGTAGAAAAATATAAATTATCAAATTAAATCAAATACATCTACCAACAAAACAAAACAAATCAAAACCTAACCTGCTTCAGGAACATGCTTCTACACTCAGAAGTCAAGGAATTGCAACCATGTGCAGAGAAATATTTTAAGCTGGGGGGAATCCCTTTAATTTTTTGAAGTTGGTCGCATTCAGATAAATGAAACTTCCATAAAAAGCGGCACTCTTTGATGCATTCAGGAACAATTGTGAAATTATGATCATACCGTAGGATTAATTCTTTCAGGTTAACAAACCACATGAGACCTATTGCCAAAAATTCATTTGACATATTGCATCCTCGGAGTGTAAGATGTTCCACCTTTGATAACGACATTGAGCTCACTTTTTGTTCACCCCCGTCCTGTTTAGGGAATAGCTCACTCTTTCCTGACTGAAACATTTTGCAATATATCATTTCAAGATCTTGAAGATTTTGAAGCCTAGTAAGATTTCGAAATAAATGCGGTAGTTCTTTCATGTTAATGCCCTGAAACCTAAGCTTAGTTATCTTTTCCATCTTTCCTGTTATTTTTGGAAAACTCTTGAGACTTTCACAATAAATAAAATCAAAATCTTTAAGAGAGGGCAAGTTGAAGGGTGGAAAACTCCTAAGCTTGTGGCAGCCACTAGCTTTCAAAATTTCAAGTTTCTCCAAGTACCCAACCGAATCGTGAATTGTAATAAGATTCTTACATTCTTGAAATGAAAGTTTTTTTAAATTTGGGAGACTAGACATGTCACATATCTCTGTTAAATATTCACAGTTATCCAAATTTAAAACTGTCATATTCACCAACTTCTGCAAAAGAAAAACAAAAATAATTAAGAATCAAATGAATAATATTAAAGTGATTTATCAATATACAAGTTCAGAGATATGAAATAATTTACACTTGCCTTCGGTGAGCCAAGCAACCCCCATGACATAGCATATTTTTGGAACCGTGTCACAAACACATGGATGCACATCAAAAAGAATGTTATCCACTGTATCTTTTGCATCCAACCCGCTTTAAGGTGATTCTGCAACGCGCTTCCAAACATACAGGTACAATGACTATAAGGTAACTTGCATATGGAAAGTCTATTTGGAGGTAAATGGTGTGAAGGATATCCCCACCATTCGAGTACTCTTAAGCTTTTTGGAAAATGTTTAGGACCTTTGGAAAAACGGATGTTTTTAATTATCAGCGTTTTGAGGTTTGTCATATTCTTGAAAGCTTCTCCATCCCAATCTATTTCATCTTCTTCCTCTTTTTCTTCATTAAGTAAGGAGCCATTCAGATATATGATTTCAATTTCATTTGTTCCCTTTAAAAAAAACACAAATCAATCAAAATAAAACTATATGTCAGGACAAAAACACATGTATTTAGAGCAATTTACATATTATAACGTCAAAATTTGTAGCATTAATAATCGAGTGAGCTAAAACAAGGCTAATGATAAAAAATCAAAACATTGATGTTGATCATACCTTATTTTCTTTTAAAACTTTAACTATATCCTTATGATCCCATAACCTAGTGCGTTTTCCTGGCTCTTTGGGTGATTTTTGACTAGCAATTTTTTTACCCATATCCTCAATCAGGTCATGTAGTGTCACCTTATCACAGTCAATAATCTTTATGAGAGATTTGTCAATCAACACTTCAATTTGATACTCCATGCCACTACCATGATTAGCATGAAGTATTTCTTTGACCTCTGCCAGTCTATATCCTTTTAAACAACAAGCAATGTCAAGAAAAACACTTTGCTCTTCCTCCTCCAAAGCATCAAAGCTCACTTTAAGTACTTCTTGAATCTCTTTAATAGGAATCTTTTCATATGAATGTAATGCAGATTCCCATTTTTTAGTATCTCTTCCAAATAAGTTGCAACCTATTACTTCCAAAGCCAGTGGGAGGCCAGAAGTATAAGCTACTACTTGGTTTATAACATTCTTATAACTTGGATCAACTTCATCATTTTTAAAAGCATTCCAACTAAGCAACTCACACGCTTCTTTCTCGTTCAATCCATCTACCTCATAAGTTTTTTTAATCCCATGAGTTGTTAGCAAATGTTTGTCTCGGGTTGTTATGATGACTCTGCTACCGGGACCAAACCAAGTAAGCTTTCCAGCAATTGCCCATAACTGTTTCATATTGTCAACATCATCAAGAATTAAAAGAATCTTCTTTCCCTTGAGCCTACGCTCGATTATTGGAATCCCTTCACTGAAACTCCCTATCTGAATATCCTTCTCTCCAACTATATCATAAAGAAGTGTCTTTTGGAGATCTACTAATCCATGTTTTCTCACATCATTAAGAAAACACAGACCTTCAAACATGTCAGCAATATAATTATAAACTGCACGAGCAAGTGTTGTTTTACCCATTCCACCAATTCCATAGATCCCTACCATGTGCACCACATTATCGGATGCAACATCTAGAAGTGAGAGAACTTGTTGTACTCGAGGTTCTAGTCCAACAGGGTAACGTGCAACATGTAAAGGTTGGCGATTAATCTTGTCGGAAACCTCTTTAACTATCTTCCAAATAAATTCATGTTCATATTCATTCCTAGACAATCAGAGAAGTTTGTGTGAAGTGATAATAAATGCATGGTCATATTTATGTATTGCTAATTATACTACAATTCAAATTTTTTGACTGAACGAACCAAGTGTGTGTTTGGATTAAAGTTTGGAAACATAAGTTTATTAGACGTGGATTTAAGATGAAAATTGTATTCAAATGCAATTTCCCATGGAAAACCAAACATACTCAAATAAAGCATTTTGCCTTTGCAAACATACATTTGGGATTACAAACTGCAATCCAAACCTACACTAACTTGTTCAATATAAACAAACATTTATTTCATTGTTACTGCCTTACGGGTAAGTTTTAACATTAGATTATTAGACATATATATATATATATATATATATATATATATATATATATATATATATATATATAATATAAGAAGGTAAAACAAGGGTAAAGCGGAGTATACCTAAGTATGAAATGCGAGCCAACTAAGTTAGCAACTTGATGCAAAGCATTCTTCCATTTTTGCAACCTATCCATGTTATCTTTGAACCTTTTCTCCTGCATAGCCATTGCTTCTCCGTAAGTCCCTGTTTGCTTTCGCACATCAGAAGGATCAACCTTATAAAAGACCGGCCAAACTAACCGGCCCTTTCCCTTAATGCAGTCAAGGATCTTGGAAAGCTCATCCAAGCAAAATGAAGAAGATGCATAGTCCTCAGATAGAACAATGATGGCAATCCTGGAATTTTCAATTGCCTTCTCAAGTGCTGGTGTTATTTCTTCCCCTTTCCGAAGCTCCTTATCATCAAAGAATGTGCAGATTCCCTTGTCACAAAGGGCTTTCCAGAGATTGCCAGTGAAATGGTGGCGAGTATCACAGCCTCTAAAGCTGAGGAACACATCGTAGGTGAAACCATTGGCAAAGGAAGAGAAGGATGGTTGTGACAGAGCCATGAGAAGAAAGCGTAGAAGGTTGGGTCTCCAAAAAGAAAAGAGGAACAGAAACTGAAAGACTACAAAACAGTAACTGAAGTAGACGCAGATGAGTTCCTTCCTTGTTGTTGATTATCTCAATAATTGAAGACTAGAGCTACAAAAGATCTCTCGGTCCCTCACGCTTTCTCCCATCCTCTTTTTTCCCAATACATCATAAGTTGCTCTCTCTTCTTTTCTTTTTTTTTTCCCACATTAGCTTTATCTCTTTTGTTAACCGTTCCGAGATATTTATTAAATGGGTGGGGACGGATATTATATTACCCGCTCCGTTGGTACCCCATACTCATTAAAACATATTTTTTTATTAAATATATTTAAATATTAAAATTTTTTATTATTTTATGATGAGATATAATTTATTTTATATTAATTTTTATAATATTTTTAATATTTTAACATGGTATTATATAATGATTGTTTATATATATAGTATGATATTATAATTTATTATATAGTATCTCTTCTATTTTTTTTAATAAAATTTAAGTTCTTAAACATTAATGGGTACCCGTGAATACCCGCGTATACCCATTACCTGCATGGGTACCCATTAATTTTAGCGGGTACCTATACGGGTAGGTACTACCCGCACTCGCCCCGCCACGTTGACATCCATAGATACATCATTTTTTCTTTTAGCACACATTATTTTTTCTTTTAGCACCTCTTCCCTTTTTTTGAGTAGCCCCTCCCACACGTTTTTTCTTTTAGCACCCCTCCCCCCTTTTTTACTTTTTCTATTTTTTTACATTTTTTTCTTTTTCATTTTTTAAATAGTTTTTTATTTTTTTAATTTATTAATATATTATTTATTTATTTATTTTAATAAATAATAATATAGATTAAGAAATATAATAAATGTGTGTTTTTTGAAATGTTAACATAAGTTTTTTATCATCATTATTTTATTTTGATGTTATTAACCAAATGTATTACTTCATTCACTGTTTCTGGACACAGAATTAACCTCGTATTAGCAGGAGTTGTAACATCCTAAATTTTATTAAGTAAAATAAAATTTAATTAAAATAATAGAGTAGAAGAAATAAATAAATAAATAAATAAATAATAGAATTAATATTATGAGTAGTTTTATCCATAAAGTTAGTTCAAATTTAAAAGAGGATAAGGGGGTTGAGAATGGGCCCAAGCCCATGTAGGCATTTTAGTAAGGAGGGGTTATCAGTTCACCCTAATCCTAATTCGTCAAATCATCAGAGAGCGAAACGCTAAGGAAAGGAGAAACCAAGTCTCAAGAGGAGGTTGCTGAAGAGTAATCATCAAGAACCAAGACAGAATCTTCCTTGCTGTTCGATCTTCACTTCAAGGTACGGTGGGAGAGAGGGTGCTTGGGTAGTAATTTAAGACTTAAAATTCGTATTAATATATATTATATTGAGTATTATGATGAAAACTGTTGATTGATGATTGATTTGATAAATCTTGATGAATTCTTGGGTGAAATTGAAGAGGATATTGAGAATAATGAAAAGGGGTAATTAGGGGTTTAATGATTTGGGGTTTTGATGAATAATCTGTGAAACGATTGGTGTTTTAACTGAGTTTTGTTGATATAAACGTATATGAATGATTGTTTAACAAAGAGGATTGTTTAGAGATTGAATAGAGAGGTTTAGAGGTGATAAAAATCGTGAGAACTGCGATCTACGTCGCGGGTAATCGATTACAGAGGTCTGTAATCGATTACCAGGGTCTTCTGGGTAGCATGGAAGTGATGTTTGTTCGCAGGTAATCGATTACAACATCCCTATAATCGATTACCAGAGAGATTGCTTGCAGGTAATCGATTACAGGGATGTTGTAATCGATTACCAGTGTGTTTGCTTGCAGGTAATCGATTACAGAGGGGTTGTAATCGATTACCAAAGGTTTTGTTTGCAGGTAGACGATTACTGGATGCTGGTAATCGATTACCAGTGTGGATTTTGAGATCCTATTGCTTGATAATGATTGTTATACTTGATTTTGGTGTGATTTTGATGATATGATTATACCTTTGATGAATTGACGTTTACTATGATGATGATGATCGATGACGATTTATGATGATGATGATTAATGATGTTTATGATGATTTATAATGAGGATGATTGATGATGATAATGATGATGATGATGATGTAATTAATCTTATGATGTTAATGATGCTTTGAGCATATATGATATTGTACTTGAGATGCACAAGCCCAGTGAGGGGTGGAGTGCAGCTCAAAGAGGTGTTGTACTCGAGATGCACAAGCCTAGAGAGGGGTGATGTGCAACTCGGGGAGGTGAACTGCACGGACCCATTAGAGGGGGGTGCAGAGACCATGATGAGAGCCATCATTGGTGACAACTAGGGAGATTGATGAGGAACGCCCATTGTGCGAAGTTCCAAGTCATGATCCTTGGAATAATGATTATGATGATATTGATGATGTTTTGGTATGCATGATGATTGATGAACATGCTTTGATTTTCATGATGAGGTTGAATTATATTATGATGATATGAGATTTATTTTTGAGATGAGTATTATATATTGAGAATGAGATTAATGACTTATAAAGTGTGATTAGTGTATTTATGACGAGATAAGATGTTTGATAATAGAGATGTAAGATGGAATGAGTATGTGATTACTTGATGATAATGATGATTATATGTGGGTGAGGATAGGGTAGTCTCCTATGTGTATGTATGAGTGGTATTCTTTTCCTCACCGTTACACTGTGGTTAATTTTACAGGTGATGATGATGATACGACTGGTGTAGAGTATTGATTAAAGGGAGAGTCGCTCTGATACTTGTGACATCAGGGCATATTATGAGGGGTTTATTTTATGTTTTCGATTTTTAGGAAGAGGTTTTGTAAACTGTTTAAGTGCCTTACATGGCCAATAGGTTATTTTGATGTTGATTCCGCTGCTTAAAATATTTTGAAACATTTGACTTCTATTCTATCTTATATGAGTTTACTTTTGGAATAAATGACGTTTTATTGATGAGAAATGTGAACATTTTACCCGTTGTGGGACGTTATCTTCATATATTTCGATTTATTTAATGTATAAGAGTTTGGGGGTAGAAGGGTGTCACATTAGTTGGTATCAGAGCAGGTCGGTTCACCGGCCTTGAGTTATGAGTTTAGTATGCTTCTGTGGTGTGTTATGTGGTTGTGCTGTTTGTTTTGATTGCATTATTTGTGTGACTCATTTACTTTTCTGTGAATCAGAAGAGTAATGGCTAGGGGTAGGAATGATCGAGCGATGGTCGATGCCTTAATGGCAATGGCGCAGGCTGTTGGCAACCTAAACCAACATCACGAGGTGGATTGGCTTGCACGATTCCAGAGGAACCATCCACCTACTTTTCGTGGGGGTTATGACCCCGATGGAGCTGCTGACTGGATATTCGAGATCGAAGAGATCTTTAGAGCGATGGACTGCCCGATGATACAGAAGGTGACATTAGCCGCGTTCATGCTATCAGGGGATGCTAGATTCTGGTGGCAGAGCACTTATCAGAGGATGATCGATGAGGGCACCGCGTTGAGCTGGGATAACTTCAAGAGGGTATTCCTTGAGAAGTACTTCCCTCATGATGTTCGCAACAAGAAGCAGATCGAGTTTCTTGAGTTGAAGCAAGGGGATGGCACCGTGGCAGACTACGTGTCCAAGTTTGAAGCGCAAGTGCGATTCTGTCCTACATATGAAGGAGCTGCTAATGAAGAGTCAAAGTGTGTTAAGTTTCTCAGCGGTCTTCGTCCGGAGATCAAGCAAGTGTTCAACTACCAAGGGATGGCGCGCTTTCACGAGCTGGTGAACAAGTGCAGAATCTATGATGAAGACAACAGAGCTAGAGCAACGCATTACAAGAGTGGAGGACCTTTGAGAAGTCAGAACAAGTTCCAAGCGTCTAGCAAGGGAAAATCGTATTCTCGTGCAACTGGAGGCTCCAAGTTTGGAGGTGGCAGTGAGGGTACAGTGCAGAAGAAGACTTACGTTCCGGCGGCTAGTCAAGCGTCCAAGGGTGGAAGCGTGGGTGCTAACACTCCCATTATTTGTTTCAAATGCGGGAAGGAAGGACATAAATCGAACCAATGTGAAGATTCAGAGATCACCTGCTACATCTGCAAAGAGAAGGGACACATTTCCCGTGATTGTCCTCAAAAGAAGAAGCAAGGAGCTACAGCAACAAGCGGAGGTGCTAGTGGGAGTGCCAGTAAACCTCAAACTATTGGGAGAGTCTTTGCCTCGAGTGGTACTGAAGCTGCTCAATCAGAAGATTTGATCCAAGGTACTGGTTTCATTGCGGGTAATCCTTTAGTTATTTTATTTGATTCTGGTGCGACTCACTCTTTCATATCACATGCTTGTGTGTCTAAGTTAAAATTGACTGTTTCTTCTTTGCCTTTTGTATTGAGTGTGGAAACGTCAGCTAGTGGGTCAGTTTCTACTTCTGATGTGTGCCTAAACTGTTCTATTCACATTAATGATAAAGAATTCCTAGTTGATTTCATTTGTTTGCCTCTAAGTCAACTAGATATCATTCTTGGTATGGACTGGTTATCTTCCAATCATGTCCTTTTAAATTATGCTGATAAATCCGTTGTGTTTGGTCACCCCGTTGAGGGTAAGAACAAGGATCTTTTGAATTCCAACCTAGTAAAGGCGTCTCTGAGGGAAGATGCCCAGGTTTACATGCTATTAGCTTCTTTGAAATCTGAGAGTAGTACTATTGTTAGTGAGATACCTATAGTGTGTGAGTATCCTGAGGTGTTTGTAGATAATGTGTCTAATCTACCACCTGAGAGAGAGATAGAGTTTTCTATAGACTTAGTACCGGGTACGGGACCGATTTCAACTGCACCATATAGGATGTCACCCATAGAGTTAGCAGAACTTAAGAAGCAATTAGAAGACTTGTTAGAGAAGAAGTTTGTGAGGCCTAGTGTATCACCCTGGGGAGCACCCGTGTTGTTAGTGAAGAAGAAGGATGGTAGCATGAGGTTATGTACAGATTACCGCCAGTTGAATAAGGTAACCATTAAGAATAGATATCCTTTGCCTAGGATTGATGACCTGATTGATCAATTAGTGGGGGCATGTGTGTTCAGCAAGATAGATCTTAGGTTGGGCTATCATCAGATTAGAGTTAAGGAAGAAGATATACCTAAGACAACTTTTAGAACTAGGTATGGGCACTATGAGTATCTGGTAATGCCTTTGGTGTGACTAATGCTCCTGCAATTTTTATGGATTACATGAACAGGATTTTTCACCCTTATTTGGATAAATTCGTAGTTGTCTTTATAGATGACATACTAATTTATTCCAAAACTAAGGAGGAGCATGAGGAACATTTAAAGGCAGGGCTTCAGATTCTTAAGGATAAACAGCTATATGCTAAAATGTCCAAATGTGAGTTCTGGTTAGAGGAGGTGAGTTTCTTAGGCCATGTGATTTCTAAAGGGGGTATAGGTGTAGATCCTTCTAAGGTAGAGGCAGTGCTCAAATGGAAGGCTCCTAAGTCAGTGAGTGAGATTAGAAGTTTCCTTGGGTTAGCTGGGTACTATAGAAGATTCATAGAGGGGTTTTCTAAGTTAGCTTTTCCTTTGACTAAGTTGACTAGGAAAGGAGTTGCCTTTGTGTGGAATAGTAAGTGCGAGTCTAGCTTCCAAACCCTTAAGGAAAAGTTGACTAGTGCACCAGTGTTAGTGTTTCCTGATCTTAGTAAAACCTTTGTAGTGTACTGCGATGCCTCTAAGATGGGTTTAGGTGGGGTATTAATGCAAGAGGGTAAAGTAGTAGCCTATGCTTCTAGGCAATTGAAAATCCATGAGAGAAACTACCCTACCCATGACCTAGAGTTAGCGGTTGTAGTGTTTGTATTGAAGATGTGGAGGCATTACTTGTATGGTTCCAAATTTGAGGTGTTTAGTGACCATAAGAGCCTTAGATACTTGTTTGATCAGAAAGAGTTGAACATGAGGCAGAGGAGGTGGTTAGAGTTTCTAAAGGACTATGAATTTGAGTTGAGTTACCATCCCGGTAAGGCTAATGTAGTGGCTGATGCTTTAAGTAGGAAATCCATTCATGTTAGTTCCCTGATGATTAAGGAAATGGATCTTTTAACCCAGTTTAGGGATTTGAGTTTAGCTTGTGAGGTGACTTCTGATAGTGTGAGGCTAGGGATGATTAAAGTAAGCAATGATCTGTTAAAGGATATTAGCAAAGCTCAATTGGAGGATCCGTTTTTGGTGCTTAGGCGAGAGGCCATAGAAGGAGGTAATGGTGGAGAGTTTGTGATAGGTACCGATGGGGTGGTGATGTTTGGGGACCGAGTGTGTGTGCCTAGTGAACCTACCATTAAGCGTTTAGTGTTTGAAGAGGGTCATAGAAGTAAGCTTAGTTTTCACCCAGGATCGACTAAGATGTATCAAGACTTGAAGAAAGTGTTTTGGTGACCTAGGATGAAGAGAGACATAGAAGATTTTGTGAGTGCTTGTTTAGTGTGCCAAACGTCTAAGGTAGAACATCAAAACCCTTCAGGATTGCTTCAACCCTTAAGTATACCTGAGTGGAAGTGGGATAGCATCTCTATGGACTTTGTAGTTGCTTTGCCTAAGACTGTAAGGGGGCATGACTCTATTTGGGTCATTGTGGATAGGTTAACTAAGAGTGCTCATTTCCTTCCTATTAACATTAAGTACTCCTTAGAGAAACTAGCTCAGATTTAATCAGTGAGATTGTGAGGTTGCATGGCATACCATCTAGTATAGTTTTAGACAGAGATCCCAGGTTTATCTCTAGATTTTGGGAGAGTTTGCAACAGGCCTTGGGGACCCAACTTAGGCTTAGTTCAGCTTATCACTCTCAAACTGATGGTCAGACCGAGAGAACCATTCAATCCTTAGAGGATTTGCTTAGAGCTTGTGTGTTAGACCAAGGGGGTAGTTGGGATAACTTCTTACCTTTGATAGATTTTACGTATAATAATAGTTTTCACTCTAGCATAGGTATGGCGCCTTATGAGACATTTTTTGGTAGGAGGTGTAGAACACCCTTGTGTTGGTGTGAGCCGGTAGAGAGCCTTGCGTTAGGACCGGAGATAGTGCAGCAAACCACTGATAAGGTTAGGATAATCCAGAAGAGGATGAGGACAGCTCAGAGTAGGCAGAAGAGTTATGCTGATAAGAGGAGGAAGGAGTTAGAATTCAAAGAAGGAGACCATGTAATCCTGAAAGTCACTCCGTGGACTGGGGTTTGTAGGGCATTAAAGTCTAGAAAGCTTATGCCTCGATTCATTGGTCCTTACCAAATTCTCAAGAGAGTCGGCAATGTTTCCTATCAGATTGCTTTACCTCCACACCTGTCAAACCTTCATATTGTTTTCCATGTTTCTCAACTCTAGAAATACATTCATGATCCTTCGCATGTGATCGAGTCGGATCACCTTGAGATTAAGGAAAACCTTACGGTGGAAACCATGTCGGTGAGAGTCGAGGATCGGAGGGTGAAACAACTTCGAGGTAAAGAAATTCCTTTAGTTAAGGTAATCTGGGGAGGACCTACACCCGAGAGTGTTACTTGGGAACTTGAAGAGAAGATGAAGGAGTCCTATCCAGAGTTATTCGCGTCAGGTAAAATTCGAGGACGAATTTTCTTTTAGGAGGGGAGAGTTGTAACATCCTAAATTTTATTAAGTAAAATAAAATTTAATTAAAATAATAGAGTAGAAGAAATAAATAAATAAATAATAGAATTAATATTATGAGTAGTTTTATCCATAAAGCTAGTTCAAATTTAAAAGAGAATAAGGGGGTTGAGAATGGGCCCAAGCCCATATAGGCATTTTAGTAAGGAGGGGTTATCAGTTCACCCTAATCCTAATTCGTCAAATCGTCAGAGAGCGAAACACTAAGGAGGGGAGAAACCAAGTCTCAAGAGGAGGTTGCTGAGGAGTAATCATCAAGAACCAAGACAGAATCTTCCTTGTTGTTCGATCTTCACTTCAAGGTACGGTGGGGGAGAGGGTGTTGCTTGTATGTGCATGTGGGGGGTGCTTGGGTAGTAATTTAAGACTTAAAATTCGTATTAATATATATTATATTGAGTATGATGATGAAAAATGTTGATTGATGATTGATTTGATGAATCTTGATGAATTCTCGGGTTAAATTGAAGAGGATATTGAGAATAATGAAAAAGGGTAATTAGGGGTTTAATGATTTGGGGTTTTGATGAATAATCTGTGAAACGATTGGTGTTTTTACTGAGTTTTGTTGATATAAATGTATATGAATGATTGTTTAACAAAGAGGATTGATTAGAGATTGAATAGAGAGGTTTAGAGATGATAAAAATTGTGAGAACTGCGATCTGCGTCGCGGGTAATCGATTACAGAGGTCTGTAATCGATTACCAGGGTCTTCTGGGTAGCCTGGAAGTGATGTTTGTTCGCAGGTAATCGATTACAACATCCCTATAATCGATTACCAGAGAGATTGCTTGCAGGTAATCGATTATAGGGATGCTATAATTGATTACCAGTTGTTTGCTTGCAGGTAATCGATTACAGAGGGGTTGTAATCGATTACCAGAGGCTTTGTTTGCAGGTAATCTATTACTGGATGCTGGTAATCGATTACCGGTGTGGATTTTGAGATCCTATTGCTTGATAATGTTTGTTATACTTGATTTTGGTGTGATTTTGATGATATGACTATACCTTTGATGAATTGACGTTTTTTATGATGATGATGATCGATGACGATTTATGATGATGATGATTAATGATATTTATGATGATGTTATGATGAGGATGATTGATGATGATGTTATGATGATAATGATGATGATGATGATGATGTAATTAATCTTATGATGTTAATGATGCTTTGAGCATATATGATATTGTACTTGAGATGCACAAGCCCAGTGAGGGGTGGAGTGCAGCTCAGGGAGGTGTTGTACTCGAGATGCGCAAGCCTAGAGAGGGGTGATGTGCAACTCGGGGAGGTGAACTATGCGGCCCCATTAGAGGGGGTGCAGAGACCATGATGAGAGCCATCATTGGTGACAACTAGGGAGATTGATGAGGAACGCCCATTGTGCGGAGTTCCAAGTCATGATCCTTGGGATGATGATTATGATGATGTTTTGGTATGCATGATGATTGATGAACATGCTTTGAATTTGATGATGAGGTTGAATTATATTATGATGATATGAGATTTATTGTTGAGATAACTATTATATCTTGAGAATGAGATTAATGACTTATAAAGTGTGATTAGTGTATTTATGACGAGATAAGATGTTTGATAATAGAGATGTAAGATGGAATGAGTATATGATTAGAGGTGTCAAAATGGGCTACCTGGCCTAGCCCGCATCGGGTAGCGGGCTTGTGTGGGCAGGGCTAAAATACCCGGCAAAAATTCGGTCCTGTGAACTTAGTGCCCTAGCCCGACCCTATGCGGGTAGCAGACTTGTGCGGGCCGACCCGGTTAAAAAAAACTAACTTATTCAAAAATGTTGCTCATTAAAAATTGTAAACAATTATACTTTTACAAAACTAAAAAAATTACAATTTAGTTATAAAAATCATTTAAAAACATAATCACCCTAATAAATCACATTCAACACTTTAAACAAATCTCAAACACATTTTCCCTAACAAATATTAACCAAACTAGAGTCCAAGAGAATTCCATTAGTGTGTCAAACATTAAAGAAAAGACCACAAGAGAACAATAATCAACAAGAAGAAAATAAGTCATTCAGAAGTCATATTAGATAGATTTCCCAGAGGATAGTTTTCCAGTCACTGTAGATCTTGTAGCAGCGCTTTTGCCAGATGAATTATCTAAACCAGTATTGTTCTTCTTCAATATAACTCTCTCTTTGGTTGCAGGTTTCATGACTTTCATCCTTTTACTAGCGGTGATAATTTCTTGAACAGTAGCTTTAGCACAGGGGAATTTTATATGATCTCTTATAGGAGTCCCAAGTTTACCATCAACCTCATGATTTCTTGTGTCCAAGTAACAGTAAATAAATTTATGTAGGGGGTTAACAAGGACAAATTGAAAAATTAAAAATCAACACATATGATAACCTCTCAAACAGCAAGGCATTTTAAAAAAAAAAACAAAAAACAGGCCGCCCGTTAGCCCGATCGGGTAGCCCGGCCCGAACCCGCTTAAGACCGGGCTTTTTCATTTCCGGGCTAAAAAGTCCGACAAAAATTCGGGCATTTAAGTGCCCAAGCCCTCCCATATTGTGATTACTTGATGATAATGATGATTATATGTGGGTGAGGATAGGGTAGTCTCCTATGTGTATATATGAGTGGTATTATTTTCCTCACGTTACACTGTGGTTAATTTTACAGGTGATGATGAAGACACGACTGGTGTCTAGTATTGATTGAAGGAAGAGTCGCTCTGATACTTGTGACATCAGGGCATATTATGAGGGGTTTATTTTATGTTTTCGATTTTTAGGAAGAGGTTTTGTAAACTGTTTAAGTGTCTTACATGGCCAATAGGTTATTTTGATGTTGATTCCGCTGCTTAAAATATTTTGAAACATTTGACTTCTATTCTATCTTATATGAGTTTACTTTTGGAATAAATGACGTTTTATTAATGAGAAATGTGAACCTTTTTACCCGTTGTGGGGCGTTATCTTCATATATTTCGATTTATTTAATGTATAACAGTTTGAGGTAGAAGGGTGTCACAGGAGTTGCAATTTGTGACACCCTTCTACCGCAACACTTATATAATAACGTAGCGGAAGACTTTCGAAAATATAACAAGTTCACATTGGGTAAAAAGGTTCACATAACTCTTTATTCGAAAACCTCATTATTTCGAAAGAATAAAAGAATAAAAATAGAATTCAAATGTACTCAAATACTCAAGCAGCGGAATCTCTAAAATAAAATAATTAAACTTCCTACTTGCCGTGCAAGGCATCCAAAAGGGTTTATAAAAATATTCCTAACAGAAAAACATAAAGAACACCCCAACAATATGCCCTGATGTCACATGTACCAGAGCAACACTCCCTTTAATTAAACTCGACACCAAAGGTGTCATCATCATCACCTGAAACAACAACAGTAACAGTGAGGAAAGAGCTCTAACTCATATATACACATAGGAGGCCACCCCATCCTCACACACATATAATTAATATCATCATTAACCACACCAGATACCCAAACAAGTAATCCATCAAATAACAATCATCTATGAACTCACTTAATAGCTCATCAATATCATCATATAAATCTCACAACGTCATTCACCAAAGAAAGCACATACTCTATTCTCAACACAATATATTCATTTCATCATTATACTCATAACATCATCATATAACTCAATTACATCATCATATATAACACAGATTCATCCATCATCATATAACTCATTTCATCATCATTTATAACACATATTCATCCATCATCACATACACCAAAACTCATCAACATCGTCAATCTCATCATCCTCATCAATACTCTCCCGAGTTGCACTCGCCCCTCTCTAGGCTTATGCTCCTCGGTACCAACTCTCCCAAGTCGCGCTCGCCCCTCTCTAGGCTTATGCTCCTTGGTACAAACTCTCCCCGAGTTACACTCGCCTCTCACTAGGCTCATGCATCCCGAGTACAAACTCTCCCCGAGTTACACTCGCCTCTCTCTAGGCTCATGCATCCCGAGTACAAACTCTCCCCGAGTTACACTCGCCTCTCTCTAGGCTCATGTAACCGAGTACAACAACAAATTCACCACAATTATATTCAACATGTAATTATTCATCATTAGCAACTCCCCGAATTACACTCGCCTCTCTCTATGCTCATGAAATCCGAGTACAACAACTCACATGCTCAATGCATGATCAATCAACATAAGATTAAATGCATCATCCTCAACAACATAACATTATCATCAACAACATTAATCATCACACATCTCATACATCATCATCATAAACTTCAATACATCATCATCAATCCACATATATCTCATACAATCACTATACTCAATACATCATCATCAATTCACATATATCTCATACAATCTCTATTATATTAATCACACCACATCACATAACAATTATTATAAACATGGGATATCACATAAGATATTCACATCACAATACTCATACCACAATTAATACACACTATGCATCCAATTTAATTTCATCAATAAAAACCCCAAATATACAGCTACAGTGCGAACTAAATATCTCCCAACCCAGACTTCGTATCCACGATCCAACGTTCAAAATAAAGAACTAGGTGTTCCGACCCATCTGTTAAAATTTCAGCCCGATCCAACGGTGAACGAATCTTCAGACTCTATTTTACATTCGCAGATCTGTGTAAAAACGGGAAGGATTTTCCTCTAGTGCGAACTAAATATATCCTAACCTAGACCTCGTACCGACGATCCAACCGTTCAGAAAGTAGAACCAGGTGTCCCGAACTCGCTGTTAAAATTTCAATCCGATCCAACGGTTAACAAATTCGCAGTTGCTATTTTACATTCGCAGCTCTGTGTAAAAACGGGAATGACTTTCCTCTACCCTCTCCTTCAATCCCTACTTAATTCCTCAAGTTCCTAACTCAATTAAACTCGTTTTTACTGATTAAATTCACTAAAATCAACAATCATTCCTATGATTTCCAATAAATTTAACATCTAATCAATTATGGTTCCTCATCTCTAAACCCCTATTTAACCCATTTTCACGGTTCTCATTATTCTCATTCAATCCACTCAAGATTCATTAAGAATCATACAACAATCAACAATCCACAGTTTTCATCATCATTAATCAACATCTACACAAATTCCATCAAATTTAAATCCTCAGATGGGTCTTATGGTCGCCCACCACTACCCAACAACCCCCTACATGCACATACAAGGAACACCCTTTTCCCCTGTTACCTTATAGTGGAGATCGAACAGGAAGATTCTTTCTTGGTTCTTGATGATCAATCTCCTCTTGAGACTTGGTTTCTCCCCTCCTTAGCGTTTCGCTCTCTGACGATTTGACGAATAAGGATTAGGGTGAACTGAGAACCCCTCCTTAAATAAATACTTAATTGGGCTAGGCCCACTCTCAACCCACTTATTTTATTTATTATTTTTATTATTTATTAAATATCCTTGTTCATAAAATATGCTAATCTTACTAATATTATTATTTATTTATTTCTCTTATTTTATTAATTATTTCCTCTACTTATTTATTTAATTTAATTAATATTTATCCTAATAAAATTTAGGATGTTACACAATTAACCTAAAAAATTCAATTAACCAAAAAATTCCACTCTTTTAACCACAAATGGATACACCAGTAACCTCATTTTTAAGGTTAAATATGTTCACCGTTTCTAGACACATAATTAACCTCTTGTTAACAGGAGTTGCAATTAGCTCACAAAATCAATTAACCAAAAATCTTATTCTGTTAACCACAAATGGATACACTGTTAACCTCATTTTTAAATATGTTCACCGTTTCTGGTCACATAATTAACCTCGTGTTAACAAGGGTTGCATTTAACCACACAAAATGAATTAACCAAAAATCATTTTCTGTTAACCACAAACGGAAACACCATTAACCTCATTTTGTAATATGTTCACCGTTTCGGTACACATAATTAACCTCGTGTTAACATTAATGATTAACACAAATTTTATGTGATCATTTATTGTATTTCTTGATCTATATTTTTAATTAATGGGATAAATAAATAAAACTAAATATGATAATAAAATAAAAAAATAAAAATTATTATTTTGAAAAAAAGAAGGTTAAAAAAAACGGGGGGAAGTGGGCTATTCAAAAAACAAAAAGCGGAGGGGGTGTGGTAAAATAATGGTAAGGTGCTATTATGTACGTTTACCATTATTCTTTTGCTAATTGTTCTGTCCTCGGATTTATTTTCTTATCGAATGAAATTTCTTCTTTATGCTGGTAGCTAGGTATGGGCGGTGATTTGGGAGGTTAAAAAAAATACTTGTGGACATATCCGCAATACCTGCGTATTTATAAAATGGATGGAGATGGATATTATATTACCCGTCCCACATATATTCATATATTCATTAAAATATATTTTTTATTAAATATATTAAAATATTATGATTTTTTATTATTTTATAATAAGATATAATTTATTTTATAATATTTTGTGATGATATTTTTAATAAATTAACATATAATATTATATAATGATAATTTATATATATAATAAGATATTATAATATATTATATAATGTTTTTCTCTTTTTTTATAAAATTTAAATTTTTAAATATTAATTAATATTTACGAATACATGTGAATTCCTGCTATCGTATGGGTATCAATTAATTTTAACAGGCATGAATACAAGTAGTGTACTCCCACCAGATTGACATCTCTAGCGATGATTTATATTTATGCGAAATTATCAATAGACCCATTTTAAAATTGAGTTAATTTTTTCACCGAAAAAAGATTGAGTTAATTTTGCGGATATTTAATTCGATGTTTGTGGTGGAAAATAATACTTTGACATTTTTCTAGAAGAGAAAGATAAAAAGAGCAAAAAAAGAAAATAAATATGATAATAATTGATTTAATGTAAAAAATAAAAAATAAGGTATGAAAAGAAATATAAAAAATACGATCATGAAAAAAATTAAAACTCTTTATATTGGATTGGAGATTTACTCTCTATCAATGTGCGTTACATAGAAATAAAAAGAGTAAACTGTCACTTTCGTCTCTGACTTTGTACGCGTCTTTCACTTTGGTCACTGAAATATTGAAAACCCTCCCATAATCCCTGACTTTGACGTCCGTCTTTCACTCGGGTCCAAAACCCAAACGTCCGTTAAAGTAGGGACCAAAGTGAAAGATTTTTTACAACTTCCCCAAATTTGGCCTTGCACAGAGTATACCAATGGGTGCTTACCAGAGCCAACAGATTCACCTCCACCACATTTTCCGGTTCCTCCTTCACTTTCAATTCCCTTGTTTTTGCCAGAGTTGGGTTTAGATTCTACATTTGCTGCAGAACCGTAAAAATATCAGAAAGTTAGCAAAGAAAGAATTAATAACATCAAGTATATTACAACTATTACTGAAGCAGCTTTGATTTGCTTAATGGCCTGTTCCATACACTTGATATTAATAATAATAATAATATCTTTGGAATATATATTTAACTCTTGTTGGATGATCTAAATGACTTGCACGCCCCCTAAATAACTCTTGCTTAAGGAAGAATTATTCACGTTGAATAAGACTTGGTATTAAATAAAAAAAATAGTTTGAATCATGACTTTGCTTTGCATTTTGATTTACAAAAAAAAATTACATGCAGATTTTTTTATTTGATTGTACAGATAAAAAAGATATTAGTCTCTTGAATTTAAATAAAGCAACCGGTTCAGTATTTTACAAACAGGAGTTTAGCCACTAATGACAAGTTGCTCTGTATCTTTGATCTTTGGCTCGAGAAGAGGATAAAAAACAAAGACAAAAGCTTTAGTTCACATTTTTGCAATATGTAACAGATTTATGACTTGTTTAAATTAATTTATTTTAAAAACTCTTTTATAGTTTTTAAGAGAAATTTAAAAAATGTTTATTCTTTTTAAAATGATAGAAACAAACATGCATCTAATTGAGTTAGTTTAACACATGTAACTCTTATACCTCCTTTAATTCATTTATTTAAAAATGAGCAAGACAAAGCAGTTGCAGAGTTCACCACTTTATTTCCTCCTTTCTAAATATATTAGCAAGTAAAACTCCTGAATTTAAAAAAGGGCCCCCGCATAGCCATAACTTCCACCTCTGGTATCTCCAGCTTCTAATAGTGAAAAGCAGAGCACCAACACAGTGCTACTACTGATAAAGAAAAGTGACGGTGGTTTTGAGTTAGCGTAGTAAAATTTGAGCTTTGTAATCTAATCATGCATGGGAAGTAAAAAAACAGAGAAAAGAGAAAGAAAGAAAGCTTTGTAGAAACAGGGGACGTAGAAATTGTTGAACAGTTGAAATTTGATAGGACCCTTGTTTTTTCTTTAAAAAAATTGTTTTTGTTTATTCAAGGGCGAAGAAGAAATTTTGGGAAAGAAAAAACTCAGAGAAGAGTGAAGAAGAAAGCATAAATGAAATTTTGGGGAAGAAAAAACTCAAAGAAGATGGAAGAAGAAGATGACAATTATACTCTGTGCAAGGCCAAATTTGGGGAAGTTGTCAAAAATCTTTCACTTTGGTCCATATTTTAACGAACGTTTGGGTTTTGGACCTAAGTAAAAGACGGACGTCAAAGTCAGGGATTACGGGAGGGTTTTCAAAATCTCAGGGACCAAAGTGAAAGACGCGTACAAAGTCAGGGACGAAAGTGACAGTTTACTCTCCCAAAAACTCTATAAATAGGCACATCAGTGGCATTGATGACAATGGTTACAAAAACTGCGCAGACATGGAGAGTCGTGCATCGTGCCGCTTTGAGTGGACAATTGTTGAGCCATCAATTTACAGAGAGCTAGGTCACAAATATTTCAAAAACGTTTGGATTTAAAGACCTTTCATTTTTCTTAGATAAAATAATTATTTTAATAAAATAATTTTCAGCAAGCACAAGTTTTCAGAAAGATCGTCATAGAGACGTTCATAAGAGAATTTCAGAGAGTACGCATAAATCAAGCAATGCATATATTTTCAGAGAGTCTGAGATAGGAATGATGTTACCATAAAATATGGAATCTTTTTAAGATTGAGACTCGAGATTGCTTTCTGAAAGAGAGATGATAAACTTCAGCAGGTTGTGCTTAGGGCTTTCAACATGTACACCCCTTTTCCATTCAGCATGTATTGCGTGGATTTATAAAACAACTTTTCTTAAACCCCCCTTGGATAGATAAAACAGAATATAAAGAGGTAAGGGTTGAGAGAACTTAGCCGCAAAATTTTATCCTGGTTCACCCACTAACTCAGTGAGCTACGTCCAGTCCCAGGGCAAACACACCACTGGATTTTCCACTAATCCCACAAGATTACAAGTATTGTTTGAACCAAGCCTCTTCAGGCTAAACATAAGTATTCTTTGGACACAGCCCCTTCAGGCTAAACCAAGTATTGTTTGGACACAGCCTCTCCAGGCTAAAACCAAGTATTATTTGTTCCTCCAAGCCTCTCCAGGCTCTCAGACACTTAACAATGTTTACAATGATAAATAGTTTAAGTTTATGAGAAACTTAAACACATGTTCTCTTGTACAAAGAAATGAATGAGTATAACTCAGGATACAAAGGATAAATTCTAAGTACAAGGAATTTCAAATGAAATACAACAGAGTGTTTTGGCTTAGACAAATCTTTTCTTAGATTGGCCGATTCACTCTTTTTGCTAAGCTTCTTCTCTTTTTCTTTCTGATGGGCTTCTCTAGCTTTTCATGCTTTCTTGATCTTTTCTTTGAGCGTGCTTCTCTTTGTGGTGTTCTCTCTATGTTGTTCTCTCTATGTGATGAAATCACATCTAATGCATATTTTAGATGTAATTTTTAGTCAATTTTAATAGAAATATAGGTTTAAAATGAAAGAAAATATAAAAATTCACGTGTTTTGTGTTTAGTTTAGCATTTTAGGATTTTGTGAAAATTAGTTAAAAATCTTGTCAATTAATGCATGTTTTCACCTCTAATGAATTATTTTTGTAATTGAAAGGAAAAAAATCAAGATTTTGGAAGCAAGCAATGAAGAAATCAAAGTGCAGAGTTCAGCGTTTTTACGTTGAAAAGCCATTAATTTTACGGTGGAACACAGAATGGTTCTGACTTCAACCGGGCAACGCGCATTTTTACGCTGAAAACCTGTTGATTTTACGGTGGCAAAAAGAATGGATTACCTCCTGCTGAGTAGCGCGCGTTTTTACGCTCAAAATCCACCGTGCGCACGCTCGGACACCAGAATTAGTATAAATAGCTGTCAGAAACAAAATTAATCAGTTTTGGACGATTCATTTCACTTCTCTCCGACTTTTCTCTTTGGATTGGGGCTTAGGGTTGTGGAAGCAAGTCTTAGAGCACCAATCCTTCACCATGGATCCAATCCTTGTGACATTTTCTTCTTCTTCTCTCATTTCTCTCATCATGTGTAACTAAATTCTTGTAGTTAGGGAATGAGGAATCACAATTAACACTTGTAATTCAGATTTGCACTTTAATTCAAGTTGATTTTCGTATTTTGATTGTTTATCTCTGTTCTTAATGCTTCTATGAACTGGCCACTTGTAGTTGATGTTAGATTCCTCTTGACAATTGGAAGATTGCTTTAGGAATTGGAATTGGGATAAACAACGTGATTGGAGATACTCTAGGGATAAAGAGTAACAATTGTGAGATCATTAAGACTCTTGAACCTAATGCTTTTCTTAATTGAGGATTTCTAAGGAATTAGGGTTATCAATTAGGGAAAAGAGTGTTGAGTTAAGGAATTAACCTTCATTTACAATAGTGAGTCGATCTTCAAACACATTTCTACAACTTGGATTAGAGTGAGAATTTGGATTAAATTGGTGGAGATTGAGTGAACTCATACCCTAACACTTTTTGTGAATTGTTAATCTTTGTTAATCATCCATCTAATTCTTTGTTTTTCCTTACAATTGTTCATTTTAGTTCATTGTTCTTAGGCATTTTATTTCAATTCATTGTTACCACAATTTCAATTTCGTTCAACTAGTTACAATCTGTGTAAATTGGTACTTGAATTCTCATTCCTCGTGGGACGATACTCTTACTTTCATTATATTACTTGTTAGGATTCGATGCACTTGCCGAGTGAGCATCAAGTTTTTGGCGCTGTTGCCGGGGAATGTTTGATTCAATATCATAGTAACACAGAATTTTCTAGATTGTATACTCTACCTGTTATGATTCATCTCTTCTTTTTCCATTTTTTTTGCTATTGACTTATTTATGAAAATTTCATTCTCGTTGTGTGCAAGGAAAAGCTAAACAGAAAGTTGTATTGATTACTATTTTTTTCATGGATCATTACCTATTTGAGGAAACATTTGCCCATAATGAACTCCTTATACAACAACTTGATGCACTGACTCAACGATTGGACAATCTACATACAGGAGGTAGAAAGAAAACTGTATTGGTTTGTGATTTTTGCCAAGGAAACCACCTGAATGGGGATTGTGACATAGATGAACTCATTAGTAGTGGTCTATCAAAAAAAATATAAAAAGGAATTGTTGAGAGTGATTGGAGATCACAAGATGGCATCTGAATGGATAACCTTTGATTTGAAAGTTAAAATTGAAATAGATGAAAGTTCAAAGTTGAAAATCCTACAAGTTAAGCATCTTAGACTGTCTTGGTTAATTGGAAGAAGGCACCAAGGGAAACATTTGAAGATCTTTGATGGTGGAATAAGATACAATGCAGTAAAGGAAAAGGGAGTAAAATTCCCCTCTTGCTTTCATCCACCTTGAAAAAGGAAGTTTGAGTCAAGCTAGTGACGTTAAAGAAGCACTTGATGGGAGGCAACCCATACTTCTTTCACTATTTTGAATAATTTTGTTCATCCTTTAGTATAGATAGTTAGTTTATGGTGACTAATATTGTTTGGGATTGATGCAGGTTTGAAGTGAAAGAGTCCTAATACATGAGTGGCTTGAATGAGTTTTCTTACTTTAATTGCTTAGTCTTTACTTAAAACTCATTCAATTGAATTTGTTTCTCATTGGTTAATTTCTGTGTAGCAGCGTAAATACGGTGGAAAAAAAGCGTAGCTACGATGAGTTACTGGGAGATTCTGTGTATGAGCGTAATTTTGGTGAAAAGCAGCGTAACTACACTCTGCTACTGGAAGCCTCTATTTTGCAGCGTAAATTCGGTGAAAAAGAAGCGTAGTTACGTTGACTCTCTGGAAGGGTTCTGAGTATCAACGTAAAATCATTCAGAACTCAACGAAAATCTCTTCGCCTTTCTCTCATCGAGACTCTAAGGGCGTCTTCTTCATCAAGACCTCCAAGCACCGTGCACCACCACTACGCTGTCTTCTATTCGAAAGCCACCACTGCGATGCCACCTCTGTTCTCTGTTTCGCAAAGCCACCACCACATTTGTATCGTTAGCGTGAAGCTCTCACCGCGGTTTCGTCCTTTGTTTTGCAAGCCACCATCGCATCTCTGTTTGTGTGAAGCTCTCACTGTGAACCATCGTCCGTTGCACATCTTTGTTCTCTGCGCGAAGGTAGTACCACGGTATGTAAGTGACGCGTCTTTTGTGTGCACCACCGCTGTTTATGCGCAAAGTCATATTCTTTCAGAAGCCATCTTTCGTTGCACGTCTCTTGTGGTAAGCCCTTCCATTGTGCAAGGTTTCTGTTGCTTTACTCCACCGTGGTCTATTTCGCGAACCACCATTTCAGTTTTACCCTTCTCTGTGAGTTTCTGCTGCACCTCTGTCATTTCTTGCAAGTTTCTGTTACTTTACGTCAATGAGGTCTGCTATTGCTTGCAAGTTCCTATTGTTTCCAATTTGTTCTGAAGAGGAAGATGATTGACAAGACATGTTTCTTAGGATTAGATTAGTTTTTGCTTAGGGTGTTGTTCTTGTGTTTCATTTAGTATTTTGTTATTTTTCTTAATTTTGAACATTGTGTGTTTTGTGAAATTTTGTAGTGTTTTTTTTTACTCTTGTTTGTAGTTTTAATTCTGTGATATTTGTGACTGATGTTGACTATGTTGCTTAAGTACTTCTCACTGAGTTGCAGGATTCCTACACATCTTTGGCAAGGTGTTCACACAAGGGGAGAGACTTTTTTCACAGGGAGTGTTCTCTCCCTAATTTGTTGGTGCATAATTTCTGCATCTTATAAGTGTTGCATGCCTTGAAATTTAACTGCTGGAATTTTTTTTTGTGAGTGGACTGTTAGTTAGGATCTCTTACCATTGGGTTCCACATTTTTATCCAAATCTATGCAACATTCCCCTTATTCCTCTAAGATTGTTTTGGATATTGTACTGATTGGTTAACTCATTTGTTGATAATCTCTTGTGCAATAGCTTCATTCTCTTGCCCTTCTTAGTTGGGCTTTTGGTGATTAGTAATTGGGAGATGACTTAGACTTATGATCTTTAACTGTGAGATCTTGGGCGACTTAGACTTATGATCTTTAACTGTGAGATCTTAGGCTTTCTACATTGATTCTTTCTTGAGTGTATTGCTTGCCTTTATGAATTCTCACTCTAGAACTTGCTCTGTTTCTCATTGAAGTTGCATTTTGTTTGTAAGCATGAAAAAAAATGATTGAGGCATTTGTTTCAATAACCAGTGGCTAAATAGCCTACCTTCCCCAATGATCATTTGTTTCACCCTTTGTGCCTTTAACCCTTCCTTGTTCTAACCACATTACAAGCCAAAGTGAAAAACCATTATGTCCCTAATCATAGCAATTGAAAGAAAATTGGTTTGTTAAAGTTGTGGGTTTTGCACAAGTTTGGGGTTGCTTGAGGACAAGCAACATCTTAAAGTTTGTGGGAATCATGAGCTACTAGTCACTAAAAAAAAAAAAATAATAATAATAATAATAATAATAATAATAAAAAAGAAAGAAAGAAAGAAAAAGAAAGAAAGAATACATGCGTAAAAAAAGAAAGGAGAAAATCGGAAATTGTAAAAAAAAAGCCAAAGAAAAAATTATAATAAAAACTGGAAAAAAAAGTTGAAAAAAAGAGAATCAACAAAGAAAAGAAGAGAAAAAGAAGATGTAGTGGCTAAAGGTTTTGTGAAAATTGGGGATTTCATTGTATTCTTGTGCATTAACTCATTCCCCAATTTCCTTTTAATTTCCATGGTTTAACCTCATTTCCTCTTAAAACTATCATTCCTTAACCCTGGCCAAGTTACAACCTATGGAAGTCCTCATGATTTTGTGCTTGCAAGTAAATGGGCAACGGAGATTTGAGAGTATGGTCAAGCCTATGGTAGTGTGGTCTATAATTGGTAAGAATTGAGTAAAACACTGACCTTGAAACACTTGAGAGTAGAGTGAAATAGTTTGACTGGAGAGTGGTTGTAAGTCTACTTCATTCTACCCCAAGTAAATTCACCAAAGTTTTTACTTTTGAAGTAGCATTGGTTTGTTTGCTTGAGCACTTGTTTGTTATCTTGCAAATGTTTTAATCCTTGAAAGTACATATTTTGTCTATTCTATTGAAATGAGAGATAATGTTGAGTTGAGATTTGAATCAATTTGAATTCATGGTTTGAGATGTTGAGAGAGAAATTGACTTGATTGCATTGAGTATCACCACTTATATCATAGTTTTGTTTGCTTGAGGACAAGCAAATACATAAAGTTTGGGGTGGTGATGAAATCACATCTAATGCATATTTTAGATGTAATTTTTAGTCAATTTTAATAGAAATATAGGTTTAAAATGAAAGAAAATATAAAAAATCATGTGTTTTGTGTTTAGTTTAGCATTATAAGATTTTGTGAAAATTAGTTAAAAATCTTGTCAATTCATGCATGTTTTCACCTCTAATGAATTATTTTTGTAATTGAAACGAAAAAAAAATCAAGAGTTTGGAAGCAAGCAATGAAGAAATCAAAGTGCAGAGTTCAGCGTTTTTACGTTGAAAAGCCACTGATTTTACGGTGGAACACATAATGGTTCTGACTTCAACTGGGCAACGCGCGTTTTTACGCTGAAAACCTATTGATTTTACGGTGGCAAACAGAATGGATTACCTCCTGCTGAGTAGCGTGCGTTTTTACGCTCGAAATCCACCGTGGGCACGCTCGGACACCAGAATTAGTACAAATAGTTGTCAGAAACAAAATTAATCAGTTTTGGACGATTCATTTCACTTCTCTCCGACTTTTCTCTTTGGATTGGGGCTTAGGGTTGTGGAAGCAAGTCTTAGAGCACCAATCCTTCACCATGGATCCAATCTTTGTGACATCTTCTTCTTCTTCTTCTCTCATTTCTCTCATCATGTGTAGCTAAATTCTTGTAGTTAGGGAATGAGGAATCTCAATTAACACTTGTAATTCAGATTTGCACTTTAATTCAAGTTGATTTTCGTATTTTGATTGTTTATTAGTTGATGTTAGATTTCTCTTGACAATTGGAAGATTGCTTTAGGAATTAGAATTGGGATAAACAACATGATTGGAGATACTTTAGGGATAGAGATTAACAATTGTGAGATCATTAAGACTCTTGAACCTAATGCTTTTCTTAATTGAGGATTTCTAAGGAATTAGGGTTATCAATTAGGGAAAAGATTGTTGAGCTAAGGAATTAACTTTCATTTACAATAGTGAGTTGAACTTCAAACACATTTCTACAACTTAGATTAGAGTGAGAATTTGGATTACATTGGTGAAGATTGAGTGAACTCATACCCTAACACTTTTTGTGAATTGTTAATCTTTGTTAATCATCCATCTAATTCTCTGTTTTTCCTTACAATTGTTCATTTTAGTTCATTGTTCTTAGGTATTTTATTTCAATTCATCGTTACCACAATTTCAATTTCGTTCAACTAGTTACAATCTGTGTGAATTGGTACTTGAATTCTCATTCCTCGTGGGACGATACTCTTACTTTCATTATATTACTTGTTACGTTTCGGTGCACTTGCCGAGTGAGCATCAAGTTTTTGGAGCTATATACTTTGAATTGGTACTTGAATTCTCATTTCTATGTTGTTCTCTGTCTTCAAAGACTTTCATGGAGCTGTATATAGCATTCAGAAAAGTAGCCATTGAGCAAATAGACGTTCAAAGACAAACTTGTGATAGCTTTTGACTTGAATAGAGTAGGTGTGCAGAGGCAGTACTGCTCTGACACACAACATGTACAGAGGTTCCTTTTCCGTGTATGATGTTCCACGAGATGCAGAAAGAACTCTGTAAGAAAAACTTCTTTTTGTAGGCAAAGGCAGAAGACGTTTAGAGACCTTTAAGTCTTTGCGCAGAAAGTCTTCTGACTTGGACAGATACTATGTTGTATGATTCCAGTATGACTTCTCAGCATAAAGAATGGTACATGTCATCAGAGGGTTGAGAAAATCTTCAGCAGATCCAAGTTCTTTGTAACAGCAGGTTGATCAACTTCGGAGAGTTACTTCTTTTAGAGTTGCTGAAATACAAAGAAAAATACCTTTCTCAGTAGAATCTGTTTTTATGCAATCAAATTTGTTAGACATTAAAACCAAGGGTAATGAGTCTTGAATCCAATTTAAATACTTAAATTGATTTTGAGACTCAACATAGTTGGCAATTCCTACAAAATTAAATAAACATAATGTGAACACAGTTTTTCACCTGAATAGTGTTAGCATTTTATCGTTGGGATGGCTGAGTTGTAGGTTGAGATTGGGATACATCAATCTCAATTTGAGGTTCATTCCCATTTTCTGTTGTGGCTGTGGGGTTGGTAGGTGCTGTTGGGACTTCAGTTGCCTCCACTAGTTTCCAACCTCTTGGTTTTGGTGGCACTCCAAAATTCATAGAGTTTCTAATATTATGATTTGGATGTCCACATCTTGAGCAAATACACTCAGGATATGATCTTTTCAATATGTTGTTATGGATTGTGCCTTCATTTGCATCTTTTCACCTTTGTTTTTTTCGCCTACCAGCAGATCTCTTGATGGGTGGTGGTACGGGTTTATCATATTCTGTCCTGTTCCAGAATTGTTCCCCTTGTGTGGGTTGAACAAAATACTGATAAGTTGTATTGTAGGCTCCCATGGTTAGCCAACCATGACAAAAGTCCTCATGCTTAAGATTCTTACTTGCAATGGCTGCAATTGCATGAGCACATGGCATACCTGTTTGAAGTGATGAGTAGAGTGAAAAATTTTATGTCAACAATATATTCAACTGTAAAAAAAAATTATAAACAGTTTCAGTGTTTGAACCTGTCAATTGCCAAAATCTACAAGTGCATGTATGGGTAGATATGTTCACATCAATCTTGCCATGCCAAGACTGCACCTCATATCTGTTCCCATCTCCATCTCCATCTCCATCTCCAGCCCAAACTGGTAACCAACCATTACTTTCCTTTTTCTCTTTATCAAGTCTGCTTTGCTGCATAGGAGGTAATGGCCCAATGTGTCCAGCCAACTTTAGCTTGTTTGCAGCCATGGTCTTCATCACATAGCATCTCACCTCCTCAACCATAGTTAGAATGGGCTTCCCCCTATATTTCAAAATCTTGGAGTTAAAGACCTCAGTTGTTGTTAGTGATGTTGTCCACCTTGGGCCATTCATTGAAAAAAGCCTTTGCCCATGCCTCCTTAGGCCGCTTGTCCAAATAGGCCCAAGCTTTTTCATTAATTCTCTTGACCCTCTCTATGGTGGTATGAAATTGGGCTGGTGTAGTTGATCTAGCACACTCCCAGACAACTGTTCTCAACTCCTTGTCTTTGAATTGTTTGGTAAAGTTCCTCAACATGTGCATTGCACAAAACCTGTGGTCCACACCAGACATTACCTCCTGCATGGCAGGTATCAGACCCTGCAAACATAACATTTACATTTCACATTAGTCCCTGTAGGTTCTAACTTACTGTCAGATTAGTCCTTGAATAAATTAATTAATAGTCTAATTGAACCCTATGACACATCAGTAAACATAATTTCTATAAAAAAATAAAATAGAGTACATTTACCTTCTGCATATGAGACATAAAGTTCCATTTGTGTTGTGTGTAATCACCCAAATCTTGTTGTAACAAAGTCAAGAACCACTTCCAATTTTTCTTGTTCTCAACATCCACTATTGTATAGGATATGACAAATATATGATTATTTGCATCTTGTCCTACAGCAGACAGCAACTGAACTCCAAAATAGCCCTTCAAAAAGCATCCATCAAGACCAATGAAAGGTCTACATCCTGCTAAAAATCCCCTTTTGCACCCTTCAAGGCAAACATACAGTCTCTCAAACTGTGGTGGGGAATTGGGGATTGGAATCACATCCATCTTGATAGTACTCACGGGGTTGCTTCTAAGTAGTTCATGTGAGTAGTCCCATAATTTACCATATTGCTCTTTCTCACTTCCTTCAACCACTTTTCTAGCATGCCTCAATGCTCTGAATAACTTTGTGTCATCTAAGAATACCCCAAACTCCTTCTTCATATGATCAAAGGCCTCAATATGAGTAAGACCAGGTTAGGTTCTGAGCTTCTGCACTAACTTTGAAGAAACCCACTTGGAACTTGCTTGAGAGTTTCTGAAGCCTCTATAACAACTATGTTCTGGCACAAAAGTCTTAATTTGGAAGCTCCCATTGATTGAGCTTTTGCTGCAGAAAATCTCCCATGCACATTGCTTGTTTTTGCACTTAGCCCTTGCTCTGTGTTTATCATTTTTTACCCATCTCAACTCTCTGCCATAGAAGATTGTATAGTCCTTTACAACAGTCTTAAACAATAGAATGGTGTCAAACTCCATGCCAACTTCAAGCCTAACATGGCCAAATTCTGCACCCTCATTGAATTCAGGATACATAGGCCTTTGACCATTACCATTCTCATCATCAGTGCTTATAGGTGATCTTAACTCCTCAGAATGGTAACCGTTATTCCCATCATCACTGTCAACCTCATTTAATACTACTTGGACTCCAACCGCTGCAACATTCATACTTCCTGCATAGGATTGCCTATGACCCACACCTCCTACATGTGGTGGACGAGAATTGTCTTCACCATCCTCTTCACTAGTCTCTTCTCTTCTTATAGCCCTTCTCTTACTGCCACTTCCTTTCTTTGAAGTTTCAGCAAGATTCATTTTTCTTCTTACTCCATATCTCAGCAACTATAGGAGTAACTTCTTCATCATCACTGCTTACTATAGGTGAAGGTATATATATGTTATCCTCAGCACTCTAGCTATTACTATGGACATCAGAAACTAAATCCTCTTCTAACCCTTCATCAACTACAACATCAGCAGGAACATCCTCATCCTCTTCAGCAGCTTGTTCAACAACAACCTCAGCAGGAATATCCTCATCTTCAACAGTTTGTTCAAGTGGAACCTCAACCTTACTCTCCACATACTCTTCTTCATTAGGATCTTTAGCACCTATAATATCAACACTACTGTTTTTATCCCCCTCAACAGTTTCATCAACTACATCAGCTTTAGAAAATACCACACACTCATCTGGAATAACAGGGTGGTCAAAAAACACTTCAATTTCCCCATTGTTATGCTTAGAAGCTAGGCATAAGTCTCTGATATCTGCATCTCAATCTTTCCTTATCTCTCTTAAACCCACCTCCAAATTACATTCCGGATACAACCAAAAACAATGTTGGATATCATGATACTTGTGAAGCACATGAGAACTAGACCGATACCCATAAATTTCTAACGGTACCATAAAATCTACCTAAAAAATTATATAATCAAAACAATGTTATGGTACATGACAAGTACCAAAATGAAGCAACTATCATATGTAACGAAACAAAATAATTAATTTAAAACACTTACTTAAAATAGAATAATCAAATTAAAAACTATTTTAAGAGATACATACATATTTATTAAGTGAAGAGTAAAAATTAATTAATTTGAGAAAAATTTCCTTGTTAACTAGAACAAAAAAGGGAAAAGACTACGGTTCCGCGTCATGAAAGATTGTGGTTAAAACCGCAGGCTCTCCCGGTGCTATCCTACAACGGATTCACTTGGACTAGGGTTCCATAACTGCACTCCAAGTGATGTTTTGCCACATTTATGGGATTCTGAATATTCTCCAAAATCATATATACTCCAAAATACAACTCACATCTCATCATGCATGAATTGTTCTAGTACAAAGCAGAAAAAATAGCACTTGTCACGTAATTGGACACAAGGTTTCTCTTTCTCCCCATTAACCCAACAAATGTTAACTAAAAGAAAAAAATTGCCAAGAAAGCCATTACATGTCCACTATGAATCTATATCACACCAATTTGAAGCTGTGAATCTGAACTACACCCGTTATAGTACTTGTACTAATAAAATTCAAAAGCACTTCTTAGCCACTCGTTAACAGAATTGGTCAAGGTAGGACTAGCTAGGACACCTATACAGCTGCACCCCAAGAAAGAAGATAGACAGAATTTAATGAAACCACGTGTCTAAAACCAAAACCAAACTTATGATCATGAAGGAAGATGAATGAAATCCAATTCATAGCTAAAAACAAAAGGCAATGATACCCAATCCAAGTAGTGAATTTAATGAAAAACCCACTTACATGAAACTTTGAGCAGCTCAACAAATAAGAAAAAAGTGAAAAAAAAAAGTAGCTAAAACATGAATTCTGAAGGAAATAAACAAAAATAATGTCCATCTCTATAAACAAACCAATCATAATACAACCCAACCTCTGGAAAACCAAAATGATTGCAGCAACATGTGCAAATTCAGACCTGCTCTTGCTGTGTTTTCTGATCCATGTTCTGGCCATCTTGCATCTTCTTAAACTTTCCTAGTGAAACTGCATCGGCTTTCATATTATCATATAACTTTATCACAACCTTCACCTAGTTGAAGTCAAAAGCATGTCTCAGGCATAGTATAATATTTATAATAACAAAGGAAAAAATTATATTTATAACAAAATTTAAGATGAGATCCTTAATATAGTATAAAAGTTATATATTTTTTATTTTAATTTAATAACTTTTTAAAAATAATTTTTTCAAATTAATTTTCATTTGAGACCAATCAAACATATTTTATCTTATTTTAAATATAACTTAGATTTGAGTTCAACCGTCCTTATCTAAAGTCTAAACATAGGCATAGGCGCATAACCCTTTGAAAGTTGGCACTCTGTTTTGAAGCTATGGCTTTGTCAGTTTGTTTTATTAATTTATAAAAATATAATTGAAAGGCAAAATCTATGTTTGGAGGGCGATGGTTATTCTATGACTGACTACTATTCCTATAACTGAGATGTAACTTCATATTCTATAAATAAATCAATAACAATAAACAACTCTGATACTACATGACCACTAGAAAAATGCATAAGAAAATGTGATGTCACACAATAGAGGACAAAAGGATTAACTACATATTTCTTTTTAAGTAAGCACACAATTTGAAACCAATTTTGTTAAGACAGTAAGTTACCTAATACATGCATGCTATTTTAAGAATATGGTTTTACCTTGACAAGCCATTACTGCCTACATTGAACACAACTGTCTGCAAAGTGATATCAAATAGATTTGCATTTAGAGTGACTGCTGCAACATTAGATGGAGAACTGGAAAGGAAAAGAAAACAATTAGTAAGCCTTTCCTCGATAACATTATTAATTCAAAGGCAGATTTTTTTCAAGACTGCAAATTATCTGAATCCATCTCCAGTAGAACGGCTATACAAAAATATACCTCTTCCTTTGCTTAAGCACACCACAGCTCCAATTTTGCTAAACCAACTTTCACATATTCCCCGTTGCTGAATGTGCAATAATCACGACACAGAAGACTAGCAATCATTTATTAAAAATAGATTGTTAACCTTTATGATAAAAACACCATGATGCAAAAAAAATTCTTTACCTATTGAAGAGTAGAACATTAATATATGAGAAAGTTTGAGTGAAGATTTTTTTGATAAGGACTGGAGGCACTTGAAACCTAAAACAATATATCATGCTTAAGCAATTTTTAGAAATAGAGAAAACAAAGCTAACAGGGAGATAATTGCTTAATACTCATAAGTTAATAAGTCATATTTGCAACTCTTTGACTTCCCTGTTTTGCAACTCCTTTATAAATATCAGACCATATAGATATTGGACCAGGCACCAACACAGAAATTTTCCCTAATTCATGCATTATCCATTGGTTATTGAAGTTCTAGTGCACAGATATAAAATTGCATCTCTAAGTATTGGTTACAGTCCTACTAATCACAATAGTACTATAGACAATCAACCCCAATAAACAGAAATAGGGAATCATACCTTTCAGACGATCATTTCTTAAATAATCTTATTCCGTACTTCCTTAACTTTCTTCGGTATCTCTCCAGGTGAGTAGCAGTGAGGAGAGGAGGGGATATGTGTTTCGTGTTTAGGTAAGGTGATAACGGTTTTAGGCACAATGGAATGCGGTTATACTATAACCACACTTTCAGTGACTTTACTAAGACTGCTGTTACGATATAACCGCCCTCCAATACTTTAAGAGTGCTTTGGAGTGCGGTTCCATGTCAACCGCACTCTAAGGATATGTTTGTGAGTTGAATTTTGGATGGAAAGGGAAGGAATGGAAGGGTTTATTGGAAGCCCTTCCCTCCTTTGTGTTTGTGAGTTTGATTATTTTACAAAGTTTTTCCATCCCCTTCTCCCCCTCCCTTCTCCCTTTAACCCTTCTCTTTCCCTCCCCTCTAAACTCACAAACACACCCTAAGGATCTGTTTCCATAGCTCAAATCAGTTGTATCCATGATCAGAATCCGTTCAAATCACAATCAATTCAAATTTATCTTGACACGTATAGTAGTTTGTACATAACTACACATTAAACTACCTCAGAAACATATGCGACATTAATCACTTTAGATCTCCACAGTTGGTGGTGCAGGCCTACATAATTAGGTCCGGAACATTGCCTACAACCCCATCTTCCGCAAAGACTATGAGCATATAAAACCATAACCAATTAGAGACTTCTAAGACAGCTGTCAGTACCGTTTTGGAAAAACTACCTACAAACACAATAAATTCACAGGTATAAACTTTCCACATATGGAGAACAAATCAATCTTTGATGTCACTAATAAAATATTGTTATTTTTTCTACTAGAATTCTCAAACAAATGTGATCCAATTTATGTTCCTTTTCTGGAATACATACCTTCGGTTTTCAATTCAAGCCACACCTAACAAGCACACTTCAATTATGCAATTTGGAATTGAATTGCTTAATGTTACCTATTAAAGAAAAGAGTGGTTTTCAACATTAGAAATAATGAAATAAGCTCATAATATACTTTTTAAGCACTTGTACAGGACTTCTGTCATACTTTCACCTGTATCATTGATAGCACTTGTAGACTACTACTCTCCTCCTCATGTATGGTACTTTTATGTCATAACACAACTTACACTAGCTTTATGTACATTTTTCTCTTCGGAGATTTTTTGATAAAGATAATAAATGATGTGTGTTGCTGCCACTTCAAATCCAAGAACCAAGAAACAGTAAAGAGTTAGCTCCACTCACAAGACATTGCAAAGCAGCTCATCTTGTTTCTACAATGAAATCACTTCAGCAATTGAAGGATGATGAATAGTCAAATTCCAAAAAAAAAATGATGAGTAAGATGTTTAGACAAATTATAGGGGACCAAAAAAAGAAACAGAGGTAACGGTACACTTAAGAATTTATACAGATAGTAGATACTCAATTTTTAAGTATGACTAAATATCTTTGACTATAAATCCATCATGTTCATTTAATATATTTCATTTAATTTTAAATAGTATATGGTAGTGTAACATGGTAGCCCGAAGATAAAGTTATCTAATTCTTGGAAGAGATAGAAGATCTTATTAATTGATTTTTTATTGACTTCATCGAAAAAAATCAAGAGTTCCAATATGCATTTTATGGTGAAAACAAGTCAATCTATTGATAACTTTATCTCTCCATGGTGTTACCTCTGGATTAATCATATCATAACACATGATAAAGAAATGCCACTAGCCACCGTATAGTTCACCTCCATTAATAGCAGTATCACTAGTCAACCTTGACATTATTGAATCTGAATATGAAACCACCTGATTGTGGTCAATCTCCTTGAAGCAGTGGCTACACTTCAGTGCAGAGTAATGCCAATATGGCTCCTCCAGATTGGTTCTACATTCATGGCATTTTGCCTCATCCTGCAATGGCACCTGGAGATTAGTTCAGGTCAAAATAGAGTATTGTTCATAGCTCATTGCTCAAGTGGCTTATATTCTAGAAATCGATAAAGTGAATTAAGAACCAATATCTACAATTTTAAGCCAATCAAAGTAAATTTGTTCATAGCACATTGCTCAAGTGCCTTACATTACGGAAATAATCTCATAAGAGAAGAAATCAATAAAACTAAGAATCAATATCTGATGAGTGTGATCCTTGTGGAATGAATAGAGAAGTCCAGTCCAAGTTATCTTCTTATAGTCCCTATTTTGACTCCATTGTAGTTTGAGGAGCACATGGCATATGCTCTTTCAACTCACATAAAATCTCAACTCAATTCTAATATTCTATTCATGCTTTGAAAACAACCCGTCCACTTGCATTATAGATCATAGAAAGTATTGGGCTCATCATTCTTGTGTAAGAACATATGTAGTTACATGAAGATCAAAATTGTTTAGTGCCATTGATAAGTAAGCTGAACTAGAAATCCAACACCAAATTGTCTACATACGTGCCAGGTTTTCCAAAACCAAATAATTAGTGAGTTTCAAAAGTAAGAGCTTGATATTAAGTTAAAAATTAAAAGCAGGGGGTGAGAATGCATATCTCTACATCCAGAGGTAAGAAAACAAAGACAGAACCAGAAGCATCAAAATCCTCAGAATATACTCTAGTAGATACAAGGATGCTATCAAATTCATAAGGAGCCAAGTTAGATTCTAACATGTCAACTCTAATGTCCAAACCACCATTGTCTTGCATGTGTTTAAAGTCAAGAACTCCTTTTGCAGGTGTATAATATGGTGTTTTATATTTCTAACAACTCTAGCTAATGTCCAAACCACCATTGTCTTGCATATGTTATCTGAAGTCTCAAGATTTGTTATATATTTCTAACAAATATCAATTGGTCATTGTAATTTAAAATTTCACTTAGCTGCTCCTGCCTACTTTCATATTAATATCCCCCCTCCATTTCCCATTTCCCATTCCCCATCCACCCAAAAGAGAATATACACACACACGAAAAAGAAAAAGAAAGAAATTCTAGCTTTCATAGTCTTCAAGTCTGACTCAGATATGTTCACATCCCTAGAAGAAACTGACTCAAAATATACAAAGATCAAATATTCAGTAAACAAAGAGACCCACCAGTCTGACTCAGAGTTTGGTCCTGAACTGAAGTAATTAAGATTTAACCATTCCATTATGTATAAATATCTCTATCATAAAATAAAGTAATTTAAAAAATAGAATAAAACAGATTAAATAAATAGTAGTAGTGTAGTACTACAAGAAGACTACTTTGTGTAAAATGATGGATATACTTACTTCAACATTTCATGTGAACATAATGCATAGGAGTTATCTTCCTTGGCATACTATAATTGTACGGTGGAGTCTCAGAAGAGTTGATCCCATTCCCTTTTATTCACATCAGAATCCATGTTTGAGAGCCATGATTCAGAGCTGTATTTTAGAGAGTGAGGTAGTAAGATCATCAACATCATTCTCAAGAAATTGTGGCTTTTCATAAGGATTGGTAAATCGAATATCCTCCATGAGACTTCTCTCTTTCAATATATGAATTCCAATATCTACGTTATTTAGGGCTTCCAATACAACTTCATCTTTCTCTCCGTATCCAAATCTAGCTTTGTGACCCTCTATCGTAACCTTTGCATGGTTCCACTGATTTTCTAAAAGTGTTTCATAGAAATTTTCTGAAAGTTCTATGTCCTGATTAGGAATGAACCTATCCCTCAGCAAATGAAGAAGATGTGTATCACCTCCTGATGGCGATGGAAACCATACATCGTCCATATCAAAATACATAAATTTTTTGTTGTTGATGATCACGGTTATAGTAAAATATATCGGTGGATCAGGATAAACAAGACAAAGCACTATGTCAGGAAACTTGTTACGAAACCAGAAAGAAGTTGATTGTCCCCTGCTCTGGTGCTCAAACCACTCTGGAATGGTTGCTCTTCCCGGCAAAATAAAGTAGGTGTTTCCAGACTCATGTAGTTCCTGTAATTAGTTGCAAATAATTCATAAGTTTTTTAGCAACATTAAATAGAAAAATATCAATTATCTAATTAAATCGAATGCAATTACAAACAAAGCAAATCAAGACCTAACCTGCTTCAAGAACATGCTTCTACACTCAGAAATCAAGGAATTGCAGTTGCATGCAGAGAAATATTTTAAGCTGAGCGGAATCCCTTTAATTTCTTGAAGTTGGTCGCATTCATATAAAACAAGCCTCCATAAAAAGCGGCATTCTTTGATGCATTCAGGAACAATTGTGAAATTATGATTATACCGTAGGATTAATTCTTTCATGTTAACAAACCACATGAGACCTATTGCCAAAAATTCATTTGACATATTGCATTTGTCGAGTGTAAGACGTTCTACCTTTGATAACGACATTGAGCTCACATTTTCTTCACCCTCGTCCTGTTTAGGGAATAGCCACTCTTTGGTACTTCCTGACTGAAACATTTTGCAAAATGACATATCTAATTTCTGAAGCCGAGTAAGATTTCGAAATGAAAGCGGCAATGCTTTTATGCTAATGCCCTGAAACCTAAGCTTTGTTATCTTTTCCATCTTTCCTATTATTTCTGGAAAACTCTCAAGACTTTCACAATAAGTAAAATCAAAATCTTTAAGAAAGGGCAACTTCAAGGGTGGAAATCTCCTAAGCTTGTGGCAGCCACTAGCATTCAGAATTTCAAGTTTCTCCAAGTACCCAACCGACTCGTGAATTGTAATTAGATTCATACAATATTTAAATGAAAGTTCTTTTAAATTTGGGAGATTAGACACGTCACATATCTCTGTTAAAAAATCACAGGAGTCCAAATTTAAGACTTTCATATTCATGAACTTCTGCAAAAGAAAAACAAAAAATTAAGAATCAAATGAATAATATTAAAGTGATTTGTTAATACACAAGTTCAGAGATATGAAATAATTTACACTTGCCTTCGGTGAGCTAAGCAACCCCCATGACATAGCATATTTTTGGAACCGTGTCACAAACACATGGATGCACATCAAAATGAATGTTATCCACTGTAGCTTTTGCATCAAACCCACTTTAAGGTAATTCTGCAACGTGCTTCCAAACATACAGGTACAATGACTATAAGGTAACTTGCATATGGAAAGACTATTTGGAGGTAAATGGTGTGAAGGATATCCCCACCATTCGAGTACTCTTAAGCTTTTTGGAAAATGTTTAGGACCTCTGCAAAAACGGATGTTTTTAATTATCAGTGTTTTGAGGTTTGTCATATTCTTGAAAGCTTCTCCATCCCACCCTACTTCATCTTCTTCCTCTTTTTCTTCATTGAGTAAGGAGCCATTCAGATATATGATTTCAATTTCATTTGTTCCCTTTAAAAAAACACAAATCAATCAAAATAAAATTATATATGTTAGGACTAAAAATTAAGGGTTAAATATGTTTTCAGTCCCTGAAGTTTGACTCGAATTTGGTTTTAGTCCCTAAACTCTAAAATCGTTGGTTTGGGTACCTCATGTTCTGAAATCACGTAACTTTAGTCCCTCATGTTTTGAAATCATGTAACTTTAGTCCCTCCCCTTAACACCGTTAACTTTGACACCGACCAACAAACGAATTTTTGTGTCAATTTGTCCAGCTAGATACAATGACCATGTTATGGCAATTGAATTACACCTCTGCTCATCCAGTCAGATTTTATTTATGGTTTTATTAAATTTAACTTCACATTTTTCATGAATAGGGAAGGCCACAAAACTGTCTGGATGAGTTGTAATTCAATTGTCGCATCATGGTCATTGAAAGTGACTGGAGAAACTGACACAAAAACTTGTTTGTCACGCCAGCGTCAAAGTTAGCAGTGTTAAGGGGAGGGACTAAAGTTACGTGATTTCAGAACATGAGGGACTCAAACCAACAGTTTTAAAGTTTAAGGACTAAAACCAAATTCAGATCAAACTTCAGGGACTAAAAACATGCTTGACCCAAAAATCAAAACATAGATGTTGATCATACCTTATTTTCTTTTAAAACTTTAACTATATCTTTATGATCCCATAACCTAGTGCGTTTTCCGGGCTCTTTTGGTGATTTTTGACAGACAATTTTTTTACCCATGTCCTCAATCAGGTCATGTAGTGTCACCTCATCCAAGTCAGTAATCTTTATGAGAGATTTGTCAATCAACATTCAATTTGATATTCCTTGTCACTACCATGATTAGCATGAAGTATTTCTTTGACCTCTGCCAATCTATATCCTCTTAAACAACAAGCAATGTCGAGAAAAACACTTTGCTCTTCCTCCTCCAAAGCATCAAAGCTCACTTTAAGTACTTCTTGAATCTCTTTAATAGGAATCTTTTTATATGAATGTAATGCAGATTCCCATTTTTTATTATCTCTTCCAAATAAGTTGCAACCTATTACTTCCAAAGCTAGTGGGAGGCCAGAAGCATAAGCTACTACTTGGTTTATAACATTCTTATAACTTGGATCAACTTTATCATTTTTAAAAGCATTCCAACTAAGCAACTCACACGCTTCTTTCTCGTCCAATCCATCTACCTCATATTTTTCTTCAATCCCATGAGTTGTTAGCAAATGTTTGTCCCGGGTTGTTATGATGACTCTGCTACCGGGACCAAACCAAGTAAGCTTTCCAGCAATTGCTCGTAGCTGTTTCATATTGTCAACATCATCAAGAATTAAAAGAATCTTCTTTCTCTTGAGCCTATGCTTTATTATTGGAATCCCTTCACTGAAACTCCCTATCTGAATATCCTTCTCTCCAACTATTTCAGAAAGAAGTGTCTTTTGGAGATCTACTAATCCATGTTTGCTCACATCATTAAGAAAACACAGACCTTCAAATATGTCAGCAATATAATTATAAACTGCACGAGCAAGTGTTGTTTTACCCATTCCACCAATTCCATAGATCCCTACCATGTGCACCACATTATCGGATGCAACATCTAGAAGCGAGAGAACTTGTTGTACTCGAGGTTCTAGTCCAACGGGGTAACTTGCAACATGTAAAGGTTGGCGATTAATCTTGTCGGAAACCTCTTTAACTATCTTCCAAATAAATTCATGTTCATATTCATTCCTAGACAATCAGAGAAGTTTGTGTGAAGTTTGTTGTACTCGCGGATCCTGACAAACGCTACTGAGAGTAGCTTCTGCTTGGATCCAAGGTAAACCAAACACACCATAAGTGTGTGTTTGGATTAAAATTTGGAAACATAAGTTTATTAGACGTGGATTTAAGATGAAAATTGTATTCAAACGCAATTTCCAATTGGAAAACCAAACATATTCAAAAAAGAATTTTACCTTTGCAAACATACATTTGGGATTACAAACTGCAATCCAAACATACACTAACTTGTTCAATATAAACAAACATTTATTTCATTGTTACTGCCTTACGGGTAAGTTTTAACATAAGATTATTAGGCATATATATATAGAGAGAGAGATGGAGTCAGGATCAATTCACACCAGGTGTCAAACTTCAAGACTTACATCAATTGAGTTTGTGTGAAGTGATAATAAATGCATAGTCATATTTATGTATTGCTAATTATACTACTATATACAATTCAAATTTTTTGACTGAATGAACTAAGTTTGTGTTTGGATTGAAGTTTGGAAACTTAAGTTTAAACATAACTTACGTTTGCAAATGTAAGTTTGCAAAAGCAACATGGAGTTGTGTTGGTTTAAATGTGGATTTAAGATTAAAATTGTATTCAAACGTAATTTCCAATGGAAAACCAAACATACTCAAAAACGCATTTTGCGTTTGCAAACATACATTTGGGATTACAAACTGCAATCCAAACATACACTAACTTGTCCAATATAAACAAGATTTATTTCATTGTTATTGGTAAGTTTTAACCTATGTTGCACGGATACAGGTACAGTACCGGTACCGGGTACAAATACGGGTACAAGGTACAAGGATTTTAAAAAAACTATGGTATGGGTACGTTAATAAATATACACACACATGTATGTATGTATGTATGTCTCTCTCTATTAGAAGATATATATGAAAATAAAATTCTATCAATCTATGTAAACAAGACCAATAGAATTATACTTAAACAAGTGAAATACGAATGAGGGAAAAGATGACGCTCAAAACAGTTGTGGAGGATGGCATGCGCAGAGGCAAGGGCACGCGAAGGAAGGCACATGTAGAGAAAGGGTCGTTGCAAAACATGGCAGCGCATAGCGCACGGAGGAAGGGGTAGTGGTCAGCAATGGTGGCATTTGGAGGCACAAATAGAGGAGACAATGAGTACCCAAGTGTACCCTTTTTTAAAAAAAAAATGTTTGAATATTTTTTTTGTGTAAACCATAGGTATCGGCAATCTTATTCGGGGCTTAATCACAGTTAATGCTCTTCGCCCCTCCCGAAGAATGTGTTTAAATATGTACCGAGTACCCATGTGTACCCTTTTTAAAAAAAAAAATGTTTGAGTATGTACCAAATGAGTACCCATGTTTAGCCATCGAGTACCTTTTTGGAGTACCCATGCTTAAGACGTTTTAACATTAGATTATTAGACAAATATATATTAATTAAATCCTATATGGGCAAGTTTGGATGCAACTTTTGCAGAAGAGCTTCTAGGTGAAAAATAATTGAATGAATGAAATAGATCAAATGAATTTAACTTCTCCACAAGTTAAAATGAGTCTTGTAGCCCACTTTCTCCAAAAGTTCTCCCAATTAACTTCTCTATAAGTAACTAATTTCAACTTATAAAGAAATTAAATTCATTTGACCTCTTTCATTCCTTCTATTATTTTTCATCTAAAAAGTTCTTCTTTACGTCCAAATTGGGCCTATATATATAAAAGAAATAAAATATAAGAAGGTAAAAGAAGGGTAAAGCATAGTACCTAAGTATGAAATGAGAGCCAACTAAGTTAGCAACTTGTTGCAAAGCATTCTTCCATTTTTGTAACCTATCCATGTTATCTTTGAACCTCTTCTCCTGCATAGCCATTGCTTCTCCGTAAGTTCCTGCTTGCTTTCGCACATCAGAAGGATCCACCTTATAAAAGACCGGCCAAACTAACCGGCCCTTTCCCTTAATGCAGTCAAGGATCTTGGAAAGCTCGTCTAAGCAAAATGAAGAAGATGCATAGTCCTCAGAGAGAACAATGATGGCAATCCTAGAATTTTCAATTGCCTTCTCAAGTGCCGGTGTTATTTCTTCCCCTTTTCGAAGCTCCTTATCATCAAAGAATGTGCAGATTCCCTTGTCACAAAGGGCTTTCCAGAGATTGCCAGTGAAATGTTGGCGAGTATCAGAGCCTCTAAAGCTGAGGAACACATCGTAGGTGAAATCATTGGCAAAGGAAGAGGAGGATGGTTGTGACAGAGCCATGAGAAGAGAAGAGAAGAGAAGAGAGCCTAGAATGTTGGGTCTCCAAAATGAGGCTGAAAGAGAGCACAAAGCTAGACTACAAAACAGTAACTGAAGTAGTAGCGACGCAGATGAGTTCCTTCCTTCAATGTTGGGTCCCACGCGCTTTCTCCCATCCTCTTTTTTCCCGATACATCAAAAAAGTCGCTTTCTCTTTCTTTTTCTTTTTTTTTTTTTACGTTAGCTTTGTCTCTTTTGTTAATTCCTCGGATTTATTACTCCCTCCGATCCTATTTATAAGAATTTTTTTGAGGTGAGCTTGGTCCTTTTTATAAGAACTTTTTCAGATTTTCCTATGCATTAATTATTATTTGACAAAAATACCCCATTAGTGGAGGTAGGTGAGTAATTAGTTAGTAGAGAGAGTATGACACAATTGAGTAGTTAAATAAAAAGAGAAAGATAATGAGTTTCAATAAATTCAGGGATAGTTTAGTAAATGTGATACACATTCATGACAAATTTATTGTAATCAACTAAATTAACCAACTTCCTTAATCTGTGTGAAGTAGTTAAAAGGGTCTTATAAATAGGACCGGAGGGAGTATTTTCTTATCGGATGAAATTTCTTCTTTATGCTGGTAGCTAGGTATTGGCGGTGATTTATATTTATGCTAATGAGTTTTTTTAACATGTGCGACCCTTGCACATGATAATAAATCAAAAGAGAAAATTTTTATTGGAAATTGTAATTACCATAATATTTAATGCATTGGTAATATTAAAAGTTGTAATTTTCAATAAAATTTTTCCACTTAATTTATTATCATGTGCAAGGTTGCACGTGTTAGAAAAATCGTATGCGAAATTATCAATTGACCCGCCGCTTTTAAGATTCAGTTAATTTTTTCACCCAAAAAAGATCGGGTTAATTTTGCAGGTATTTAGTTCGTTGTTTGTGCTGGAAAATAATACTTTGACATTTTTAGAAGAGAAAGATAAAAAGGGCAAAAAAGAAAAAAAAGAAAATAAATATGATAATAAGTGATTTGATGTAAAAAAATAAAAAATAAGGTGTGTAAAGATATATAAAAAATACGAGCATGAAAAAAATTAAAACTATTTATATTGATTGGAGATATACTCTCTATCAATGTGTGTTACACGCGTAGAAATAAAGAAGAAAGAGTTAGAAAAAAAAAAAGAAGAAGAAAGAGTTAGACTTAGAACTAGAAGTGACAAAAGTAAGAGAGAAAAATATCTCTTTTCTGCCGTAGAGTTTGCACCACTAAAGGAAATTTTAAGATTAGGCATTTAAAATTAATTAAAATATTATAATAAAATTATTACAATTTTACTTAAAGATTATTTTTTATATTTTTTTGAGATATAAAATTACTTATTAAATTTCTGTCAAAAAAGTATTGGCATTTGGAGATTCGAGTGTTTTTTTACTTTTACGGGCCGGTGCAGTGGAGTTAGAGTTTTTTTTCTTTTTTTCTTAACTAGTATGTGACCCGTGCCTTAACACGAGTAAATTGATGGTATGATTTATGTTGTTTGTGCTTCGCACGGAATAAAAAATTAGCTATCATGAATATTTATATATTAAGAGAATATATTTTAATGTAATAATAAAAAAGAAAATTAATGTATGAGAAAAAAATGGTAAGAGCAAGACTCCTTCATTAAAAAACTACTCTTATAATAAAAATAAATTATAGGAACGAATAATTAGTGAAAATGATTTAATATAATAAAAAAGAAAACAAAAGTGCGATAGAAATAAAAGAAAAACCACGAAAGCAAGACTCTCCCGTGGAGGATACGTGTTATTCATTGCATAAAAAACCATAACTAAATTGAGAATAAAAAAAAACCAAAAACTGGAAAAATAAAAATGGAAGTTTGAAAACACGAAACATGTACTGTGGGAACAATTTTAATATAGAGTAAATAGAATAGATAAAATGGCAGGAACAGGACTACCTCCCGTGGAGAATACCCACAGTTCATAAAAAGACAATATCATAATAAAAAATGAAAGTGTAAAAAAATAAAAGAAAAAAGAAAACGACAGGATACCCGCAGTTCATTAAAAAATTTCTTTTATAGTGAAACATATTAATAAAAACGAATAATGAGAGGAAAAATTTTAATATCATAATAAAAAAAGAAAATGAAAGTGAGATAAAAAAATAAAATAAAAAAGAAATCGATAAGATTAAGACTGCCTCCCGTGGAGGATACCCGTGATTCATAAAAAAAACACTTATATCGTGGTAGGAACAGGACTGTCTTCAGTGGAGAATACACACAGTTCATTATAAAAATTTCTTTTATAGTGAAACATATAAATAAAAATAAATAATGAGAGAAAATATTTTAAAATCATAATAAAAAAAGAAAATGAAAGTGAGATAAAAAATAAAAGAAAAAGAAAACGACAGGATTAAGACTGACTCTCGTGGAGGATACCCGTAATTGTGGTAGGAACACGACTGTCTCTCGTGGAGAATACCCACAATTCATTAGAAATTTTCTTTTAAAGTTAAACATATAAATAAAAACGAATAATGAGAGAAAATATTTTAATATCATAATAAAAAAAATGAAAGTGAGATAAAAAATAAAAGAAAAAGAAAACGGCAGGATTAAGACTGCCTTCCGTGGAGGATACCCATGATTGTGGTAGGAACATGACCGTCTCCCGTGGAGAATACCCGCAGTTCATTAGAAAATTTCTTTTATAAGATATAAATAAAAAGAATTATGAGAGAAAATATTTTAATATCTTACTAAAAAAAGAAAATGAAACTCAGATAAAAAATAAAAGAAAAAGAAAATGACAGGATTAAGACTGCCTCCCGTGAGGATACCCGTGATTGTGATAGGAACAAGACTATCTCCCGTGGAGAATACTCACGGTTCATTAGAAAATTTCTTTTATAGTGAGACATATAAATAAAAACGAATAATGAGAAAAAATATTTTAATATCATAATTAAAAATGATAGGATTAAGACCGCCTCCAGTGGAGGATGCTTGTGATTCATAAAAAAACACTATAATAGAATATAAATAAATTGAGATATAATTTTGATAAAAAATTAAAAAAGAAAATAAAAAGGATGATGTGATGTTTTTGAGAGGGAAAGAAATTGTGTAAGAATGTGACATGTGGCAAGTAGGGGTTTTGTTTTCCTATAGTATATTAAATATTAATATCATAATAAAAAAGAAAATGGTAGGATTAAGACCGCCTCCCGTGGAGGATGCATGTGATTCATAAAAAAACACTATAATAGAATATAAATAAATGGAGATATAATTTTGATAAAAAATTAAAAAAGAAAGTAAAAAGGATGATGTGATGTTTTTGAAAGGGAAAGAAATTGTGTAAGAATGTGACATATGGCAAGTAGGGGTTTTGTTTTCCTATAGTATACTAGTAGGAGACCGTGCGTTCGCACGGGTAAATTGATAGTATGATTTATGTTGTCCGTGTTTTGCACGGGATAAAATATTAGCTATTATAAATACTTATATATTAAAAGAATATGTTTTAATATAAATAAAAAAGAAAATTAATATATGAGAAAAAAATGGTAAGAGCAAGACTGTCTCTCGTGGTTCATTAAAAAAATTACTCTTATAATAAAACAAATTATAGGAACGAATAATTAGTGAAAATGATTTAATATAATAAAAAAATAAAACAAAAGTGCGATAGAAATAAAAGAAAATGACAAAAGCAAGACTCTCCCGTTGAGGATACCTGTTATTCGTTGCATAAAAAACCATTACTAAATTGAGAATAAAAAATCAAAAGAAGAAAAAAACGGAAGTTTGAAAACATCACACATGTACTGTGGGAACAATTTTATTATAGAGTAAATAAAATAGATAAAATGGTAGGAATTGGACTGTCTCCCATGGAGAATACCCGCATTTCATAAAAGATTCTTTCATAATGAAACATGTTAATAAAAACAAACAATGAGAGAAAATGTTTGAATATCATAATAAAAAAAGAAAATAAAAGTGTAATAAAAAATAAAGAAAAAGAAAAATGACATGATTAAGAATGTCTCTCGTGGATGATACATGTGATTCATAAAAAAATCACCTTACTAAGTGATAGTGAAGAAGAATGATATTATAAGTGAATGATTAATTAAAATCAAATTACTGCTTATAAAAACACTACAATAAAAGCTAAATAAATAAATATATGATTTTGATAGAAAAATAAAAAGAAAGTAAAAAGGACGATACAACTTTTATCATCAATCATTTCTAATTTTTTATTACATAAAAACACACATTAAAAAATATAATAAATGTGTTGATGAACATTAAATATAATATAATAATAATAATAATAAAAGAAAAAGAAAATTAATGTGTGAGAAAAAATAAAATGGTAGGAACAGGATTGTCTCCCGTGGAGAATACCCTTAGTTGATAAAAAAAATTCTTTTGTAATGAAATATATTAATAAAAATGAATAATAAGAGAAAATATTTTAATATCATAATTAAAAAAGAAAATGAAAGCGAGGTAAAAAAATAAAAGAAAAAAGAAAACAACAAGATTAAGACTGCATCCCGTGGAGGATTCCCGTGATTCATAAAAAAAACACATTAGAAGCTAAATAAATGAAGATATAATTTTGATTAAAAAATAAAAAGAAAGTAAAAAGGATAAAAAAAGACAATTAATGTGTGAGAAAAACTAAAATGGTAATAACAGGACTGTCTCTCGTGGAGAATACCCACAGTTCATGAAAACTTTCTTTTATAATGAAAACATATTAATAAAAACGAATAATGAGAATATTTTAATATCATAATAAAAAAAGAAAATGAAAGTGAGATAAAAAATAAAAAATAAAGAAAATGACAGGATTAAGACTATCTCCCGTGGAGGATTCTCGTGATTCATAAAAAAACACTACAATAGAAGCTAAATAAATGGAGATATAATTTTGATAAAAAATAAAAAGAAAGTATAAAGGATAATAAAAAAGAAAATTAATGTGTGAGAAAAAATAAAATGGTAGGAACAGGAGTGTCTCCCATAGAGAATACCCACAGTTCATAAAAAATTTTCTTTTGTAATGAAACTTATTAATAAAAACAAATAATGAGAGAAAATATTTAAATATCATAATAAAAAAGTAAATGAAAGTGAGATAAAAAATAAAAGAAAAAAGAAAACAACATGATTAAGATTGCCTCCCGTGGAAGATTCCCGTGATTAAAAAAACACTACAATATAAGCTAAATAAATGATGATATACTTTTGATAAAAAATAAAAAGGATAATAAAAAAAGAAAATTAATGTGTGAGAAAAACTAAAATAGTAAGAACAGGACTGTCTCTCGTGGAGAATACCCACAGTTCATAAAAAATTTCTTTTATAATAAAATATATTAATAAAAACGAATAATGAGAGAGATATTTTAATATAATAAAAAAAATTAAAGTGAGTTAAAAAATGACAGGATTAAGACTCCCTCCCGTGGAGGATACCCGTGATTCATAAAAATAAACACTACCATAAAAGATAAATATAAGGAGATAAAATTTTGATTAAAAAAAACTCCAAGGGGTTGGTCAAGTGGAGCAAGATAGGGTCTCGTATCTGACAGGTCGCAGGTTCGAACCCTCACTCGTCCCCTTGGGGTGAGGTAAAATGTAAGTACCTCTTTAAGTGCTCAAAGAGCCCGGAGGCTTTTCCTGCCTTGGACTGAGGCACCATCCTCTCACCCTAAATTTTATTCACCTAAAAAAAATTTGATAAAAAATAAAAGAAAGTAAAAAGGATAATAAAAAAATAAAATTAATGTGTGAGAAAAAATAGTAGGAACATGGCGGTCTCCCGTGGAGAATATTCGCAGCTCATAAAAAATTTCTTTTATAATGAAACATATTATTAAAAATGAATAATGAAAGGAAATATTTTAATATCGTAATAAAAAAATGAAAGTAAGATAAAAAATAAAAGAAAAAAGAAAATGACAGGATTAAGACTGTCTCCCGTGGAGAATACCCGTAATAAAAAACACTACAATAGAAGGTAAATAAATAGAGAATTATTTTTGTAAGTAATAATAATAATAATAAAATAGTAATAAATAAAGTATGATATTAAATTAAAACCAGAAAAGAAAAACACAAACATACAAACATATTGGAAATATTAAAATAATTTAAAAAAAAAAGAGATAAAACTGAGAAAGAGAAGATGTTTGAAAAAAATAAATTGAAAAAAAGAAGAAAAGCGCATAGGATGAGAAAAAGCTGAGAGAGAGAAGATGTTAAAAAAAGAAAGAAAAAGGATAGAGTTTTCTTATAGATACAGTAGATTAGATAGATTTTGATATGTAATTTGTTTCCCTGTAATAGGTTGGAGTATCCCTTGCACTCTCTTTTAATGAATTTTTGCTTATAAAAAAATTACTTATTAAATTAATAAACATTTTTTGCATTCCATAATAATTTTAAAATTAAAATATATTATAAATTATTTAAGGGAAATCATATTTTATTATTTATAAAGAAGACATGCATAAATAATAAAGATGAAACATTTTACACTATAAAATATTATAGAAATAAATTATGTGAGTTTAAGACACATCATTATTAATATTTATTAATTTGATATGGTAACTCTAAATTTATACTTTTAAAAGATTGTGATCCTACTAAAAAAAATTCAAAATTTATGATTGATTAAAGGCAACTTGACCTATCACTACGGCCAATGAAATTCACCACGGCCACTTTATCAATCTCAGATACCGTTAATGGTGGAGTGCATATACTATGAAATTTTAACTTAAGCTTAGAGCTTCCACAATGGAGCAATTACATTTGAGTGCTTCCAATGGGACCCATCTATACATATATCACTTATTTTTACTCTTTCTATCTCTACAATGGAGTAACTCTCTTTAGGTGTTTCCCAATATACAATAACTCATTTTTTTATTATTTATTGGTTGATTTATAAGTTGCTTTAGCTAGCAACCTTAGCCAAGGAAGCAATTTTTTTCAATTGCTTCCAATGACAATTGCTCAAGAAGTAACATTGCTTCACTGGCATAGTTACTTCGATTAAAGATGCTCTTAATACTAATTGTTAAAGGCAACTTGGCCAGGGTATGTGTGCACACTTACAGACGCTTCGTTTGGGACAAAAGAAAATGCGGAAAAAGAAAACAAAGACCCTGAAATGGGAGAGAAAAGACAGTTTTACACAGTTTGATAGTTGAAGAAAACACGAGGAAAGAAAATAAAAATACTAGGCCCCACCAAAATAATTTTCATCTCTCCCTTGCGAAGAAAATGGCTTAAAGTTGAGAGTACACCATAAAAGACAAAATTACCCTCTCCAATTGTTATTTTTTAGCCTCAGTTCTCTTAGCTTATTCGAGTGAAGCTTCTGATGGCCAATTATTATGGCCATTGCAACAATAATAAATTAATTTTATACTTTTCTTTCTTCTCATTTTCTTTTCAACCAAACAAACTCAATCATCTCATTTCCATTTCACTTTCTTTCTACATATTTTCTTTTATATAACCAAACAAAGGGAAAGAGTGAGGGGTGCGCTAATTAGATCTCCACACCACGGCATATTTTTGCAACTTATTGTTTTTCTATATTTTTCTCCAAATTATTCTCGTATATTGATAACCATTCTTCTTCAAATTAATCTAGTACACCATTGTTAATATGGAAAGGAGAAATGTGAATAAGGGGAGCAATAGAAGTATTGTTGTGAAGGAAGAAAAATATTTGTTCAGTTGAAGGTGAAAGGATGGATGGGCACGCAATCTCATAATTTGGGGATTTTAATCCCAACAATTTATTAAGATGTGATAGTTGAGAATGATTATTCTTATTCTCACGTAAAAAAAATCATTCTCACTTAATATATCCCTTTTATATATAAATTCACTTGAACAATGTACTGCCTGTTGCTCTTTCATAGATTTTTGGCACATATGATCGAATCTATTATTATGACATAGAAAACGAATTTGTTTTAAGTGAAAAAAAATTGAAGCCGCTTAATATGCATAGTGATATGTGAGGAATGCAATAATTATATTTTTTTATCCCCATTTTTTTTAAGTATGTTTTTTTATCTTTTTCTCATTAATCATTTTAGGATCTGCAATAAAACTTTTCATTTCAATCTGAAAAACTTTGAAGGATACTACTAAATTTTTTAAAAAATCTAAAAATTTCAATTTAAAAGATTATGCTTCCCACCAATTTTTTTTTAAAGAAAGCCAAAAGTTTTGCTTATATATAAATTTCTGACTAGCCAAAAGAAAGTATATCTAAAACAATTGTACTAAGTATGTTTTTGGATTGACGTTTGCAAATTTGAGTTTAGATGAACATAATTTATTGGACGTGATTTGAAGTGAACTTGAGTTTATATAAACGTGATTTTATATTTGAATAATTTGTTGTAAACATGAGTTTAAGAAAGTGAATGTTGTTTGGATGATATTTTATAAATCACGTTTGCAGATATAATTATTAAAAGGGACATGTCTTTGTTTGTCACATAAATTTCCATTTTATTAAAATAAGTATATAATTGATTTTAATACTAAAAAATAAAGATATTTACACCAATTTTTATTTATTTAAAAGTATTAAGAATATGCATGATTTATGATTGATTGGGTGAACCCTTGATGAATTCTTGAGTGAAATTGAAGAGGATATTGAGAGTAATGAAAAGGGGGTAATTAGGGATTTAATGATTTGGGGTTTTGATGGATTAGTTGTATAATCTGTGAAAAGATTGATGTTTTACTGAGTTTTGGTTAATATAAACGCATATGAATGATATTTTAACAAAGAGGATTGATTGGAGATTGAATAGAGAGGTTTAGAGGTGATAAAAATCATGAGAACTGCGATCTGCGTCGCGAGTAATCGATTACAGAGGTCTGTAATCGATTACCCGGGTCTTCTGGGTAGCCTGGAAGTGCTGTTTGTTTGCGGGCAATCGATTACAGAGATGCTGTAATCGATTACCAGAGTGATTGCTTGCGGGTAATCGATTACAGAGATGTTGTAATCGATTACAGAGGGGTTGTAATCGATTACCAGAGGCTTTGTTTGCAGGTAATCGATTACTGGAGGTTGGTAATCGATTACCAGTGTGGATTTTGTGATCTTAGTGCTTGATGATGATTGTTATACTTGGATTTTGGTGTGACTTTGATGATATGATTATACCTTTGATGAGTAGATGTTTATTATGATAATGATGATGATGTGTATAACCTTATGAGAGGTGTGAGTTGATGATTGATTGATGATGCTTATGATGATCTATGATGATGATTATGATGCTTATGTGATGATGATAATGATGATGATGTTTGACGATGCTTATGACGATTATGATGATGATGATTGATGATGTTTGTGATAATTTATGATATTTGATGTTGAAACGATGATTTATATAATGATGTCTGACGATGAATATGATGATGTATGATAATGATGTTTGACGATGAATATGATGATGTATGATGATGATGATGTTAATGATGATGTATATCACTTTATGATGATGATACCTGAGTTGTGCGAACCCAACGAGGGGGTACAACTTAGGAGAGATGCCTTGTGCATATGTGATGATACCTGAATTGTGCGGGCCCAACGAGGGGGTACAACTCAGTAGGTGAACTGCACGGGCCCAACGAGGGGGTGCAGGGGACCATGATGGGGCATTCGATGCACGGGCCCAACGAGGGAGTGCAACCTAGGGTCGAATGTCGTTGTGCGGGCCCAACGAGGGGGTACAACCTATCGGATGGTGTGGTGACACCGGTAGACTATCTTGGTACTAACTAGGGTGATTAATGAGGTGCGCCCATTGTGCGGAGTTCCAAGTCATGATCTTTGGGACGATGTTGTTGAGTTTCGGTGCATGTGATGATGGATAAATATGTGTTATGATTGATGATGAAAATGAGTTATATGATGATGTTATGAGTAATAATGATGAAATGAGTATATTGTGTTGAGAATAGAGTATATGCTTTTTCTTGGTGAATTATGATGTGTGATTTATATATATTATGATGAGGATATTAATGATTTGTTATATGATGAATTATAGGTGATTATTATATATATGATTAATTACTTGAGGTTTGAGTATGTGGTGTGATCAATAATGATGTTGTTATATGAGGGTGAGGATAGGGTAGTCTCCTATATGTGTGTATAAGTAGTATTATTTTCCTCACCGTTACACTGTGGTTATTTTACAGGTGATGATGATGACACGACTGGTGTCGAGTTTTGATCAAAAGGGAGTGTTGCTCTGGTATATGTGACATCAGGGCATATTATTGGGGGTTCTTTTCTTTATGTTTCTGGTTAGGAAGAATTTTGTAAACTGTTTTAGATGCCATACACGGCAAGTAGGATGTTTTGTTATTTCTATTCTGGAGATTCCGCTGCTTGAGTATTTTGAATACATTTGAGTTCTATTTTTATTTTAACGGAGTTGTTTTTGAAGCAATGAGTTTTTTAATGAAGATTTATGTGAACCTTTTTACCCGTCATGGGACGTAACCTTTTCTACACTTCGATTTATTAAATATATACGAGTTTGGGGTAGAAGGGTGCCACATTAGTTGGTATCAAAGCAGGTCGGTTCACCGGCCTTGAGTTATGAGTTTACTGTGCTTCTGTGGTGCTAATGTGTTATGTTGATTGAGTGAATTATATTGCTTTGAGTTAACTATTTGTTTGATTGGTCGGTTCATCGACCTTGAGTTATGTGTTTGTTGTGCTTCTGTGGTGTTATTGTGATGATTGATTGATTGAATTGTGTCGTTTTGATTTGATTGTTTGATTGATTCCCCTACTTTTTTGTGAATAAAAAAAGTGATGACTAGAAGAGGTGGGAATAATCGTGTAATTGCTGAAGCCTTAATGGCTATGACACAGGCTGTTGGGAACCTGAACCAACATCAGGAGGTGGATTGGCTTGCTCGGTTCCAGAGGAACCATCCACCTACTTTTCGTGGGGGTTATGACCCCGATGGTGCTGCTGACTGGATCTTCGAGAGCGAGAAGATTTTTAGAGCGATGAACTGCCCGTTGGTGCAAAAGGTTACGTTGGCTGCGTTCATGTTATCAGGAGATGCCGGGTTCTGGTGGCAGAGCACCTATCAAAGGATGATCGGTGAGGGCACCGCGTTGAGCTGGGATAACTTCAAAGGGTTGTTCCTTGAGAAGTACTTTCCTCACGATATCCGTAACAAGAAGCAGATCGAGTTTCTGGAGTTAAAGCGAGAGGATGGCACTGTGGCGGACTACGTATCCAAGTTTGAAGCGTTAATTCGATTCTATTCGACATATGAGGGTAGTGCTGTTGTTAGTGAGATACCTGTAGTGTGTGAGTATCCTGAGGTGATTGCTAATAGCGTGTCTAGTCTACCACCTGAGAGAGAGATAGAATTTTCCATAGACGTAGTACCGGGAACGGGACCGATTTCAACTGCACCTTATAGGATGGCACCCATAGAATTAGCAGAGCTTAAGAAACAATTAGAAGACTTGTTAGAGAAGAAGTTTGTGAGGCCTAGTGTATCACCCTGGGGAGCGCCTGTGTTGTTAGTGAAGAAGAAGGATGGTAGCATGAGGTTGTATACAGATTACCGCCAGTTGAATAAGGTAACCATTAAGAATAGGTATCCCTTTGCCTAGGATTGATGACCTGGTGGATCAATTAGTGGGGGCATGTGTGTTTAGCAAGATAGATCTTAGGTCGGGCTATCACCGGATTAGAGTTAAGGAAGAAGATATACCTAAGACTGCTTTTAGAACTAGGTATGGGCACTATAAGTATCTAGTAATGCCTTTTGGTGTGACTAATGCTCCTGCAATTTTTATGGATTACATGAACAAGGTTTTTCACCCTTACTTGGATAAATTCGTAGTTGTCTTCATGGATGATATACTAATTTATTCCAAAACTAAGGAGGAGCATGAGGAACCTTTAAAGGTAGTGCTTCAGATTCTTAAGGATAAACAACTATATGCTAAGATGTCCAAATGTGAGTTTTGGTTAGAGGAGGTGAGTTTCTTAGGTCATGTGATTTCTAAAGGAGGTATAGGTATAGATCCTTCTAAGGTAGATGCAGTGCTTAAGTGGGAGGTTCCTAAGTCAATGAGTGAGATTAGAAGTTTCCTTGGGTTGGCTGGGTACTAAAGAAGATTCATAGAGGGGTTTTCTAAGTTAGCTTTACCTATGACTGAGTTGACTAGGAAAGGAGTTGCCTTTGTGTGGAATAGTAAGTGCGAGTCTAGCTTCCAAACCCTTAAGGAAAAGTTGACTAGTGCACCAGTGTTAGTGTTGTCGGACCTTAGTAAATCCTTTGTAGTGTACTGTGAATCTGTGATGCCTCTAAGATGGGTTTAGGTGGAGTGTTAATGCAAGAGGGTAAAGTAGTAGCATATGCTTCTAGGCAATTGAAAATCCATGAGAGAAACTACCCTACCCATGACCTAGAGTTAGCAGCTGTAGTGTTTGTGTTGAAGATGTGGAGGCATTACTTGTATGGGTCAAAATTTGAGGTTTTTAGTGACCATAAAAGCCTTAGATACTTGTTTGATCAGAAAAAGCTGAACATGAGACAAAGAAGGTGGTTAGAGTTCCTAAAGGACTATGAATTTGAGTTGAGTTACCATCCCGGTAAGGCTAATGTAGTGGCTGATGCTCTAAGTAGGAAATCTATTCATGTTAGTTCCCTGATGATTAAGGAAATGGATCTTTTAACCCAATTTAGGGATTTGAGTTTAGCCTGTGAGGTGACTTCTGATAGTGTGAGGTTAGGGATGACTAGAGTAAGTAATGATCTGTTGAAGGATATTAGCAAAGCTCAATTGGAGGATCCGTTTTTGGTGCTTAGGCGAGAGGCTATAGAAGGGGGCAATGGTGGGGAGTTTATTCTAGGTACCAATGGGGTAGTGAGGTTTGGAGACCGAGTGTGTGTGCCTAGTGAACCTACCATTAAGCATTTAGTGCTTGAAGAGGGTCATAGAAGTAAGCTTAGTTTTCACCCAGGATCGACTAAGATGTATCAAGACTTGAAGAAAGTGTTTTGGTGGCCTACGATGAAGAGAGACATAGAAGATTTTGTGAGTGCTTGTATAGTGTGCCAAAAGTCTAAGGTAGAACATCAAAAGCCTTCAGGATTGCTTCAACCCTTAAGTATACCTGAGTGGAAGTGGGATAGTATCTCTATGGACTTTGTAGTTTCCTTGCCTAAGACTGTAAGGGGGCATGAATCTATTTGGGTCATTGTGGATAGGTTAACTAAGAGTGCTCATTTCCTTCCCATTAACATTAAGTACTCCTTAGAGAAACTAGCTCAAATCTACATCAGTGAGATTGTGAGGTTGCATGGCATACCATCTAGTATAGTTTCAGATAGAGATCCCAGGTTTACCTCTAGATTTTGGGAGAGTTTGCAGCAGGCCTTGGGGACCCAACTTAGGCTTAGTTCAGCTTATCACCCTCAGACTGATGGTCAGACCGAGAGAACCATTCAATCCTTAGAGGATTTGCTTAGAGCTTGCGTGTTAGACAAAGGGGGTAGTTGGGACAGTTTCTTACCTTTGATAGAGTTTACTTATAACAATAGTTTTCACTCTAGCATAGGTATGGCGCCTTATGAGGCATTGTATGGTAGGAGGTGTAGAACACCCTTGTGTTGGTGTGAGCCGGGTGAGGGTCTTGCGTTAGGACCGGAGATAGTGCAGCAAACCACTGATAAGGATAGGATAATCCAGGAGAGGATGAGGACAGCTCAGAGTAGGCAGAAGAGCTATGCTGATAAAGGAGGAAGGAGTTAAAATTCAAAGAAGGTGACCATGTATTCCTGAAAGTCACTCCGTGGACTGGGGTTGATAGGGCATTAAAGTCTAGAAAGCTTACACCTCGATTCATTGGTCCTTACCAAATTCTCAAAAGAGTCAGCAGTGTTGCCTATCAGATTGCTTTACCTCGACACTTGTCAAACCTTTATAATGTTTTCCATGTTTCTCAACTCCGAAAATACATTCATGATCCTTCGCATGTGATTGAGTCGGATCACCTTGAGATTAAGGAAAACCTGACGGTGGAAACCATGCCGGTGAGAGTTGAGGATCGGAGGGTGAAACAACTTCGAGGTAAAGAAATTCCTTTAGTTAAGGTAATCTGGGAAGGACCTACACCTGAGAGTGCTACTTGGGAATTTGAAGAGAAGATGAAGGAGTCCTATTCAGAGTTATTCGCTTCAGGTAAACATTCGAGGACGAATTTTCTTTTTAGGAGGGGAGAGTTGTAACATCCTGAATTTTTATTAAGTAAAATAAAATAAAAATAATAGAGGAGAAGAAATAAATAATTAAATAAATAAATAATAGAATTAATACTATGAGTAGTTTTATCCATAAAGTTAATTTAAATTTAAAAGAGGATAAGGGGGGTTGAGAATGGGCCCAAGCCCAATTAGGCATTTTAGTAAGGAGGGGTTATCAGTTCACCCTAATCCTTATTCGTATAATCGTCAGAGAGCGAAACGTTAAGGAGGGGAGAAACCAGATCTCAAGAGGAGGTTGCTGAAGAGTAATCATCAAGAATCAAGTCAGAATCTTCTTTGCTGTTCGATCTTCACTTCAAGGTACAGTGGGGGAGAGGGTGTTGCTTGTATGTGCATGTAGGGGTGCTTGGGTAGTAATTTAAGACTACAAATTCGTATGAATATATGTTATAATTGAGAATGAATGATGAAACTGTTGATTTATGATTGATTGGGTGAATCTTGATGAATTCTTGAGTGAAATTGAAGAGGATGTTGAGAGTAATGAAAATGGGGTAATTAGGGATTTGATGATTTGGGGTTTTGATGGATTAGTTGTATAATCTGTGAAAAGATTGATATTTTACTGAGTTTTGGTTGATATAAACGCATATGAATGATATTTTAACAAAGAGGATTGATTAGAGATTGAATAGAGAGGTTTAGAGGTGATAAAAATCGTGAGAACTGCGATCTGCGTCGCGGGTAATCGATTACAGAGGTCTTCTGGGTAGCCTGGAAGTGCTGTTTGTTTGCGGGTAATCGATTACAGAGATGCTGTAATCGATTACAGGAGTGATTGCTTGCAGGTAATCGATTACAGAGATGTTGTAATCGATTACCAGAGGCTTTGTTTGCAGGTAATCGATTACTGGAGGTTGGTAATCGATTACCAGTGTGGATTTTGTGATCTTAGTGCTTGATGATGATTGTTATACTTGGATTTTGGTGTGACTTTGATGATAGGATTATACCTTTGATGAGTAGATGTTTATTATGATAATGATGATGATGTGTATAACCTTATGAGAGGTGTGAGTTGATGATTGATTGATGATGCTTATGATGATCTATGATGATGATTACGATGCTTATGTGATGATGATGATTATGATGCTTTATAATGATTATGATGATGATGATTGATGATGTTTGACGATGCTTATGACGATTATGATGATGTTTGTGATAATTTATGATATTTGATGTTGAAACAATGATTTATATAATGATGTCTGACGATGAATATGATGATGTATGATAATGATGTTTGACGATGAATATGATGATGTATGATGATGATGTTAATGATGATGTATATCACTTTATGATGATGATGATACTTGAGTTGTGCGGACCCAACGAGGGGGTACAACTTAGGAGAGATGCCTTGTGCATATGTGATGATACCTGAATTGTGCGGGCCCAACGAGGGGATACAACTCAGTAGGTGAACTGCACGGGCCCAACGAGGGGGTGCAGGGGACCATGATGGGGCATTCGATGCACGGGCCCAACGAGGGGGTGCAACCTAGGGATGATGATTTGTACTGGCCCAACGAGGGTAGAGTCGAATGTCGTTGTGCGGGCCCAACGAGGGGGTACAACCTATCGGATGGTGTGGTGACACCGGTAGACTATCTTGGTACTAACTAGGGTGATTGATGAGGTGCGCCCTTGTGCGGAGTTCCAAGTCATGATCTTTGGGACGATGTTGTTGAGTTTCGGTGCATATGATGATGGATAAATATGTGTTATAATTGATGATGAAAATGAGTTATATGATGAAGGATGAACATGTGTTATATTTGATGTTGAAATTGAGTTATATGATGATGCTATGAGTAATAATGATAAAATGAGTATATTGTGTTGAGAATAGAGTATGTGCTTTTTCTTGGTGAATTATGATGTGTGATTTATATATATTATGATGAGGATATTAGTGATTTGTTATATGATGAATTATAGGTGATTATTATATATATGATGAATTACTTGAGGTTTGAGTATGTGGTATGATCAATAATGATGTTGTTATATGAGGGTGAGGATAGAGTATAGCCTCCTATGTGTGTGTATGAGTAATATTCTTTTCCTCACCGTTACACTGTGGTTATTTTACAGGTGATGATGATGACACGACTGGTGTCGAGTTTAATTTGATCAAAAGGGAGTGTTGCTCTAGTACATGTGACATCAGGGCATATTATTGGGGGTTCTTTTCTTTATGTTTCTAGTTAGGAAGAATTTTGTAAACTGTTTTAGATGCCTTACACGACAAGTAGGATGTTTTGTTATTTCTATTCTGGAGATTTCGCTGTTTGAGTATTTTGAATACATTTGAGTTCTATTTTTATTTTAACGGAGTTGTTTTTGAAGCAATGAGTTTTTTAATGAAGAGTTATGTGAAGTTTTTTACCCGTCGTGGGACGTTACCTTTTCTACACTTCGATTTATTAAACATATACGAATTTGGGGTAGAAGGGTGTCACAAATATTTTTAAAACATAACTATGGAATATAACCATTGAAACAACCTTTTTACATTGTTGCACTAGGGCCGTAAATGAGTTGAGCTATTCGTGAATTATTTGGCATATATTTTTTTTCTTGAAAATTCAAATCACATTTTTTTCATTTCTTTTCAAATCATTCTTGTAACTTTCAAATCATTTATGTAACTTTCATTATTACTTTTATGTAATAAGAAAAATCATTATGTATTTTTTATTAACAAGCACGGTCATTTGTTTCATTGTAAATTATACACGATGGCCATGAAACTGACTGTTTCCAAGCTACCACTCAAGGGACAAAGCTGAAGCCCATGAAGGGTAAAAATGCAATTGAAAAAGTGACCTTGAGAGTGCCCTCTAAACTCGCGTATTCACATACGTAAAAGCTCAAAAATATCACATCTACTTAAACTCAAGTTCTCATTCTAACTCACATCATGGATACTAATCCAAACAGTACAAAAATTATACAACTCACGATTTTACCAAGGATGTGAAGGTTTAGTTGGGTTAGACGCCAATCTAAACATAGCCTAAAATTCTTCTCAGTTTGATTTTTTTAAAAGGAAATCAAGTGTATCTCTCTTCACTTTTTATCTTCTCAGTTTTACTTTGTAGCTTCCGCGCCGGTATATTAATCCTAGTCAGTTCCCCCTTTTAAAATTATAAGTTTCCCTCACTACCAGAAAAGTATATATTAAAGACAAAATTTAGAGACGGAACTAGAATATACCTAATTATGACGGAACAACTATTTTGTTTTTTGATTTAAAAAAAAAAACTATTTTGTTTTTTAAAAGATGGAATTTTCTGTCTTAACTGTATTTCGTCTCTAAATACTTTAAATTATTTTAGAGATGGAATTTAGAGACGAAAGTTTTCTTTGTCTCATAAATTCCGTCTCTAAATTATAAAATAGTAATACTTAATTTAATGGTTAGAGACGGAATTTAGAGAAGGAATTATTTTTTCTTTGTCAATTCCATCTATAATTTTATCTCCAACGTTGAATTGAGAAATACTATAACTTTGATATGTTAGAATAAATTTTGATATCATGCTTAACCATTTGATCAAAGTTTAAATTTTTTGAAAATTATTTTATTATTAATAATATGTTTTATATCAAAATAAGAATTATTATCATGTAATAATTAAATGACAAAATATATATATGTATGTATTTATGAGAAATTAAAAACAAGATATTAAAAATATTATTATTAGTTTGAAATATATTTATTATATTATTCATGAGTGACTTATATACCTTTTATAATTTTTGAATCATTTTAAAATTTACAAATATTTTTTTAACTCTACAAATCTAATAATGTTTTTGTCCTTTAATTTTTAAAGAATGTTTTTTGAAATATTCTATACCTTTTAATTTAAATTTTTAATTTAATTTACCTAAATTTAGAAATATAATTTTTCATGATTAATTTATTTTATCTTTTATTATTAGATCTTAGTTAAACATATCAAAATGATTTTTATCATGAACCTATCAGATTCTATCTTCTAACATATTCTGTTGAAAATCAACTCATAATATATTATGATAATTAATTTTAAAGGGAGTGACTATTAAATTTTTTACGTACTCGAACGTATCCTTCTATCAATTAAGTTAATTAAATAAAATAATTTATATTATTTTAACCTAATTTTACTTAATTGATTGAATTTGATTGGTTTAGTTTTTAATTATTTTTTAAATATATTTTATCCAATTTAATTTACAATCAAATGTAATTAACACAAAATTTTAAAGAACTAAAGTCTATTTAATAAATCATACATATAATATAATAAAATGATTATAAAAATAGTTATAAATATAATGAAGAAACTTAGAATTAATAAATATCATAATAGCATAATAATTTCATATTGAAAATTAAACATTACAAGAAATTCGGGTATTAGCAACAGTCAAATGCCGTCTCTACAATGCAATTAGCGACGGCCACAGGGACATTGTTAAAATGCCTGTCGTTAATACCGTAGCAACGAACAAAAACAGTCGTCGCTACGTAGCATCTGCTTACCCGTCACTAAAGTCGTCGCTATGCTGAAGATCGTCACAAAGTGATAAGATCAAAGGTCGTCGCTAAGTCGTCACATAGTAGGTCGTCGCTACCATTTATTTTATTTTTTTAAAAAAATTATAACTAGTGACGGCCATGACCGTCGCTAACGATGATATTAATTTTTTAATTAATTTAGGATTTTATATTTAATTTTATTTTAATTTACAATTGAATTATTACAGAACTTCAAATTTTTATTTATTTTATAAATTTATATCATATTTGTTAACGAACTAAAATATAAAGAAAAACAATAAATACTATATGAAAACATCTATATAGTGTGTTTGTGTATAAACATTATATATACAAAGTGTATAAAAACGTGATACAATAAAAAAAACCATGGCTGACGGCGACGATGCTGCTGTGGTCGTGGGCCACGATCCTCATCCACGGGCTGGTCATCCAGGTCACCATCATAGTGCGGGTGCGGCTGAGTCTGACTGTAGCTGGTAGAACCACCTGCGCTGCGGGCATCCAGAACTATCTGTAACTATTGTCGGAGTCATGCGAAGTCCTCCTCCAATCGTGCGTACTGAACCTGACAATGATTAGCCCTCTCTTCAGCTCGGCTAGCCTGCAGCTTTGCTTCAATGACTTCCTGACACAACGCCTCGTCAGATGAATGCAGTGACCCGTCGCTCCCGCTGGTGTGGGCCCGAGACTCTTGAGTGAGGTTGGTCACACCTAGACGAATGTTGGTTGACAAGTCCTCGGTGCCACGACAACGGCCTCGAGTCTTGCCACCAACAACATCCTTCCAGATTTGTAGCTTGGTGGACCCACTAGTGATGGTGTTGTCTCTCATCTATGACTCCACCTCCCTCAGGCGATCATGGTAATTTGTCTATTAAGTAGAGATAAACATATAATTAGTTAGTTATTATATTGCAAATATATCTATTTATATAAAAAAATTAGTACATTGACTTACATATGTGGATCGCGCTCGGTCGTCTGCCCAACCACCACACTTTTTTGTGTAGGTGGTCACAAAAAACTCATCGGGATCTACATCCCACCCAAGTTGTTGTCGCTACATAGAAAAATTACACTAATCAATTATTTTAATTACAAATACAAAAATAATATATAAGAGTAGATTTTTACATACCATATCCAGCGCGGCCTTAATGTGGGCCTTGCGACCCGTGGTGTGGACCGCCCCGCCTTGACGAGAAGCCCGAATGCTCTTGTTACGAGTGGACTTTCCCTTGAACTCATCAGAGGTCTAGTAGGCCAAAAGACCCTCTCAGGCCTCCTCACCACAGCAAGTGGGTCTAGTCCCACTCGTCCGGGCCTTGTTCTGCATATCCCGAAGGCGTCGAGCAATCCTCTACTTGTACACCTTAATTCGGGCCTCGTCCTTAGGGACCCAAGTAACTCTGCTCTGTAAAAAAAACTTTTAGGGTTAATCATTTGAAAATATCATAACAAGTTAAAAAAAATAATGTAAAATGAAAACATTTTACCGTGAACTTCTCCCACCATTTGTCCCTCACATCCTTCGGGGTGACCTCCCACAAATAGTGAGGACCACGGAATTGTGAGCGAATCACATGATCAATGGCCACGATAGGAGGTTGTTAGGCACCCAACTGCAAAATAAATAAATTCAATGTTAACACTGCAACTTGTAAAAATTCAAAATATTAAAGAAATGTAAAAATTGTAGAAACTCATTGTGACACCCTTCTACCCCAAACTCTAATACATTTAGTAAATCGAAATATAGAAAGAATAGTGTCCCACAACGGGTAAAAAGGTTCACATAACTCTTCATTAAAAACATCATTGTTTCAAAACAATTCAATTAAAATAAAAATAGAACTCAAATGTTTTCAAAGTACTCAAGCAGCGGAAACTCCAGAATAGAAATAACAAAACATCCTACTTGTCGTGTAAGGCATTTAAAAATGTTTACAAAATCCTTCCTAACTAGAAACATAAAGAAAAGAACCCCCAAAGATAGCCCTGATGTCACATGTACCAGAGCAACACTCCCTTTAATCAAAACTCGACACCAGTCGTGTCATCATCATCACTTGTAAAATAGCCACAGTCTAACGGTGAGGAAGAGAATACTACTCATACATACACATAGGAGTTACCCTATCCTCACCCTCATATAACAACATCATTATTGATCACACCACATACTCAAATAACGAATAATTCATCAGGTAATAATCATCTATAAATCATCATATAACAATTCATCGATATCATCATATAAATCCCACAACATCATTCACCAAAGAAACACATACTCTATTCTCAACACAATATACTCATTTCTTCATTATTGCGCATGGCATCATCATATAATTCAATTTCAACATCAATATAACACAGGTTCATCCATCATCATATAACTCATTTTCATCATCAATTATAACTCATAGCATCATCATCATATACACTGAAATTCATCAACATCGTCCCAAGGATCAAGACTTGGAACTCCGCACAATGGGCGCACCTCGTCAATCACCCTAGTTGGTGCCAAGATAGTCTATCGGTATCACCACACAATCCGATAGGTTGTACCCCCTCGTTGGGCCTGCACAACGACATTCGACCCTAGGTTGCACCCCCCCGTTGGGTCAGTACAAATCATCATCCCTAGGTTGCACCCCCTCGTTGGGCCTATGCATCGAACGCCCCATCAAGGTCTCTGCACCCCCTCGTTGGGTCCGCACAACTCAGTTCACCTCTTGAGTTGTACCCCCTCGTTGCGCCCGCCCAATTCAGGTATCATCACATATGCACAAGGCATCTCTCCTAAGTTGTACCCCCTCATTGGGCCCGCACAACTCAGGTATCATCATCATCATAAAGTGATATACATCATCAATAGCATCATCATCATACATCATCATATTCATCGTCAACATCATTATTTAAATCATCGTTTCATCATCAAATATCATCATCATAAATTATCACAAACATCATCAATCATCATCATCATAATCATCATAGCATCATAACCATCATCATCATTATCATAATAAACATCTACTCATCAAAGGTATACTCATATCATCAAAGTCACACCAAAACCCAAGTATAACAATCATCATCAAGCACTAAGATCACAAAATCCACACTGGTAATTGATTACCAGCCTCCAGTAATCAATTACCTACAAACAAAGCCTCTGGTGATCGATCACAACCCCTCTGTAATCGATTACCTGCAAGCAAACACACTGGTAATCGATTACAACATCTCTGTAATCGATTACCTGCAAGCAATCACTCTGGTAATCGATTACAGCATCTCTTTAATCGATTACCCGCAAACAAACAGCACTTCCAGGCTACCCAGAAGACCCTGGTAATCGATTACAGACCTCTGTAATCGATTACCCGCGACGCAGATCACAGTTCTCACAATTTTTATCACCTCTAAACCTCTCTATTCAATCTCTAATCAATCCTCTTTGTTAAAATATCATTCATATGCATTTATATCAACCAAAACTCAGTAAAACATCAATCTTTTCACAGATTATACAACTAATCCATCAAAACCCCAAATCATCAAATCCCTAATTACCCCGTTTTCATTACTCTCAATATCCTCTTCAATCTCACTCAAGAATTCATCAAGATTCATCCAATCAATCATAGATCAATAGTTTCATCATTCATTCTCAATTATAACATATATTCATACAAATTTGTAGTCTTAAATTACTACCCAAGCACCCCCGCATGCACATACAAGCAACACCCTCTCCCCCACCGTACCTTAAGTGAAGAACAAACAACAGCAAGGAAGATTCTTTCTTGGTTCTTGATGATCACTCTCCAGCAATCTCCTCTTGAGACTTGGTTTCTCCCCTCCTTAGCGTTTCGCTCTCTAACGATTTGGAAAAACAAGGATTGTGAATCGGTAACCCCTCCTTACTCAATTGTCTATATGGGCTGGGCCCACTCACCACCCCTTATCCTCTTTTTAAATTCAAATTAATTTTATGGATAAAATTACTCATAATATTAATCCTTATTAATTATCTATTTATTTCTTCTATTTTACTAATTTAATTTAATTAATTTTGTTTACTAAAATTCAGGATGTTACACTCATCATTTACCATAAGGCTAGTTGATAACCCTATTGTGACAGTCCCACTCATGATCGGCGCTGAAGCTGGTACCCAGGTGCGGAGGCTGTTGTACATAAGGCTCCTCGTCAGCCTCCGCATCAATGTCAGCCTGTGGGTCACCCCCACCCTCCGAATCAGAAATATGTGGCAGGTCATCCTCTGGCAGCTAATGACCTACCTTGGGGGGAACCTCCTAATATCCCGGAATAGGGATTAACCCCATCCGCTCCATGAAGGCTCCAGCTGATGCAGCAGGCTGGGAAACCTTTGCAGGGGTGGGCACCACGTCCAGTGAAGGGGCAGATGACACAGGCTGCTCTGGCAGCTGCTCAGGGAGAGGAGAGGGAGGTTGGTCCTATGATCTCGACGTAAGCGAGTTGCCTGTGCAGCAAGCTCGCTCGGAGGGATGAACTTCCCTCTAATAGGAGGGACCTTCTGTCCACCTCTACCACGCATACGCGGCATATTTACCTAATTTTAAAAAGGTTATATAACTAATTATATAAATTATAAATGATTATTATAAACAACAATAATAATTAAATTAAATATTATACAAGTCTATATATATATATGACTAATTAAGTTATATAACTAATTAAATTAAATAATAATTAAATATTATACAAGTCTATATATAACTAATTAAATCATATAACATAATTAACATATAACACTGATATAATTAAATTATTTTAACACTAATTAGATTAGATAACACTAATATAATTAAGGTATATTACACTAATATAATATAATTAAATTATATAACACTAATTAAATTATATAACACTAATATAATTAATTTATATAACACTAATTAACATATATTACACTAATTAAATTATATAAATAATTATATAAACCCTAAATGATTATTATAAAAAGCAATTAAAAAATAATGAAAACTAACCTGGATGGTGTTTAGCTGGTGTAGGGGGCGGCAGAGGCTGGAGGGAGGACAACGGCGATCGGAGGTAGGAAGCAGTTTCAGGGTTGTTTGAAGGTTTGAATCGATGGAAAAGACAGAAAGTTGAAAGGGATAAGGTTTGGGACAGTAGGGAGAAGGAGAGGGAGAAGGAGGGAGAAACAGAGAGGGGGAGGCCGGAGGGAGGAGGAACGAGGAAGAGGGAAGGGTTTTGTAGCGCGTAAGTTAATTTTAAACGTAACAACGGTCAGACCGTCGCTACGTTAAAAATTTTCTATGACGCGCCAAATTTAAATCTATTCTATTTCCTACTATTAATCTTGATTACATCAGGACACATGGCAATCTCTCCTTGACTCAAGTTCCCCGCCTAAACTTTTTTGGCTTTCCTTAAGTTTTTTTTTCCTTGATTTGTTTTGTATACTGTAGCTCTCTCTCTCTCTGTCTTTTCTTTTTCTTTTCCTCGCTATTTTTTTTTCTTCACACAATATTTTTATCTAATCTAATTTTCTTCTATCTATTCTATTTTTTTCTTTTATTTTTTTATCACAATTCATTTTATTTTTATAATTATTATATTAAACATTTTTTCTAATTATTTGTTTCAATTAATCTATTTCATTACGAAAGTCATTTTTATAAACTGTGATTATCCTCCATGGGAGACAGTTTTGCTTCTACCATTTTTATTTTTAATATTTTTATCTAATCTATTTCTCTTCTATCTATTCTATTCTTTTTATTTTGTTTCTTATCACAATTTTATTTTCTTTTTTATAATTATTATATTAAATATTTTCTCTAATTATTTGTTTCTATTAATCTATTTCATTACAAAAGTCTTTTTTTATGAATTGCGAGTATCCTCCACGGGAGGCAGTTCTGCTCCTACCGTTTTGTTTTTTTAATTCTCACACATGTGTTGATTTTCAATAAATTTAATGAGATTTTTCCAGTATATCATTTATCTCTCTATTTTATTTATTAATGTTTTAACTTATTATCTCTTTTATTTATTCGATTTATTTATTCTATTAACACTATATTAAAATTGTTCCCACGAAACATGTGTCATGTTTTCAAACTTCCTTTTTTTAAGTTTCTTTATTCTCACTTTAGTAGAATGGTTTTTTATGTAACAAATCACAAGTATCCTCCACGGGATACAGTCTTACTTCTGTATTTTTTCTTTTCTTTTTATTATCGTACTTTTGTCTTCTTTTTTTATTATTATGTTAAATATTTTCTCTAATTATTTGTTTCTTTTAATCTGTTTTATTACAAACGTAAATTTTTCATGAACTGCGAGTATCCTCCACGGGAGGTACTTCTGGTCCTACCATTTTTTTTGTTTTTTTGTTTTATTTTCACACATGTGTTAATTTTAAATAGATTTAATGAGATTTTTCTAATATATCATTTATCTCTATATTTTATTCATTAATGTTTTAACTTATTATCTCTTTATCTATTCGATTTATTTATTCTATTAACACTATATTAAAATTGTTCCCACGGTACATGTGTCGTGTTTTCAAACTTCCTTTTTTTAGTTTGTTTATATATTCTAACTTTAGTTAGTAGAATGGTTTTTTATGTAACGAATATCAAGTATCCTTCACGGGTCGGATCTTCTGTCTTTTTTCTTTTCTTTTTTTATCGCAGTTTGTTTTTTTATTATTATATTAAATATTTTCTCTAATTATTTGTTTCTTTTAATACGTGTCATTACAAAAGTAAATTTTTTATGAACTGCGATTATCCTCCATGGGAGGTAGTTCTGGTCCAACCGTTTTGTTTTTTATTCTCACACATGTGTTGATTTTCAATAAATTTAATAAGCTTTTTCCAATATATCATTTATCTCTCTATTTTATTCATTAATGTTTTAACTTATTATCTCTCTTATCTATTCGATTTATTTATTCCATTAACAATATATTAAAATTGTTCCCACGGTATAGGTGTTGAGTTTTGAAACTTCCTTTTCTCACTTTATTAATTCTCACTTTATTAAAATGGGTTTTTATGTAATGAATCACAAGTATCCACCACGGGATACAATCTTGCTTCTTTATTTTTATTTCTTTTTTAATCGCACTTTTGTTTTCTTTTTTATTAATATATTAAATATTTTCTCTAATTATTTGTTTCTTTTAATTTGTTTCATTACAAAAGTAAATTTTTTATGAACTGCGAGTATCCTCCACGGGAGGTAGTTCTGGTCCTACCGTTTTGCTTTTCATTCTCACATATGTGTTGATTTTCAATAAATTTAATGAGATTTTTCAATATGTCATTTATCTCTCTATTTTATTCATTAATGTTCTAACTTATTATATCTCTTATCTATTCGATTTATTTATTTATTCTATTAACACTATATTAAAATTGTTCCCACGGTACAAGTGTCGTGTTTTCAAACTTACTTTTTTTAGTTTGTTTATATATTCTCTCTTTAGTAAAATGGTTTTTTATGTTTAGTAAAATGGTTTTTTATGTAATGAATCACAAGTATCCTCCACGGGATATATACAAGCTTGCTTCTGTCATTTTTTTCTTTTATTTTAATTTTTATCACACTTTTATTTTCTTTTTATTATTATTATATATTATATTAAATATTTTCTCTAATTATTTATTTCTATTAATCTATTTCATTACAAAAGTAATTTTTTATGGACCACGGGAAATATTTCTCCTACTTTTTTCTTATATATTAATTTTCTTTTATTAGTATTATTATTATTATGTTAAAACAATTTTTCTCTTCATCAATTCCTGATTTTTAATTACATAAAAATAAAAAACTAAAAAATTAAAAATAAGATTTATGGTACCTAATATTTTATCTCGTGCGAAGCACGGACAGCAAAAATCATACCATCAATTTACCCGTGCGAAGGCACGGGTTACATACTAGTTTTAATAAAAAAAACGTAGATACAGCTAGGTCGTCGCTACATTTATTTTTTTAATTTTCAGAAATCAAAATTAGTTTTTTTGACGTAGCGCTACAGTGCGAAACGTAGCGACGATCAGACTGTCACAGCCTATTAATTGCACAACTGCGCGTTGAGTTGCGCATTTAATGCTTTAGCGACAACCTAGTAATGACTTGGTCGTCGCTACTAGTCGTCGCTATGTTTTCACGTCTAATTCAACGCATTCGTGTAGTGAAAACTGAATTAAAAAAATAACAATTATAACAATTAAATTTTAAAATATTAAAACACAATTTTTAAAAAAGTCAATTTTATTATTTAGTTAAAAAGAAGAAAGAAAAAAGAACACAATTAAACCAATCAAACTTAAAAATTAAAAAAAAATGAAAATGAAACATGGGGGGTACACACAACCTTGTTTAGAATTTGTAAGTAGAACCGAGTAGGTTATGGGTGTGTTTGGATAAACTAGCTGATAAGTTAGCTGGTAGCTGATAAGCTAACTTATTGAATTAGAAGTGTTTGGTAGAACTAGCCGATAAGCTAATTGGTAAATGTAAAATGACATAAAAGGACATAACTAAATAAATTTTATTATATAAATTCTATTTGTGTTTTTTAGACAAAAATATATTATTATGCAATTATAATTTTAGATTTTTTTTAAAAAATAATTAATTTTTTATTAAATCTTTTAGTGATAAAATATTTAATTAAAAATTAAAATAAATAGTGAAATTGATAAAATAAATAGTATAATATAAAAACAATTTCATAAAATAGTGAAAAGAAAATAACAATTTAATTAATTCGTAAGCTTTTAAATTACTTATTATATAGGTAATAATATGTAAGAAAAATTGAAAGGTTTTTGTCAATAAAATTAAAAATAGATAATAATAGGTAAAAAAATTAAAAATAATAAGGGAAATGTATTAAAATATAAGGGATAATGATGGAAGAAAATTAAATAAGCTACAAGCTAAAAGCTATAAGCTAGGTGAAGTAGCTTGTAGCTTATAAGCTAGAAGCTCCTAAAATAAGTTACTTTGAGGTATCTTACCAAACAGTTTGGTGTTGGTCAAACTAGCTTATAAGTTAGTCAAATAAGCTAGTAGCTAGTTTATTGGTCTTGCCAAATACACTATGTAGAATTTGTAACTTGTAAGTGATTAAATGATTCTGTTAGAGAGCAAGAAGAATGTACGATTGAATTTAATTAGCAAACACTAATTTAGAATCTATACTTAGTGTGTTTTGTTTACTCTAAAACCACATTTCAAACGTGTATCCAGACCAACGCTACTTATGATGTGTTTGGTTTATATTGGATCCACGGCATAAAAATGTGATCTGTGATAACTGTCGAGAAAAATCTCTTGATCAAGATGTTTATGCGGTGCTTCGTCCTCCTTGATCCAAGAATGATATGTTTTTAACATAACAATTTCATTAATGCTAAGAATATATAAAATGAAATAGTAAAGAGTAGAGAGAAAGAGATAGAGAAGAAGAGATAAAGTCGTGTCTTATTCCATTCACATAAGGGAGAATTTATAGAAGTGAATGAGAGCTAATAAAATAACCTATAAATAAGGAAACTAAGTAACCTCTATAATTATACAATATTTTCTCAAGATATTCCTTCTATTAAAGGAAATAAGTAAAATCATATTATATCGTACTAAATCCGATGTTCATCCACTATATTATAATTATTGATAACAATTAATTATTATATGTGATCGACTTTATTAGTAAATCATGAAATACTAAATCATTAAAAAGAACTGAAAAAACGAAACAAAAATAGATAAAGAAAAAAGTTACTTAGAAGTTAGAACTTCGTATGTTGTCAATCTCTTGGATCTGAATTCAACATTTTCCTAACAAGATCTTTTGCTGCAGGTGAAATTGAAGGCCATGGATCGCTTGTGAAGTCAATGTGACATCTTAAAATCGCATTGATATGCTTTTAGGTATTCTTTAACTTGCTCACATACACATCTTGCTCATGTTTCTACAAGAAATCAAACAGCACATGCATAGGCACATAGGTTACTGATCGTGGCCGAGATCACGGGTGGCGGTCCGAGGTGTGTAAGGGCTATCTGAGGGCGTTTTGGTGGTAGTTCCGGTGCGGAGGCGCGCGGCGGGGGTACCTGCGAAGGCACTCCGACGCTCAAGTCAGTGGGGGAAGAATGAGGGAGTCAAGTAAGGGTTGGAGATTACCTTTGTGTATGTGGGGGTGATCCCCTTATATAGCCATCTCATGTTATGGCAGGAAGGGGCATGGCAGGTGGAGCAGGAACGCCTCCGCTGTAATCCCCACCTTCGGCCGCAATTCCAGGTTGCGTGTGTCAGAGCCTCCCAGCTTTATCGGGGACGGCATGGGGAGCATTAAATGCGATGAGACATGGTAGGTGGCCTATGTCTGGTCCCTAGGGGTAGTAGAGTCCGAGCGTGATGGACATCAAATCGTAGTTAGCAAGTTCGAGGTAGTGGTCGTCGATCCATGGGCGCGTGGATGGCCTCGACCTGTTGGTAACAACCTCGGCCAGGTCCGGATCAGTTGCCCCCCAGCGTAATGGAGAGATTGAGGTTCGTCATTTACGGTGGCGATTCGCGGGCGTTCGCTGTGGTTGAGTAAGGACGAGGTCATGGTAGATCCCTTTCGAGGCAGGTTAGGTGGACTTCGGCTCCATTGTGATGTCGTACGCGGGATGAGGTGTTATCGAGCCGCATGGGTCTCTTCCGACGTCGCATGTCGCGTCTTGTCGCATGTCTCTTCGTTTGCGGCCGTTCAGTCGTTTGCAACTCCTTTATCTGACCGTTTGGATGGAGTGGGACACATGCCTTTCGTCGGTTGGACGATCTTCCTCGAGACGCACACTCATTCAATGCTCATGATTGCTGAGACGTGTGTCGCGCACGTCTCTTGTCATTTTCCTTTTCTGCCCCGGTTTGGGAACGTATAATTCTTGTTATGCCCTCAAGAAGGTGTCTCTTCCCCTTTTTACCCTTATTTGAAAAGGCAGAAGTGCCCCTAACACTCGGTCGCGACTTTTGAGCTATGTGGTGAAAGGACCTCCTTGCCCTTTGTTTTAAATGTTATTAGGTGGAGGGGATTAACCGTTCCCTCCACTTCCTGCCTTTGCCTCATTTCTTCATCGGAGAGTTCTTTGTTTCTCTGTTCCTCCCGCGATCCTCCACACTCATTGTCGTTGATTTCATCTCTGAGTACCCATTTCTGCTCCGATTAAAGGCTTCCTCTCCTCCCAAGCTTCTTGTTGGTGTATTTTGGGTGGTGATTGTCCCACCTGAGAGGAGATTGCACTGTTCTTGTTCGTATCTATCGCCGTGAACCTTCGCATTCCCGTAAATTCGCCGCTGTGAAGTTCAGGTACTACTCCCTCTCTTCACCATTTCCCTTTCATTTTACGGTTTCTGGCTTGTGATGATTCCCCGTGAGGAAGGGGATGGTGGGGAGGAGGGTAGTGACTCTCTGGAGGTGCTACCCGCGCCTCCTCCATCTTGATCGACGTCAAGGCCTAGGAAGGGACCGACGTTCCGTCGTTTGATCCGTCCTACGCTTACTATTCCTGCTATGATCCGCCGCTACAAGAATGCGGCGGTCTCGGCTCGTGAAGAGGTTCGCGGGCTCTCTTCGGCTGAAAGGTCGGCCTTTGTGAGAGAACTTTGCGCATCCTCTTCGGAAACCGACTTAGATTCGATTGATGAGGGTGTCGAAGTCTCTAACTCAGGCTCTTCTTCCATAGGTGATAGGTATTACTTTATGGACGCTGCGAGTACCAGCGGAGCAGAAGTGACCAGCCGAGAGATGAGGATCCAGGACCGTTATGCTTGGGTGTATGCCGAGGTGCTGGGAACGACGTCTCGATACTATGGAGAAACTGAGGCGACCCTTTGGGCGAGCCTCTCTGTGTTTGATCTGGATCACGAAGACTTGTACACGGTTATTCCTCCCGAAGCCTCGGACCGAGTGTGCCAGCGAGGGAAGACCAATGGTGGATTCATGTACTTGTACGCGTTTCTCGTCCATCGGCTGAAGATAAGGGTGCCTTTCACTGCTTTCGAGCGGTCTATTCTCAGGCATCTCCGTGTCGCGCCAAGTCAGCTTCATCCGAACGCGTGGGCCTTTGTGAAGGCGTTCGAGATCCTTTGTGGACTCTTGGCCCTTACGCCGACTGTCCCGCTATTTACCCACATTTTTTACGTTTGCCCAAGGATAGTAGGAGAAAAAGCTTGGGTGAGCTTGCGCAGTCATAATGGCAGAGCCATCTTGGGATTATATGTGGAGTCGGTGAAGTCATCCGGGGTCTCATTTAAACGAGATTTCTTCAAGATTGCCCCTAAGGACGGGGTCCTTCCGTTCTGGAGGAGCTCTTGGGAAGAGCAGGAGCCGAACTTCAATATTTATTGGGATAGCCGCCATTATGATTGGGGCCCGAAGACCTATGCTACCAGGTTCGATCGACTATCGGACTCTGAGCAAGCTGCATTTTATCTCCTGCAAGAGGCTATAAAGGAGCGGGGCGGTCAACGTTACTCATCTCGGTTATTAATAGACACGTCGCCTGGTCAGGTCACCGTAGCCCTAGGTGGGTGTAGTGTGATTGTTTAACTTATATCCAAATTATTTTTCGGGTTCTAATACCTTGTGTTTTGTTCTTTTGCAAAGGAAGAACAAATGAAGATTGCTGACCTTCTGAAGAAGGCCAAGGCCCATGGCCTTGATGATGCGAAGAAAACTCAACATAAGAAGAAAGGGAAAAGTATTGAGGAATCAGCCTCGTCGGTCCCCAACAGTCAAAACTCGGTTCCGCCGCAGGCGATAGTGGACCTGACCAAGACCTCGGATCCCCAGGTCGAGGGTACGCTCGGTCAGTCTGAGGATGAGCATCAGAAGAAAAAGGGAAAGGGCGGAGCTGAGGCTTCTTCAAAGGGTCCTGATGCCGGAGGGGGGGGGGGGTCCTCGGCCGTTGTGGAGGTGCTCACGGAAGATTCTATTTTTCAACCTTCTTTTAGTCCGGATGCTCCCGCCGTGAACTCGCAGTTTTATACTGAGAAGATTCGTACGAAGTTTTTAAAGGGGAAGTTCGACATCGGCCAATGTGTCTGGGATGCCCAGGTGACTTACCTTCAGCAGATCCGTTTTCTGAAGTTTATTGAGAAGGATATGGTCCCTGCTGCCGAGCGGGCCAAAGAGCTCTATTATAAGGCTCTGAAGGCGTCCACTGTGGCTACTGAGGAGTGTGCTAAATTGAAAACCGAGAAAGAGGCTCTGACGGTTCAGTTGGGAACCATTGGGAAGGAGAAGCAGGACTTAGAGAAGAAAGTGACTGATCTCGGCAAGAGTTTGGTCGGTTCTGAGCTGAAACTTAAGGATGAGTTGAAGAAGCAGAAGGAAGAGCATGATGCCGAGGTCCTCGAGCTTAAGAAAAAATTGGAAGCAGATGTGGATGGGGAGCGTCAGTCGGTTGCTGATACACTGAATTATGTGGAGAAGGCTTTTGACGTAGCTATTGAGCAAGTCAAAGCCCATAATCCGGGGTATAACCTCGACCTCCGCAACCTCTCGTACGAATATGAAGTGGTTGATGGCGTCATCGTTAAGGACGGCGGGAAGGGTGGTAAGGTCAAGGTCCCAGCGGGAGGATTCCCGTCGGCTACTGATGCTCAGACAAGGACCGATGTTTGATATTACTTTGTACTTGTTGCTTTAAGAATTCAGCCCTACTTTTTTGGTGTTGGCTTAGGCCACTTATGTGATGACATTCTATTTTTCCTTTTTAAGTATCATTACGTCATTTGTGCATTTCCTTTTTAAGTTCTAAGAGATATTCTTCTGTGCATGCTCTCTTATTCGCCCGATCGTTAGATAATGCGTTCGAGGTGTCGTACCTCTTTTATGTGTTTGGCCGATGTTTGTGCTACGGACGATTTCGACGTTGTTTTTAACGTTTAAGTGAAATATAGGAGACCTCAGTTTTCAAGCCGTGGTTTGTTTTTTGAGTCGTTGCATCGACGTTACTCGACCAATTTCATTGCATTGATGAACAGATAAGTTTACAATGGTCGGTTCGTTGTTGCTTTTTCATTTAACTGAAATACATTCTCAAGTTATGGACATTCCAGTGTCGGGGAATGTTGTCTCCCCCGAGGGTTTCCAGTCGATATGCTCTTTTTCCAGTTGAAGTGATGATGCGGTATGGTCCTTCCCAGTTGGGTGCTAATTTCCCTTGCTGTGCATTTCTTCCTCCTATGTCAGCTCTTCTTAGGACGAGGTCTCCCACTTGGAATTTTCTTCCAATCACCTTTTTGTTATATCTGGCTGCAGCCCTCAGCTTTGTGGCTTTTTCTCGAGCATGAGCTACTGCCCGACGTTCCTCCAGGAAGTCCAACTCTTCTCGGATAATGTTTTCGTTATTGCCTTCATCGCTTGTGTCGGTTCTCCAACTGAGTTCTCCTATCTCGACGGGGATAACGACCTCGGCCCCGTAAGTTAGCCGGAATGGGGTTTCCCCTATTGACGAATGTGGTGTTGTCCGGTATGCCCATAGAACATGGTCTAGCTGTTCTGCCCATATGCCTTTGGCCTCGTTCAATATTCTCTTTAGGCCTCATAGGATAACTCGGTTTGCAGCCTCGACTTGTCCGTTCGTCTGGGGATGTTCTGTCGATGTGAAGTGTTGCTTAATTTTCAGTCCTTCGAGCAGCTCCCTGAAGCCTTTATCTGCGAACTGGGTGTCGTTGTCTGTAATGACGGCCTTACGAATGCCATATCGGCTGATGATATTCCTGTAGAAGAACTTTTGGATTCTAGCAGAGGTGATGGTTGTTAGGGCCTCGGACTCGATCCATTTGGTGAAGTGGTCGATTGCAACTACTAAGAACTTCACTTGGCCTGGGGCTGGAGGGAAAGGTGTGAGGATGTCCATTCCTTACCTAAAGAAGGGCCATGGAGTCGAGGTGGTAGACATTTCTTCTGCCGGGGTGTTGTGGAAATCGCCGTGCCTTTGACAAGGATCGCACTTTTGGACATGCTCTGCGGCATCTTTCTCCATTGTGGGCCAATAGTAGCCGACCCTGAGTGCCTTTTTGGCCAGTGCTCGCCCGCCGAGGTGCTGACCGCAACTGCCTTCATGGATTTCCGCCAAGACATAAGCCGCTTCTGAAGGTGACAAACATTTGAGCATAGGACAGGAGAACCCCTTTTTGTACAAGCGTTCGTTGACTAGTGTGTACCAGGCCGAGGTGCGTTCTATCTTCTTTGCCTCATTCCACTCCTCTGGTAGCAACCTAGTTTGCAAGAATGCCATTATCGGAGTCATCCAACACGGGTTCTGGTCGACCTGCATGACTTGCCCCTTTTCATTGATGCTTGGTTGCGTTAGTGTTTCCTGGATCACGGACCTATTGTTTCCTGCCTTCTTGGTGCTTGCCAATCTTGACAGGACGTCAACTCTTGTGTTTTGTTCTGTTGGGACGTGGCGGAATTCTATCGTCTTGAAATCGGCTGAGATCTCTTTGATCTTATTTAGATATTGTTGCAGTATGGGTTCGTGGGCCTGGTACTCTCCTTTAACTTGGGAAACCATGAGTTGGGAGTCACTACACAGAGTAACTACTTTGGCACCGAGGTCTTTGGCCAGGGTCAACCCTGCTAAACAAGCCTCATACTCAGCTTGGTTGTTTGACGTCTTGAACTCGAACTTCAATGATTGCTTAATGGTTACCCCGGTACTGTCTTCTAGCACTACCCCTGCTCCTGCCCCCTTGGTGTTCGACGATCCGTCCACATAGATGGTCCAGGCGACTGCTGTCCTATCTTGTTGATTATTTGTCATTTCGAGGACAAAGTCGGCCAATACTTGCGCTTTGATGGCAATTTGTGGCTCATAGGATATGTCTTGCTCCGAGAGTTCGACTGCCCAAGTTATCATCCGCTTGGCTAGGTCGGGTTTGTGCAATACTGATCTGATCGGAAGGTCGGTCCTGACAATGATGGGGTGTGCTTGAAAGTAGGGTCGTAAGCGTCTGGCGACCGAGATGATGGCGAAGGCTACCTTCTCCAACTTCTGGTACCTCTGCTCAGGCCCTTGTAGGCTTTTGCTTGTGAAGTATATTGGGCTCTGACTTCCTTCTGCCTCCTTAACCAACACGGAGTTGACCGCTTCTTCCCCCACCGAGAGGTATAGGTATAACCTTTCCCCGGGGTTAGGTTTCACCAAAATTGGTGGCTTAGTTAGTGAGTCTTTGAAGCTTTGAAAAGCTTCCTCATATGCAGGACTCCATTCGAATTGTCATCCTTTCCGCAAGAGCTGGTACAAGGGAAGAGATTTATGGGCCGACCGGGCTAGGAAGCGAGTTAGGGCCGCTATCCTTCCGGTCAGCTGTTGCACCTCCTTGACTGACGTTGGGCTCTTCATTCCTAGGATTGCCTTGCACTTTTCTGGGTTTGCCTCTATCCCTCTGCTTGACAACATGTAGCCGAGGAAGTGGTTGTTGAAACAAACTCACCTTTATAAGGTTTTTAATGTGCCAAACCATTAAAGTTAATCATGAGCTAAAATGAATAAGAGCTGCATCTTGTTATTACTAACTAGGCTGTTCAAGTCTATGGCAGAATTCTTTTATAACTGATACTTGCAGATCCACTTGAAGAAGATGATCAAAGTAATCTAGTATTCTCTTCAAAACCAGAACGTAAGTTTGTTTTGGGTAAATTGAGCAAAGACTCATAGTCCTATCAAAACAGCAAGTGAAGAGATTCAGAAACAGCTTGAGACGTCAGCTCAAGAACAGATGCAAGCTCAAGATCTTCTCATGAAACAAGATACGTAATTCAAAAATCATATGAGCATCATGTACAAGAAAGAGATTCAGAATCTAAGTATCCAAAAATCAGATAAAGATGCAAGATCTCAAGAAGAGATCCAAGATCAGCTTGAGACGCAAAGCTCATGAAAGAGATGCAAGCTCAAAGATCTGATCAGAAGATGAGTCTCATATACAGTCAAAGAGAAGAGAATCAAGGTCAAAGGCTACAACCTATGCAAAAGCAAAAGGCAAGGTCAACACAAGGACAAGGAAGTACACTGCTCGCTGTCACATGATTACATCATCTAGAAGCTGTCTCTTGTCCAGAAAAGCTCTTCTCTCCAACAGCTACTTTCCAATGGCTCTCAAGCATCACATAACAGCCAAATAACGGCTAATTTATCTTGGAATAAAAGGCTGAAAGCTACAGTGATGTTGTGAGACTTTTTGCTGAACAATCAATCATTACATCTCATCTCATCTCATAGAGAGCTCACGTCTCATCTCTAGAGTCTGCTGAACAGAACATATCTTACAAGAAAGAGCTCTTATAGTCTCATCAACTCTTTTCTCTTACTACACTCATTTGTATATCCTTGTGAGAAGAGAGTCTCTCTAGCCCAGAATCATTGTTTATTCACATTGTGTGTGTTCAGGCTAGAACAACCTTAAACTATCAAGCATTGTAACTGAGTCTCATCTGAGATAGGAGGAAGCCTAGTCTTAGATTGAGAGTGTGTGTCTTGAAGAGGCAGTAAGAATACTTGTAACTCAGCCAAGATAGGAGGTGCCTAGGCTTGGTGTGAGGGGCGTCCTGAAAAGGATGTAAGAATACTTGTATTGACAGGTTGTCAATAGTGAAAATCTCACAGGTGGTGAGGACTGGACGTAGCCCAAGGTTGTGGGTGAACCAGTATAAATCTCTACGTGCATCTCTTCTCCCTTATCTCTTTATTTACACTGCATATCTCATTTATCAGATCTGCTGGTTAAAATAAACTAAGTACTTATAAAGAAAATCTATTTGTAATAACACAAAGTCTGTCTCATCTTAAGTCTCATCTTACATCTCAAATCTTTTGAAAAACTAAATCTATTCAGAGATAATCAAGTTTCAATTATTAACAAATCATCTTTACTTGATTACAAAATTGTTGTTGAGACAACATCTCATCTAACTTATTTGAGACTCCAAGTGTTAAACTTGAGATCACGTCTCAACTTGAAATTAAGTGTGTACTTTCAGGAAAAATATTATAACGTCTCTAATCAACCCCCCTTCTAGAGACATTCAGCCAACTTCAGTGGTCGGCTGGTACGCCAAAGGTACATTTGAGAATGTTCAACCTCATGTTGTGCTTCTTTAGTCGGCAGAAGACCTTTCGAGGTCGGCCACTGGGTATCCTCCTTCGGGGGTTTTTACGATGATGTCGTCCACATAGACCTCCACGACCTCTCCTATCAGTCCTTCAAACACTTCTGTCATCATCCTCCGGTATGTTGCCCCGACGTTCTTCAGACCGAACGGCATCGTTGTGTAGCAGTAGGTGCCTCCATCCGTGACAAAGGTCGTTTTTTCCTCGTCCTCATCATACATGGGTATCTGGTTATAACCGGAGTAGGCGTCCATGAATGAAAGGAAACGATATCCAGAGGAATTGTCTACTAGCCTGTCAATATTTGGTAAAGGGAAAGGATCCTTTGGGCACGCCTTGTTGAGGTCGGTGTAATCGACACACATCCTCCATTTGCCGCTGGACTTCTTGACTAAAACGACATCGGCTAGCCAAGTCGCATATCAGAGTTCCCTGATAAAACCGACCTTCAGTAGCTCGGCTGTCTGCTCCTTGATCGCCTGCTGTCTTTCTGGTCCCATTCTCCTCTTCTTTTGAGCCACCGATTTTAACTGAGGGTTGACAGATAGCTTGTGGCAGCAGAAATCGGGGTCTATCCTGGGCATGTCGGATGTTGTCCATGCGAACAAGTTTGCATTGTCTATCAAGAGCTTTTCCATTCTACATTTAAACTCTAGTGGGAGATGGGCCCCTATCTTTGTGCTCTATCCTTCGTCTCTCCCGACATTCACTGGAGAGGTTTCTCCATCGGGGGTAATTCTCTCCTGACCTCGTCCCTCTTCTCCTGAATCAATCTTAGGGTCTAGGTCGACCAGGGAGACATTATGCCTTACGCGAGGGGTCGAGGTTCTTACACTTTGTGGTGGGTTCTTCTTCAAGCTCAGGTTGTAGCAGCTCCGTGCTACTTGTTGATCTCCTCTTATTGTTGCTACTTTTCCTTCCCTTATAGGAAACTTCATTGCCAGATGTAAGGTGGAGACGATGGCTCCGACCGCGTTGAGGCTTGGTCTTCCCATAATGGCATTGTACGAGCTTCTGCATGGGACCACGAGGAACTTGGTCTTAACTGTTTTGCTTCCTTCTTTTCCTGTTAATGTAACCAGTGCTTCCATGTAACCGAGGGGTTGGATCCTGTCACCCGAGAAGCTGACGAGGTCGCTGCCATAAGGTAAGAGATCACCTCGGTTGATTCCCATTTTTTCGAAGCAATTTTCGTAGATGATGTCGGCCGAACTGCCTTGGTCAATCAGCACCCATTTCACCTCCGCGTTTTCTATTATTGTTGTTATCACCATCGGGTCATCGTGGCCGAGCATGGTATCTACGAAATCGCTGTTGTCAAAAGTGATGGTTGGGGTGGGTGGCAGCACGTCACGCCGGCGTGTCCCCCATGGCTGTTCTCGACGTTCAGTACCTCCTTCAGAGCTCTCTTCTTGGAGTTGGAAGAGCTTCCGCCACCTCCGAATCCTCCTGCTATCATGTTGATGGTGATTCGAGGTTGCTGGTCTCTGTCCTTTCCTGGAGAAACATCCCTTGGTTTTTTGTCCGAGGTGCCACGGTGTCTGGGAGAACGAGACCGATGTCGCCTCCTTTCTGACCTGGGGGGGAGTGACGATCCCGTATTCGATGGTCTTGGCTGCGGCTTCCCCATTCAGGCTTATCTCTCTTTACATATCTTTCGAGGCTCCCATCTCGGATTAGCTGTTCAATGGTATCCTTGAGCGGGTAGCAGTCATCGGTGTCATGCCCGTGACCCTTGTGGAAGGCACAATATCGGTTCTTGTCCCCTTGGGGCGATTTGATGGGCGGAGGTCTCTTGACCTCGGCCAACTCGGCGTTATGTACTTCTTGCCAAATTCTGGAGAGGCTGCTTTTCAGGGGAGTGTAACTTCCTTCATATTGCCCCTTAAACTTCTTCTTCTCTTCTCTTCTTTCCTTTCGACCTTTTTCTTCCTTTTCTTGTGTCGGGGTCTCTTTTGGGGTTGTTGTTTTACTCGTCCCTTCGAGGTGTAATTCTTCATTTACGATCTGAGTCGCCCGTTCCCTGAAGGCCGTCATGTTGTAAACACGGATTCTCCTGAGCGAGATATCTAGGGGTTTTCCTTTACGCAGTGCCTCGACTGCACAATGTAGCTGAACCTCGTCCGCGACATTAGGGGTGAGTGCTACCTCCTTGTAGAACCTGGCCAGAAAGTCACGCAGGGTCTCAGATTCCCCTTGACTGACCTTGGCGAGAGTGTGGGAATCTCGGGGGATTTGGTTCGCCATGCTGAATCTCTTGGCAAAGGCTGCCGCGAGGTCGTCCCATTTGTCAACCGAGTTCTGGGGGAGGGTGCGGAACCAGGTTAGGGCCTCTTCATCCAGTGTGCGGGAGAAACTTCTGCACATGACATCCTCTTGGGCTCCCAGGAACAGCATCTCGTTGAAGAATCGGTCAAGATGTCGACCAGGGTTGGTTTCCCCCGTGTAAAGGCTGATGGTACTGAAGGGTCTGAGGAATCGATCTGAGATTTCGACCTGAGCGAGTCTTGCAGTGAAGGAATGGGTGAAGGGCCGATGTAATGTGATGAGATTCGGGACTCTCGTTACGGCGACCGCCGGTGTGGCCGGGGTGGCTATCGTGGTGGTTGTTACCGGGGTCACTTGTGCTGCGACCGGGATGGCTACCGGGGTAGTTTGCATCGCTGCCGGGGTGGCTTGTGCTCCTGTCTTTGGTGTTTCTTCTTGCTCCTTTTTGGCTGAAGCCCTGTGGGTTTCGGCTCGGGCCGAGGGGGTTCCACGACGGCTTCTTCCGCGTGTGTGGCTCATTCGCTTGGTGTGGTATTCCGACGAGGAGACCTCGTCAGAAGAGGATTCTTCTGTGGAGGCGAGTCTCAACTCCCGGGATGGCAGGTCCCTGGTGCGATACGTCTTTCTGGAGGTGGTGCTCCTTCTGCTCACTTCCTTCCGTCGGGACCTTCTCCGTGGGGCTACCGGAAGTAGGGACTCAAGGTATTTGATCCTCTTTTCCAGCTCCCTCACAGCGTTGTTCTTTTTCTTCTTCTTAGGGGGGATGGGTTCGCTCTCCACTGCTGGAGGTGGCTTCTCCCTGCTTCTTGGCCTTGGCGGGGGGTCTCCTTCTCCTGGTGATGTTCCCAGGGGGTTTCAGGCGATAGCTCTCAGAAGAAGATTCAGTGGTGTGAACTGATGGGGGTGGCTCCTGGGGGGTAGTTCTTAGGGCTTGACGGGGGGTCCGTCTTACCTTCCGTTCCTCCCGCCAAGGCGGCTCTGGTGGGTGATGGTTGTTGGGTATCTGTTGCAACGTCAATCTCCAGTCTCCTCCGGGTCATGCAAGGTCTGATCTCAGCAAATGGGTAAATATGGTGGGATTTCCTTTACAGGATCCCCACAGACGACGCCAAATGGTCGTGGCTGAGATCACGGGTGGCGGTCCGAGGTGTGTAAGGGCTATTTGAGGTTGTTCTGGTGGTAGTTCCGGTGTGGAGGCGGGCGGCGGGGGGTACCTGCGAAGGCACTCTGACGCTCAAGTCAGTGGGAGAAGAATGAGGGAGTCAAGTAAGGGTTGAAGATTACCTTTGTGTGTGTGGGGGTGATCCCTTATATAGCCATCTCATGTTATGGCAGGAGGGGGCATGGCAGGTGGAGCAGGCACGCCTCCGCCGTAATCTGATAAGTGAAAAATAGTTGATAAATTAGTATATATTTTATTTCACTTATCAAGGACAAAATGATAATTTTGCCCCATTTTTATCCCTTTTTATTTAATATTTAATAATTTGTATTTATTAATCCTAGTTTAGAATTTGATGCTATTTTAATGGATTTATTGCTGATTTTTGCAGGATTCTTGCAAATATTTAAATCAGAGATTAAATGGCATTAAATGAGGAGGATTTATGCAAGATTGGAGATTGATTGAGGACAATTAATTAAAGATTTGAAGAAGATTTTAATCATTAATGAGGAGATAGAGCCAATCAATCAAAGATATTGCAGACAAGCTTCCCAAATAAACAAGGATTGCACAATGAATACAAAGATATCAGAAAATAAAGGGAAACAAGGAAGGACAAACGCGTGAAAACCAGTCTCGGGGAGAGATCAACAATTTAAAAAAGGAAAGTTGAAGCTGCAGACGCTAGCTGCGCTTCACCCCGCGCTATAGCGCAGGTGAAGCGCAACTCTCTGGAACCTGCACTACAGCCTGCGCTATAGCGCAACTTGAAGCACAGAACACGCAGATCACACAGATCACGTCCCTGTTGCCGTTTTTAAGAGGATCTCTTCCCAAATTTGCTTTGTCTTTCCTAATCTATAAATAGGAACCTCTTCCGTCAGTCCAAGGAGTTAGACAGTTAGTTGGTTAGCGAGTTAGATAGTCATTGTAATTCAGTGATTATGTATCAAAGCTAAGTTTAGAGTAGAAGAGGAGGAGCGTTTCACGAGGATTGAAGATGGTGACAATGTCTTCAATGGTTTGTATGGCTACTTCATGTAGTTAACTCTCTAGTAGGATTGGATGTAATTGATTCTATCCTTGAGTGTATATAAATTCTATATTATTATTTCAATGAGTCCCTAGCTATAATGGTGGTAATCTTATTCTGTGCTTATTCCTAATTCCCACGCTTGTGTCTGGAATTATAGGCTAGTCTTAACTCAAGTAGTTTAGATTAGGAACGAGAATGGGGGAGCGGATTTTGAAGAAACTCATTCTCTGATTGAATAAGATTACTCGGTTACTACTGACGGCTGAAAGGGGATGTTTACTAATGAGTGAGGGGTAGTGTGAGTACTCTAAGTGAGGGAGCATTCACCAAATAGTACTTAGTAATCGATAGCAAAGAGTTAGGGGGTTGTCAATCCAGGATTCGAACATGGGCGTCTTCCTAATGAGTATAAGGTAGTGACAGTACTGGAGCGAAGGGTGCGTCTACCATTAGGCCTCGTTTATCGTCTAACTCTTACAAACTGAACAAAAGAGAGCAAAATAAGCCGAGATAAATCTGTCGCCTGGGAGAGCCCGCACAATTTATCCTTGAGTGTTAAGGTCGCTGGGTAGGGGCTTTAGCAATAAAGTTTATCTACATATTTTATAGAGTATTACCTAAAATAATAGATAGTCTTTATATGCACAATGGGTGTGATGAGATGAAATCCAATCCTGATCCAAGTAAAGTGTCTCTAACTCTACCTTTCTAATTCCAATTAATTATCTACTCTTTTTACCATTCTGCAATCATACTCTCTAAACTTTGCTTTCTCTTGATAAATACGATTTCGGTCTACATAAATAACCGTTCCCTGTGGATACGATACTCTTTCTTACTATTATACTGCTGGATTTGCGGTTCGCTTGCCAGAAACTCATCATAATCCCCATCTTCGGCCACAATTCCAGGTTGCGTGTGTTAGACCTTCCCAGCTTTATCGGGTACGGCATGAGGAGCATTAAATGCGATGAGACATGGTAGGTGACCTATGTCTGGTCCCTAGGGGTAGTAGAGTCCGAGCGTGATGGACATCGAATCGTAGTTAGCAAGTCCGAGGTAGTGGTCGTCGATCCATGGGCGCGTGGATGGCCTCGGCCTGTTGGTAACAACCTCGGCTAGGTCCGGATCAGTTACGATTATCATGGCTACTCAATGATGCATATAAACAAATTTTCAGTAACCATCACACACATTCTTGTATGATATATAATGCATTAGTCATCTAGGAAGTTTTCACCAATAATTTTCAGAAACATTTATTAGAATTTAATAAGAGGCTATATTCAAAGGGCATCAGGTTTAGTATTGGATCCTTGCTGATCTTGTCTTTAGGAGACAACAAGATTACATCACAAGTAAAAGAACAAAAAGCATGAATAACAAAACTGTTATGATCATTTTCTCCCGTTTACTATGGACCGAAGAATAAATCTTTACAAAAAAAATCATGTTTTCTTTGTTTCCCTTGTCTTCATTCTTTCAAAGTCTACTAAGCACTATATTTTGGCTCACCAACAAAGTGCCAAATTGAAAGACAATCTCTACTTCATGCCTTGAGACTTTTACATCTTGAACATATATACTCACCATTAAATCCTCATAATTCTTTAGTGTGTGTTTGGATTAGTGTTTGCAAACTTGAATGAACGTGGATTTAGTGAATGTGATTTATGATAAATTTGAATATAAGTAAACGTGATTTCATGTTTGGATACTTTGTTGCAAACGTGAGTTTAAGAAAGTAAATATTGAGAAAACTCAAGTTTCATACGCAGAAGCTACAAAACCCCGCATTTTGCACACTGAAATTTAAGAACCCATACGTGTGAGAGCCAAACAAGATGTATATTTTACAAACTCACATATATAGCTCAAAACGTATGTTTAACCATGAAAAACGTCAATCCAAACATATGCTTAATATGTACAAACTTCCGAGGATATCTTACTATATACACAAAATTGTATTGTCTTGCTTGGCTGCTCTAATTGTAAGTGTACAACAGCCACCCAATAGTAACAAAGCATATATTGTCTCTCAGTTCACCGAAAAATAAATATTAACTAAATGATATGACAAAAATAATTATTTTCATTCCAAATTTGACAAGCTCTTGCCATGAAAAACTACCGTATTTTGAGTGTGTTTGGCTTGACATTTCAGCTAGCTGAAAGTTGAAAATAGTAGCTGAAATCATTTCAGCAGTATTTGGGAAGATATTTTTTTTGGGTAACTACAAGTTTTTCTTAAAAAGCTAAAAAAAGCTCCAATTTTCAGCTACTAGCTGAAAATTAATTACAACTTTACCCCTCAACCACCTCCACTTTTCATTATTTAATAATTAATGTTGTCCTTAAATGTCATTTTACCATTTTCAACTAGTTTTACCAAACACATTCAATAACTTTTCAGCTTTCAGCTAGCTTTAAGCTAGTTTTACCAAACACACTCTCAATTTAAGATTAGAGAGAGGCTAATCTGATATTTATTCTTACAAGTATATCATGCTTAAATCACTGATGCACTAATGCCATATTTTTATGGAAAGTGGAATCATGTACCTCTTATAAATCTCAGAAACTACATGGAATTTTGTTCATTTTCAATTAGGTAGAATGCTAAATAATAAATAATAGGTTTAATTATGTTTTTATCCCCAAAATATCATGATTTCCCATTTAGTCTCCTTTCTTTATTTTTTTTAAAGTGGTCCTCCAAAATTGAATTTTTTCCAATTGGTCCTTCTGATTTTTTTTTTTATTATAAAGTGTCAACGTGACACTGAAAACAGATGGACCATTTAGAAAAATCGCGATATTTTAGGGTATTGGTATGGAAATCGTGATATTTTATAGAGAATAATTTAAAAGTCGTGATATTTTAGATGGACCATTTGGAAAAAAAAAATGGAGGGTCCATTTAGGAAAAAAACATTTTTGAAGGATATTTAAAACAAATAAAAAATGTGAGACTAAATAAAAAAGTTGCGATATTTTGGGGACAAAAACATAATTAAACGTAAATAATAAAACATAAGTCATAATTAAATTTAACTGTTTTGGTTACCAATCATGTATTTTGCTTTTCAGTTCCTCAAAAGGAAAAGAAAAGTTCAAGACTCAAAAGATTTGGAACAGAATTTTTGTAAAAGGAAATATCCAATTCTTAAGTTGTAGAAAAGGAATCAAATTCTGTTAAGAAAAGGAAAAGAAGTTAAGATAGGGAAGGAAATTAAAGCTCAGGTTTCCTTTATTTAAAGTTTACAAACCTGACTCTCACCATGTAATACTAGGATTGAATCAAGCAACCTCCTAGAAGACCTATTCTAAACAAAAAGGAATTATTCTCAACCAATGTAAACCCCATCACAAATTCTTGCCACGCAGCCATTTTGTTTATATAAAAAGGGATTGAACCATAGTTCTTTCATTCATTCAATCCATTTCCATAACTTAATTTTAGCAATAGAAAAATCTCAAGTTAAAGAGAGAAGAGAAGCCAATGGAAACCAATGCTGCTGGTGGAGCTACTAGCAATCGATTGTATGAGGATTTTGAACCTTACTGCAAATGGCTTACAAAGGATGGACAAAAGACTCTTGAAATTGATTTGAAAGGTATTAAAATTCCTTGCTTATATATATATATATTCTCCTTTGGATGACATTTTAATATACAAATCATGTTTTTAAGAGTGAATTTATTATTATCCATTAAAATTAGAGGTGATAAAAAGCTTTTTTTTTTTGGACAATGAGCTGATATAAAGTTTGTTTCTAAATTTTTACACCTTTTATTTTTGAATGACAACAAACTTAAGAATTTCATAAACTTCTTTATTATAAAAATTTAGAGTGAGGGGATGATGCCCTAGTTCAAGACAGGTAAATCTTTTCAACTTAGAATCTACGACATGTGACGGTGTCTTACTCCACTCAACCAACCCATTGGGGTTATAATTTCATAATTCGATCCAACTATAAAAATTGTAGAAAGATCAAAATAGAATAGAAATCAGAAGCATCATACTAAAGATAATTAAGTGTGTTTGGTTTGACGTAAAAATTGACTAAAATCAAGTTTAGATTCTTTAACGCAATTATTTCTAATTTTATAGTATTGAAAACGCGTTAAAACAAGCATGCTCTAAGTTGGTCTATTGCATGATGATCTTTTTGTTTTCTCTTAAATTTTTTAAGGTTTCAAAAAGGAGCAACTTAAGGTTCAAACCAAAAGCAGAGGGGTCCTAACAATTTACGGAGAAAGGCCTTTTGGTGCATCTAGTAATAATAAATGGAGCCGTTTCCACAAAGAAATTAGGATTTCAAAAGACTGTAATGTGAATGGGATCCATGCTAAGTTTTCTCATGGTATTCTTTCTATTGTAATGCCTAAAAAAGAAACCATTCAACAAGCCAAAGATGCAGCCATGGAGAAGTATTCAATTTGTGGGATAGAAACAAGAAAGAGAACAGCCATTAAATTTGCACTTGGAGTAGTGGTGGTGGTGGCACTTGGGTCTTATATAGCACGATTGGTGGTAAATAGACACCCTCATGATGCTGTTGGCAAGGTTAATGTTGTGAATGTTTAATTTGAATGCCAAGCAATAAGCAAGACCACATAAAACTGGAAATGAAGGGGGCTAAAATCAGGATCTATGCTAATGCATAGAATTGTTTTCAGAATATTTTCTGAGAGAAAGTGAGCCAGTTTCCTTACTTTATATCTTCTTGTAACATATGTTTGAAGAAAAATAAGGAGGGATTGGGATCACCAAAATTCACTTCTTCATTAATTACTAATTAGTTTTATTTCACCTTAGACATTTTGCTAAAGCTAAATTTTTCCTACTAACAGTGTAGGGGTGTTCACGGGTCGATTTGGTTCGGTTTCAGGGGAAAAACGAATCCGAACCAAACAAAAGTGTTCGGTTCGGTTCGAATTTCGTTATTTTCTCTGCATTGACCCGAACCAAACCGAACTAATTAAATACGGGTTGGTTCGGTTCGGTTCAATCGGATCAGAAACTCAGAAAATGCCATTTTTTACCAGTTCGGGAAAAAAGAAAAAATGCATGATTTTGCCTAAAATAATATATATAACCTAATATAAAAAAAGGCACAAGATTGTTTTATTGTTTCAAATTTGCACCAACCATTCAAGTTTCAACCAAGTATCAGTGGTAACATAACCAAATTACTAATAACATTCAAACATGAAAATTATAAACCAGCATAAGTGCATAACACATTAACATATTGACCAAATTACTAATTAAAGATCATAGAAAAATTAGTCCTCAAATATCTTGATATCATGAAAATCATAAACACTAACCCTAAAAAACGCGTTTTTTTATATATATGGGTTTGGTTTGGTTCGGGTAACGGGTTTGGATTTCCTAACGAAACCCGTTACCCGAACCAATAGTCATCAGTTCTAATTGGTTCGGTTCGGACCCGAATGAGAGAAAAATCTGAACCAATTTGAATGGTTCGGTTTGGTTCGTCGGGTTCATCGGATCGATCCGAACCAATGAACACCCCTAACTAATAGCTTCTTGTTCTTCTTTTTAATTAACAGAAAAAAAAATAGAAAGAGCCTGTTTGGGTGGAACTTCTTCAAAAGTACTTCTAGGTGAAAAAATAACATGAATCAAAGAGATCAAATGCATTTAACTTTTCCATAAGTTAAAATTAGTCTTTGTAGACCACCTACTCCAAAAGCTCTCTCATTTAACTTCTCAAAAGTAACTAATTTTAACTTATGGAGAAGTTAAATGCATTTGACATCTTTGATTCATGCTATTTTTTTCCACCTAGAAGTACTTCTACTCCCTCCGTTCCTTTTTATCTGTCGTTTAAGGTTTTTGCACATGAATTAAGGAATGCAATAAGTGTGTCTTTTTAGATCCATTGTTTACAAATATACCCTTTCTCTCTCTCATTAAAGCATTTAAAGTTCTCCACCATTTTCTAGTCATATGCAATAAATACCCCACTATTTAATAATTTTGGAAGAGGGTAAAGTTGGAAAATTAGCATTTATTGTTGCCTTGGTATGTGAAAACGACAGTTATTTAGAAACAAATTTTAAACTCTAAAACGACAGATAAAAAGGAACGGATGAAGTACAAAAGTTCCATCCAAACATGCTCGTAATTTTGAGTAATTGTGAGAAACTCGAGGTGGGACACAAATATTACACCAGAAAACATGACAAGGAATTTTCACGAATACTACCAAAAACAAAACCATTACTACATGACCTTGCTTTTCCAAAAGGTTATGCTTGTTTCTTCTTTTTTTAGAGAGAAGTAGGAAAAGGAAGAATAAGGCCGTTTGTTTTGTGTTTAAAAAAATATCTTATTAAATTATTTAAAAAATTAATATATTTTAGAAATTCTTGTATAATTAGAAATAAATTTTCGTTTAGCTACAATCTTAAAAAAAACTTTATTTGCTACAATAAATGTTTTCACATTGTTAAATAAATGTGTTTACATTGTTAAAAAGTTTTATCTCTCTTCTATTTTAACTGCTTTTTCAAGAAGCAACTTAGAGCCCGCTTGGTTAAAATTATTTCTTAAAAGAATCACTTCTTTTTTAAAAAAATCACTTATAAGAACTTTTAAGATATTTGTCTAAACTTTTTTCAAGAAGCAGAATCAGAAAATAATCAGTTTTCTGCTTTTTTTAAGAAGCAACTCAAAGTTGCTTTTTAAGAAGTAACTTGGAGTCAGAAAATAATTAATTTTCTGTTTTTTTAAGAAGTAACTCAGAGTTGCTTCTTGAAAAAATAGTTAAAATAGAAGAGAGATAGAACTTTTTAACAATGTGAAAACATTTATTATGACAAATAAAGTGTTTTTTTATTATTGTAGCCAAATAAAAAATTATTTCTGATTATACCAGAATCTCTAAAATAAAACATTTTTTTAAACAATTTTAAAATGTACTTTTTTTAAGTACAAACAAACTAGCCCTTAGAGTTGTTTCTTAAGAAAAATAGAAAACTGATTATTTTTTGATTCGGCTTCTTAAAAAAAATTAAACAAACAACTTAAAAATTCATATAAGTAATTTCTTAAAAAAAAGAGATTATTTTAAGAAATAATTTTAAACAAACAGATTTTAAGGCAATAAGGTAAAATGGCCTATAAGATATTTAGACTCGTTTTAGTTTTCAATATTTTATTTAAAAAAAATTAATTATATTTTTATAACTCAAATTTTTTGAATTAAATTTTTAATAAATCCTTAAATGTAAACCCTAAACCATGAATATTATTTTTTCCGTAACCGCATAAATTCGTCCCCTCCTGAAGAATGACGTTCCCAATTTTTGCGTAACTTTCTCAATTGCAAAACTCTCCCACTCCTCAAAACCCTAAATCAGTAACACCATTCCTCGATGAGTTGGAGGGGAGGGAGCGCAGTGCTATCGAGGGCAACCAGGATAAAGACGAAGCTCCAATCGGCGCTGGAAGCCACCGTTTTGGAGGTCGACGACGTGTCGTACCAGCACGCCGGTCACGCCGCCGTGAGGGAAAATTCCGACAAGGGAGAGACCCATTTCAACGTGAAAATCGTTTCCCCCAAATTCGAGGGCCAGAGCCTCGTGAAACGACACCGCATGGTGTATGACCTCCTCGCCGACGAGCTTCAATCTGGGTTGCACGCCCTCTCCATTGTAGCCAAGACCCCTGGTGAAACGACAACCACTGCCAAATGATACGGTGCGTTTCCTGCCAAAGTTGCAACCTTTTTGGCTCTCGGTGTCCAAAGTTTCAATCTTCACTTCTTTGTCCAATGACCCATTTGAATCCATAATATGTCTCTTCTTTAGTGCTTCTACTTAGATAATGGAACCTTAGTCATCTTATGTGGCTGAGTGATCTGGAGACTGTGAGGTGTTTCATAATTATTTATGATAATAAGGATTATAAGTTCAATTTTTGATCCTACATCTAAACACCATTTGGGAGTTTGTTTGCTTTATCAAAAAGGAAATTATATATGTTGGAGTATTTTTGGACTATGCTTATGTACCAATCCCATATAGCTTTTTACCTATGTTTAATCTGGTTTTAAATATAAATGAGGGTTTTATTAACCATGGGCATGATTTGTTAGCTTTAGATGAGTGGTGTGGATGTGAGGTAGTTGCCTTTCCCTTAAAATTTGTGATTGAAATATATAATAGAATAGTCTTTGATTGCCCTCCAGTGATTGTATCTGGTTGTGCTATTATGTTGCTTACTTGCTTTTAATTTATTATTTATTTATTTTGTATAATGTAATATCTTATTTCTTTTTGTAATTTATAATTTACTATAATCTATAATTTGTGTAATTTATTTTTTGGTATGATATAAAAAGTATTTTTTTATATGATAATTTGATTTTATTCAATTGCTTGATGTGCGTACACTACAGATCTTGGTTTCCTTATTGCAAATTTTTCTTATGACTAATTGGTGAGTTCCATAATCTTTTTAGTTTTGACTTATGATTAGTTAGAGATGTGAAAACATCAATAATGATGACAGACTATTTTGTTTCTACTAAAAAAATTCACATCTAAATTTAATTTTGCCATTAGTTTAAAATGTCAAATGCACCCAAGCACTGGCAAATGAGAAGAGCTTCTCATATATTAAATTGCCTTTAGATTTTTCTGTGGGAGGCCTGTCTTCATCCAAACAAGATGAGTTTGATGGGCTTGGGATGTTATTGTTAACAGTTTTTTTTTTTTTTTTTTTGCTTTTTGCTTCTTGCTTCAGATGCTTTACATGAGTTTCCACTTTGCCTTGAATGCCATGTGCTTTTTGTTGGTATTGACTAAAGCTCCAATGATGCCAGATGCCATAAAACTTGTAATTATATCGTTCCAATTTCTGAAGATCAATTAGATTCTCTTGTTATGTGTTGAAGAAGGTAAATCTGAGGAGCTTCTGTCAGACTTTTATATCATGGCATCTTGTCAACATTTTTACTAATGGTGTGTTTGTGAGTTTAGAGAGGAAGGAAAATGAAGGGTCGGAGGGAGAAGGGAGGGGGAAAAGAAGAGGGAAAGAGTTTGTAAAACATTCAAATTCACAAACACAAAGGGGGAAAGACTTCCAATAAACCTTTCCCTTCCCTCACTTCCCCTCCAAAATTCAACTCATAAATATACCCTAAGTAAGCAATTCCAGGATTGTTCTCTGTTGCTTCTCTCTCGCTCTCCCTCATGGATTTGATCCTTCTAACATACTTGGGTATATTTGGTTTTGTAAAAAAAAATTGTCTTAACTTTATTGACCAGCTTGAATGAATAGCCACAAATCCAGAGGTACAAACGAACCGATTAAACCGAAATAATTCTTTACTAGTGGATCCTACATGCTCGATGGTATTCTCTCCTACTTTAAGGTTAAAATAAAGTTATGTAATTATCAAAATTTACATAAAAAATTAATATTTTAAGTTGATGTAATATTTTAAAGTGGTTATATTTTGGTGTAAACCATAGATATCACCTATTATCAGGGGCAATTCTATTCAGGGCTTAGTCACAGTTAAGGCTCTTCACCCCTCCCGAAGAATGTGTTTAGTGGGGATATGAGTATAAAGTAACTTTTAAATAACTTAATTATCCAACTTATTTAAACTTTAATGCTTTGATCGGTGTGATAAGGGAAATAGAGAAGAGAAATAGAAAAGAGAAATAGGAAAGAGATGAGGTGATTTAAAGATTATTTGGTGTGAGAGAAATAGAAGAGAGATGTGAAATTGAGTTGTTTGATTTGATTAATTAAAGAGATAAAGAGAAATAGAATTTTGGTGCATAAAATTTTGGTAAGCAATGGCACAATAGGGAAGGCTCCTTGCTTCCTCTCAATCTCATTTCTGGTTACTTCTCATAAAAACAGGAAGGAAATGGGTTTAGTATAGGGTCCATATACTTTACTCATTTCTCTATTATTTCATTTCTCTACCAAACAAAGTGACCTCCACATTTCTCTGCTTCCCATTCTATTTCTCTGTTATCTCACCTCAACCAAACATAGTATAAGTGCATTGTCATTATGTTAATAACATGTTATTTAATAATTAGATTAAACTTAAATATTATTAAGGCATATGTACGGGAGAGAGAGGGGGCCATTGTATTGTGGAAATTAGTTTAAAAATTTGTGCATATTGTTCATTTTAATAAAAATATTAAAATTATATATTATTATATTAAGATAATTATGGTCGGAAGTTTAGTTTATAATAATTTTAATTACATTAATTATTATTTTTCACTTTTTATTTATTAGTTATGTTAAATAAATTCATAAAATAATTAGAAAAAAAGATTATCCTACTTTTAAATCTTACTTTATAGACTATATAAATATTTATAACATAAATATATATAAAACAAATAAATTAAACAAAAAATATATTATGTCTAGGTAACTAAAAATATACAATGTAAGAGAATCGAATATGTACTTTTAAATCATAAAATTAAAGAATGTAAAAATCAAATAACATGTGTGTTAACTGCTTAGCATGTGTTAGCTTGTGTAATGCACATGGTCATTTATTTTGGAAAAAAAATATGAACAAAGCTTATAAAAATTTTAATTTAAAAATTTGTTATTAAATTAATATAGGCTAAAATATGTTATTGATCCCCCAAAATATCCCGATTTTCTCATTTGGTCCCCCAATTTTTTTCCCAAATGGTCCCCCAATTTTTTTATTCCCATTTGGTCCCTCTATTAGTGCACCATTTATTATCTCCGTTAAATATTTCCGTGACAGCTTAGCTGGACAAAATAATCATACATGACATGCATATGTGTCTTCTTATGTGTCCTACATGATAAAATAAGCCTATAGGTGGTGAATCAACGCCTTTTGTGAGTCACATTGATGGACTCTATAATTATTTTTTTCATGAAAGGTGGTGATATAAGTCATGTAGGACACATAAGATGACACATATGCATGCCATGTACGCTTATTTTGTCTACCTAAGCTGTCACGCAAGCATTTATCGGAGATAATAAACAGTGCATTAACAGAGGGACTAAATGGGAATGAAAAAAATTTGGGGGACCACTTGGGATTTTTTTTTGGGACCAAATGGGAAAATCGGGATATTTGGGGGACCAAAAACATAATTTAACCATTAATATAATTATGTAGAAAAGTTGAATGATAATTCACAATAATTATACCATTATATTATTATTATTATTTTATTTATTAGCCATGTTAAATAATTTGTAAAACAATTAGAAAATGGATTTAATTGAGTGTAAAGAAATTTTACATAGACATTCAATGGTGTGCCGTCAAATTATTTAATGAATGTGACAACTCATGTCTTATTAAATTCAATAAATGCTGTGACAACACATCATTTTACATCAGTTAAACTCTTAGAAAATTTCGTCAAAAAATAAAACAATTAAAAAATAAAATAAAATTGTCTTGTTATAAGATTGTCACTGTTCTCTAAAAAAACTAAATAAGTTTCAAATAAAAAACAATTAAAAGGAATATGTCAATTATTTTATTTAAGTAACATATCCAAATAATAGACTGATCAACATTTAATAAAAATTATAAAATCTTAATTATTTTTTATTAAATGAAGAATAATTTTTTTAATGATACCAAGAATTTTTAGAATGATAATCTTTATTTCTTAAACTTAACAATAGAGTACTTATGTGTATTTATATCAGTTTATTTAATTTATAATTTAAAATTTTACTAAGGTCTTCTGAAAAAGAAAATATTTTCCCTCAAAATTAATCAAGATATATGTGTTTCTATTTTTTAAATGTTACTTATTTATTTTATGAAAAATTATTAAACTATTTTTTTGATTTTTTTTCTAAATAATCTAGTTTTGTCAAAACATTTGGATAGAGAATTTTAGAATTCTCAAAATTGTAATAGATAATATTGAGTGAATTGTTAAAATGAGAGGACTTGACAATGACAATCTAAAAAATTTGAACATAAAAGAGAAATGTTGAAATTCTCTCTCAATATTTGTCATTTGAAATTCCCCTATTTTGTCATAAAAAATCTTCCTATTTGCCATTTGGAATTCCTTTTTCTATTATTTTAACACATGAATTCTAATAATTTCAAAATTCTCTATCCAAACACAAGGTAGGAAGGAGTTAAGAACATTAAACGTGACTAAATCGAAATAGGACTGATAATAGAAGATACTCGTGGACAACAAAAAAAACTTGAGACAATTTTTTGTTAAAAAAAACTCAAAAAATTTAGGCTTAATTGAACTTTTGATCCTTTTAGTTTGGACTTTGTGCAATTTTGGTCCCTCAAGTATTTTTCGAGTAAATTAAGTTCCCATACTTTTAAATTTAAGCAAATTTGGTCCCTCCCTCAATTGTCTTATATCTAGAACTCTCAAATTTTCACTTTCTATTCAATATCTTCATAAATTTAATTGATTAATTCGTTTCAAATCTTCTTGATATGAAAACTCACAATCAAAATATCAAATTTAATCTAATATCGAAAAATCTCAAATTTTTGTCCTCTTTAAACCCTAATTTCATATCATACAAAATTCTTCTATGGTCGGCCTAGTGGTTGGGGGTTTGGGTAGTTTAACATGAGGTTCTAGGTTCAAACCCCATTGCTTTCCTTGTACATCGAAAAAAATATCATACAAAATCCTTCAAAATTTATTAATTTTTTATTTATTTTTTTACTATTGAACATTTTCAATTATTCCATATCTCAAATTCGTCATATACTCTCAAGTATTTGGATTGAAAATGAGAATTTAAAGGCTTTAAAGACGATTGGCATGAGGACCAAATTTACTTAATTTTAAAAGTACAGGGATCAAAACTGCACAAAATCAAAATTAGAGGGACTAAAAGTGTAATTAAACCAAAAATTTAAACGTGTACAATCAAACTAGATTATCAAAGCAATTAGTAACCAATACTTGACTCAATAGTATGTTTATTATTAATTTAAACACATTATTTATTTTTTAAAATCTCTCAATAAATGTTTTAATATAAAAAATAGGTTAATTAAAAATAAGTTAAATCTGTAAGCGGTTCGGGTATTTTGGTAAGGAACCCATTGATTTCGGTTCGGTTCTCGGGTCTATTGAATTAGAAACCGTTGAACCCGACCCGAGTTTATTAGTGAATTATGCAGACAGGTAAAGAATAGGGACCCATTTCACATTTCATAAAACTATTTTTTCCCTTTTCTTCTTTGCTGTGTGCCCTAGCCCAGTGTCGCGCCTCCGTTCACCGGTTTCCCTCCGCTTTTCGCCGCCGCCCGTTTCCGCCACCGTGACCGGCGTCTTTCTATCCCCCTAGCTCGAGGATCGTTCTCAGGTAAGGGTTCCCCCCAAATTCAATCTATTCGGCTATTCCCTTCTTCTGGTTTGATTTGGTTGGCGTTAGTTTGCTTTAGTAATGTATACGAGTTTTCATTGGATTGCTCTAGTTTGCTTTGGTTTCCCCCAAAGGCTCTGAACTCTGAAGCTTCCCTGCCTGGTTGATTGAAAGTGAAATCTCTGTGCTCTGTTCTGTGCTATATTTGTATCATTGTATGAATGCTTGATCATATATTTGTATGAACGCCTTGATCACCAAAATCTAAGTATTTTTTATTTGGGAAAAATATATGTTAGACAATTAACACGTGACATACTAGGTCATTGAAACTAATGTTTAGGGGTTTAAAAAGTAGAAGATAAAAAATATGGATAAAAACGCTCGATCGAAACTAAAAAAACATATTTTTTATTTTTTATTTTTTATTTTTAATTTATTTATTTATTCTTTGAATTGATTGGTTCGGACACTACTTACCCGACCCGACCACAGCCCAGAATATTTAAAACAACAAACCCCTTCCACAATATATTTATATTTATTTTGACGGCAGTTTATATTCCGCAATTGACTCAAACCCCATCCACTTTGCCCTAATTCCTCAAGTCGGAACCTGACCCTCCACCGCCCCAACCTACTTCCGATCAGCGATTTCGCCGTCGTCTTGCTCACCAGGTACCGTATCCTCTTCTTCTTTCAATCTTCATTCCCATCTGATTCAATTGTTCAATCGGTTCGGCAACCCCCCACCACCACGGAGTAGCATCTCTGGAGAGAGGTTGCGTTTTTTTTCTGAGGAAAAAAACTCTTGGTATTTTCCCAGAAAAAAATCTCTGGGATTTCCTTGTCGTATGGATCGGATCCTTTTGGGTCGAAATTAGGAAGATTTGGCCAAGTAGCAGTTCTTGAATTTGCTTTCTTTCTGAAGAAAAAAAAAGATTTTTCTTTCTTGTTTGTTTTCTTTTACTTGGTTATAATATTTACGTGTTTATATTTGGCTTCAATTCAATACTAAAATTCTCTTTTGTTTGTAATAGCGGCTGTTGCGTAACTAAGTTCATTAACTTACTTGTTTAATATGGGTGTCTTAACTGTTATCCCTTGGAACTGCAAGTTTTTTTTTTTTTGGAGAACCTGGTTGTGTTTTGTAAGAGGACTAGAAGATGCTGAATGATTGTTACACAATTCCTGTGCCTTAGGTTAGGTTTGCGAGTTGATTTTCATAGGACATGATTTTCTGAGGGAAAGAGAGGGAATGGAAAAACTTATTGGAAGTCCTTCCCCCTTTTGGTTTGGGAATTTGTCTCGCTCTTCCCCCTCCAACCCTTCCCTTCTCCCACAAACACACTCTTTTAGAGTCTACAGAATCTTATAATCTTTGCAATTTTGATTCCAAGACTAATTGGCTTATATTATCCCCCCTATTTTTGGAATCGCAAAATCTGAATTTGGAGTCTTGGAAAAACCTTATAGCCATTTGTTTTGATTAATTTTTGTGTATAGGTGACTAGGTGAGGTGTTTACTTGTAATGAGTGTCATGTTGGCAGTGATAAAATGGATTAATGGAACATAAGATTAGTAGTCTCTTTTGGTTTTAATGTGTCTTTGTAAAGAGTGTCATGTTGGCAGTGATAGAATAGGTGAGGTATTTTATCCCCTTTCGCACCTCTTTCTCTTTCTTTATTTTTTGGAGAGGTTGAGTAGTTGGTGCTGGTTGAATTGAACTCATTGTTTTCATTCAGTTCAGATATCTAACTAATTTTTTTTTCTTCATGCAGTCGGTTAGCAGGAAATCTGTTGTTCTGTTTTATTACGAAGTGACAACCAAATGGATGATTGGGGTAATGAGATTTTGCTTCATGTTTTTTGTTTGTACATGCACTTCACCTGTTGTTTATTGTCAATGTAATTGCTGGAATCTGTATCTTTTTGGGTGAACTTGTTAATTGGGTTTGTAGTATGTTGTTATTTTCAAACAGTCGAGAAGTGTTGGTCTTTTATATTTTTGTCTATTTAACCTCTAGAGGCTAGACACCATCTTTAATATTTTCTCCTACCATCTTCCCTATTCTCTCAGTAATTGATTGTTCACTTACACACTGATTCATTATGAGTATGCTTGGTATCAAGGTAATTAAAATCGACATTTTACCTTGAATCGGGAACGTGAGTGAAAATAGTAAATCATGGAATCGTAATAGGAAGATTTTTACAAAATTCATATATACACATAAAACAACATAAATAAGAAAAAAAAAGCACAATTAGGTCACTAATAGCACATATTAACTTGCATTCATAATTCATAAGAATGTCATACTGATACTAAAGTAGTAAAACACTTATCAACTCAAAACACAACACAAAGTAGCGGAGTAGAGAATAGAAACCAAGTGAGAGTGACTGTGAGACTGACAAAACAAAGTAGCAGAGCAGAAAACAGAGAGAACAAGTGAGAGTGAGAGTTGAGACTTGAAACAAAAAAAAAAAAGAGCAGCCTAAAGGCAGCTTGACTGAGAGAGTACCAGTCAAACAGAGAAAGGGAGCACTCAGGAGAAAAGCAATAACCTCATAGTCGCAGTCGCAGAACAGGGAAAGAACACCGTAGCAGACAGGAGTTGGGTCGTCTCATAGTATCAGAACAGAGCAGGATTCATGTCGCAGAAGAAGGAGATGGATTGTCCCAAAGTCGCAAAACAGCGGAGGAGTCGCGTTGCACGAGGAGGAAAATGATGAGTTTCTGTTCGAGCTTGAGGCAGAAGAGGCTCTCATTTAGGGTTCAGCTAAGTTTTTACCTAGGACCGATTTTGCATGCGAGTTGCAACTAAATGCACACAACTAAAATCACATTTGCTCAAATCTAAAAATATTTGAGTGAATTTCTAAATGCACGCAACTAAACCATAAGATTTCAAAATCAATTAATTTTTTTGTAACTTTCCAAAATTAAAGATTTGTTTATAAATCAAATTAATTCCCAAATTTTGTGATCCCAAACATGTTATATATGACTGTAAAAGCCTACAAATCTAGTATAAATATAATATAATGAACTAATCAACTAATAATTCAGTCCTAGTATACTATGTTTCTTCTACTGTATTTTGTATTATATTTAATTTTAGAAATTCTTTTGCATTTGTTTCAGAGGATGAGCAATTGACTCCTCTTGATCTCACATCAAAAGACCAACCTAAAAGTAAATGGGATGATGAAGATGTGGATGAAAATGATGTGAAGGAATCATGGGAGGATGAAGACGAGCCTGCTCCGGTATGAACAACTGAAAATTATGTCACAACAGCGCATTACTTTTGCATGTGTAAAAATTAAAAAACTAAGAATGGACGGTGGGTTGGGGGGCTTGTATAAAACTTAAAATGGTTTCAGTTTTTTAAATCATAACATTTTAACAATTATTACCTTATTAATACAATTAAATTTGAGTTTCACAATTTCTTTGATGAAATTATGCTGATATTTCTATAATTATGGTCTTTAAGGGTTCCCTTAGTTGCTAATTGCCATCTTTTTTCTTTCCATAATTTTGTCAGGCACCTGCAGCACCTGCTGTAAAAGCTACTGAAAAGGCTCCTAAAAAGTCTTCTGAAAAAGTTACTGAAAAGAAGGGAAAGAGCGTAGAACCAGTGAAGGAAGAACCATTGGATCCTGTGGCTGAAAAACTTCGACAACAAAGGTATATCTTTAATTATCTTCCATCTAATTTGTTTACCCTGATGTTCCTTTTGGAATGTATTGTTATGGGTGCTGATCTCATATATTATTACACACTACAAGTAACAATATGTAGGTTTTTCATGTATACTAATTAGGATAATATGATTGTGAGAAAGTGCAAATTGTTACAAATTTACAAGTCCATATTGAATCTTTAATTTATTGTTAAGTTGCTTTCATGTACTTTTTATTGGCATCTTGGTTTCCATTGCATGACAAAGTGGGTCTGTCAATACCTTCTGTGTTGTTTCACTACAAATTTCTCTGTTAGAGCTAGAACTTCTTTGACTAGTACTTGGTAGTACAATGAACCCTAAACCCTAAATCCTAAACACCTTTTGTGTTGTTTCACTACAAATTTCTGTTAGAGCTAGAACTTCTTTGACTAGTACTTGGTAGTACAGTGAACTCTAAGTCTGTCTTTGATTCACTATGGTGCTTACATACTGATGGGCTGATTTTTATTTTGGGGTAGATGAACTATTTCTAGAACGGAAGAAGGGTTCCAAAGGAGGGAGGGTAATGAAAACTCCTACTAACTCAAGATAAAACTAAAAACAAGCCAGTTTCCAAATCACCAAGCAGAAACAGAGCAAAATTCCTAGCAAAGCTATGGAGACAAATTAGCTCTATTTCTATGCAAATTTACCAATGGGACTTCACTGCAGACTCCGTGTGGTGAACATTATAGGGATGCCAAGGAAAATTAGGAAATGATAATGTCCTAGAACAAGACTAAGGATTGAGACATTATTTTTTTAAGTCCGAGCTCTTTAACCAAACACATTACCGTTAACTTAATGGCTACATCATTTAAAAGAAGCAGGTTGCTAATTTAGATAAAGCAGTCTACCACAGTTTCTTATTTAATTTACTCTCTATGACAGACTAGTTGAAGAAGCTGATTATAAGTCCACTAAGGAATTATTTGGTGGGGGACGTGACGAAAAGAACCTTGATACTTTTATACCAAAATCTGAGAGCGATTTCGTGGAGTATGCAGAGATCATCTCTCACAAGATTCGTGCATTTGAGGTAAATTTAGATACTTCTGCCTCCCTTCCCCTTTAAATATTTCTCAATAAGGTATCCTAATTTCCATTTTGATGAATGCAGAAAAGTTACCATTATATCGGTTTACTGAAGGCAGTAATGAGATTATCAATGACTTCCTTAAAAGGAGCAGATGCAAAAGATATTGCATCTTCTATAACTGCCATTGCAAATGAAAAGATAAAAGCAGAAAAAGAAGCCAATGCTGGTAAAAAGAAGACAGGTAACATCATCTTAGATTAGAACCTTTCTACGTTGCTTTTATATTTGTGTTTGTTTTCTCTCTTTTTGTTTTTTTCTTTTGGGGTTTTCAAGGTTTTTGCTTTGTCCTGCAGGTGGTAAGAAAAAACAGCTTAATGTTGACAAAGCTGATGATGATTTTGTTACTAATCGATATGATGATATGGATGATTATGATTTCATGTGAAAATTTTTGGTTCAGTTCCATTCAGATTCAGTCACGAGATTCAACTGTTTCAACATTGGAAGTTGCAAAAAAACCCTTCGGCATACCGATGTCAAAAATTGATGAGTGCTATCCTGTATTTTGTCTAATAAGAGTGTGCATCAGTGTCCTTTTTTCTTCATTGTCAATTTTGTCACCATCATACTTGGACGTTAGTCTTTCATTAGATGATTTATATAAGTTAAAAAGTTTGAAGACGAACGTGGCAACATTTAACATTATTTTTAGCTTGGGTACATTTAAATATGCTCCTGGATTGTAAGAATAGAATTTGCCCTTTTATTTCTGAAAGAAGCTGGTTATGCCATAATTCTTTTGTCATGGTTGGATGTTGCATTAATTATCGCCCACTGACTGAGTTATAAGGAGTCGTATGAGAATGATGAGATTGCCTTGTTTGTCTATGGTCATTATATTATAGACCAGTTAAAAATCGTCTAGCGGTAGATGTATTATTAAATAGATATGCTTTGGTACCTTCTACCTCTTAAACTGGTATTATTTTTGACATTGCAAATCAGTCCAAAAAAACAAAAAAGCTACCACACCTTCCTAGTTCATTTCCTCTTTTAAAATTGCACCGTCTTCCTGGCACTAGGGTTAGGAGAATAGCATTATCTAATTCACTACCTAGTATGCAGGGGTGAGGATAAACATGCTTAGGCCACATCTAGTACAAGCCCGACGCTCAATTGATGGGGTCAGGACTTAGGTGCTGCTGGAATGGAGGATTTACAGTTATAAGAAAACAACTTTGATTTTTACACTTTGGTCTACACTCACATTTTTATCTCTTTTTTTCACATCACATTATCATGGTCTTTATCTTCATTCCATTTTTATTTATATTTCTCTCTTTTTTGCATTTTTTACACTCAAATTTTAAGTGTGAGAAAAACTTTTTCCTTAAGAAAGGATAAATTAAAATTTTCATCCCTATAATATACTTAATTTTGTATTTTTGTTTTTGAAAATTTTTCTTTTTTATTTCATCTTTTTGAAATATTTAAGCTATTTTTTTAGTTTATGTTGTTAACTCTCTTATTAATTATGGATGTGTCGAATGTTCATCACAGTCATCAATCTTATATTTAGTACCTTGATATACTATATAATAATATTAATCTCCTTAAACTCATTCAACGAGCCAAATATCATGTCCAACTTGCAATTTTTTCTATTTTTTGCATATTTCATTTTTCTTATATCTCATATACGGACTCTAAATGAGTTTAAGTATGTTAACATTGTTGTATAATGTGTTAAGACATTACAAATATGATTTTTTATTAAGATGGACGTTCGACAGATCCACATTTAATAGTAGAGTTAATAATATGGAGTAAAAAATAGCTTAAATATCCATGAGGATGAAATAAAAAAGAAATTTTATTCCCGGGTTTAATCCCCACTAAACACACTCTTAGGGAAAGATGAAGAGTCTTAACTGTGATTAAGTCTCGAATAGAATTACCCTTAAAAATAGACTAATAGCGGATACCTATGGTAAAAACAAAAAAAATAATAATAAAATTTATTTGAGGGACGAAAATAAAAACATGAATATTTTATAGGGATGAAAAAGTTATTTTACCCTAAGAAAAATTATTGAGTAAACCCACAAATTGGTCCTTGACTTTTTTTTTTTGCGTCGGGCAGTTTAGTCCCTGACAATCTTCACCGTCCATCAGTTTAGTCCAACGTCACATTTTCCGTTAACAAAGAGCTAAGTTGTCACGTTAAGTCACATGTAGGATAAAAAAATCGTAAAATAGTCCCTAACTTTTTTAACATCGGGCCATTTAATCCTTAGCATTTAGAAATGATTCTGTTAGGGATTGAATATTGTAGAAATGTATGACTTTCTTCTGAACTCTAAAAACCTCTCAAAATACATTCAAGTGCATTCAAAAAGTGACCAATTATTCTCTTGAAGATCAAGTATATTCAAATTAAATCTCTTCCTTTTAACTTTTGATTTCATTCTTTCTCTTCTTTATCTTAATTTGTGTTTTTATTTCAATTAGCATATTAATTAAAAGAAATGTATTTAAGGATTATATTCTTCATCAGATTGTTCATTAGAATCTTATTTGCATTATAAATACATTGGACAAAATTTCACCTAGAGAACTTTCCTTATAAGAACATCCCAAAGCTCTCCCATTGGAAAAGCATATGAACTAAAGCTTGCACTTGTGATTTTTCATATGAAAATGATTAACACAAAGACAAGAGAAGAAGAATACTAATAAGAAACTTAATCCTCAATAGGGTTCATTTTCTTTAATAAATGTGTCAATCGAAATAAAAAAATAAATTAAAATAAGAAAGTGAATGAATAAAGCCAAAAGTTTAAAAGAAGAAATTTAATATGAACATATTTGATTCTTGAAAATATAATTGGTCATTTTTTGAATGGAAGTGAATGTATTTTGAGAGATTTTTTAGAGTTCAAAAGAGAGTCACACGTTTCTACAACATTCATTCCCTCCAGAGCCATTTTTTAAATGTTACGGACGAAATTTCGTTAAAATAGTTAGGGACTAATTTCCGATTTTTCTAGGCCCTACGTGTCACTTAACGTGACAACTCAGCTCTCCGTTAACAGAAAGTATGATGTTGGACTAAACTGATAGACGATGAAAAATGTTAGGGACTAATATGATCATTTTTAAATGTCATAACTAAATTGCCCGACGCTAAATAAATTAGTATTAATTTGTGGGTTTACTAAAAAAATTAATCATACAACAAAATCGTACAAAATCTTATCTAACATACTTTATTTTCCATCCCTCTCCATCATATTATTCATCACATTTCACACTTATGTCTCTTCTACATCCATTCCTTTCAAAATTGTACAATTTTTTTACATCGTTGTTGTATGACTATAATAATAATAATAATAATTTATCTTTACAAGTATGGTAATCTCTCCTCCACGCCACGTCTTGAACACTTGCAACAATGATGCACATCTTGGAACTAGTCCTCTCGCTATCGTTTTTACCTTTGCTATTGATTTCTCTTCGGCTTGAACACAAATATTTAAACCAACATCGTTCTTCACCCCATTTGAATATTTTTATGACTTGAACCCATGAGAAGAGCTCAATCCAAAAGTATGGTCCATTAGGTGGGAGAATCTCTTGGCTGAAGTATCACAATGAGTGTCTTATTCCACTCATTGCTGCCCCCTTTAAGAGTTAAGGTCCAAGAGGACTTTCACTCTATCGGCACTGACCCGATGGTAGATCTCTCCCTTTTTTTCGACGGCTTCACTCACCTATCAATATTCGGTTTTAAACACCTTAATCCACCTTATAGATAGGCATTTCCATAGCCCAATCCAAAAGGCTAGTCCATTAGGTGGAAGAGCCTCATGGCTTAAATATCACAATGAGTGTCCTATTCTACTCAATGTGGGACTCATAACAAATTTCCTATTTTTGGCAACACATCGCCCATCCTTAGCCGTATTCTTCTGTCATTTGAATCTACTCCTTGTTTCTTAAAAGAGAAGTAGAGTATGTTGGGATAAATTTCTTAAGCCAAATAAAAATTTTCCATTAATCAATCGAGAACTGTTGTGTCAGATTACAGAGTTAAGGTTAGTGACAACCTGTATCCATTGACGTTGACCAAAAGTTGCAGCGGAATTGCCTTTTGGTGCAATGATCTTCCTCAGCCAAATCACCAGACTCCTCAAATGGGACTTGATATTCCTCTTTTGATGGGGAGACAAAGAGATGTGTTTTGATTTGGCGTATTGGGGACCATGACCATCTTTTCGATTTTAAACCTGTTAGAATTCCCATTAACCTCTAACGGGCTAAATCTGGTTTCCACTTATATGAGCTCATATCGATTTTTCCCATATAAATTATTAGAAATAAAATTTCTAACAATCTCCCACTTGGGCTTCATATTCATTTAAGCATTTATATTACAAAATTCTTTAGGCGCGCAATCGTATGCTGTTTACTTTTGGACTACCCTTAAAATATCTGGTCCATTTCATACAACAAACGGGAACCACTGCAGCTTTCATCATAACCCAATGTGACTAAACCACAATGATCATCACAATTGTATGTACTCAATGACATAGATCAAATATGGATAAGTGGCATGGAAATTATATGCAATGTGATCTTAGTCATGTCTATTTTCAACTGGTTCAAACTTTATTCTTTATAGAGATCAATTCAAAATGTAATATAATTATTGTACAAAATAAGCTAGAGCAGAATGACAAAGATCAACTTATTCTTTAGTAAATAAGAAAAAAATAAGAACATATAATATAAATAGGACTCAGACTTAAACTAAGGTACTTTCAGGAATTACACCCATATGAGCAATGTGCTCATGAAAAAATCTAGGCACTAAACCTTTAGTAAGTGGATCAGCTAGCATAAAGTCAGTCCCTATATGTTCTATAAAAATTTGCTTATTCTGAACTCTTTCCTTGACAACCAGAAACTTGATATCAATGAATTTTGACTTGGTTGTACTCCTATTGTTATTGGAATAAATAACTACTGAGTTATTGTCACAATAGATTTTCAATGGCGTTTCAATGCCATCGACCACATGTAAATTAGTGACAACATTTCACAGCCATATCCCATGGTTGGGCACCTCAAAACAAACAATGAACTTCGCAACCATGGTTGAAGAAGCTATAATAGTCTATTTAACAGACTTCCAAGAGATAGCTCCTCCAGCCAACATAAAGATGTATCCAGACATGGAGCGTTTGTTGTCTTGACATTCAACAAAATCAGAGTTAGAATACCCAATGATCTATAAATTGTTAGACTTATGATAAGTGAGCATATACCCCTTTGTTCTCTTCAAATATCTCATTATACGCTTCACTACCTTTCAATGCTGCATCCCAGAATTACTTAAGTATTTGCCCAAAACTCCTACTACAAATGCAATATCGAGACGAGTACAAACTTGAGCGTACACTAGACTTCCCACAGTTGAAGCATAGGGAATCTTTTGCATCTCATTTCTTTCAAGATCATTATTAGGGCACTGTTTGAGGCTAAATTTGTTTCCCTTGGCTATAGAGGTATCTCCTGGTCTACTATCTTTCTTGTTGAATCTATACAAAACTTTATCGATATAACTCTCTTGTGATAACCTTAAGATACCATGAGAACGATCTCTTAGTATCTTAATAACTAATACAAAATAGGCTTCATCAAGATCTTTCATTTCAAAGATCTTTGTCAGAAATCTCTTGGTTTCATGCAATAAGCCTATAGCGCTGCTAGCAAGCAGTATATCATCGACATATAACACCAGAAATATATATTTTTAAGCCTTTAAGGGGTATGGTATTGGTACCTGATTACAGATGAAAACAACAATGGATGGTTGGGTTGTTTTCGCTGCTTACTTAATGGAGGATGGAGGACGATCTGACTCTGGAGATGCTCGCTTCGCAGTTTGCTTACCGATCTAGAGATGTCCTTGCCTTCTTGTTTTTTTTTCAAAATGTAAGTTTGTTTAGTCTGTGTTGTTACAATACTGAGTTGTGTAAAGAAAAAGCTTTGATTTTGTACAATTTTCCTGCTTGAATATCTGAAAAGTAGAAATTATTGAGCTGGTTCCAGAGATTCTCTAAAAAAAGGTTTATTTTTGTACTTTCTCATTATTTTTTGTTGAAAAAACTAAGTTTGAAATCGGTTTATACATAAAAAAACATATTTCGGTTGAAACGATTCTTGTTACGTCCGTTGCGGCTGTTTCTTGCGATTTTTTCCCACACCGATTTTTTGTCATGTATCGGTATCGTTCACCTCCGATATTGATACGTTGCGGCCGATATTTATGTTTCAATCTGATATTTAAAACCTTGATCACATCTATGCTTGAAAGTTAATCTCAAAGTGGAAGTTGTTGTGCAAAGAGGACTATAATGATGCGTGAAAGGAGATTCAAATAATGCACCACTTGTCTGACCACCCCATTGTTGTGAATTCATGGCGTCTACGAGGACTCTTCCTCTGTTCACTTGGTCATGGAGCTCTGTGAAGGCGGTAAGTTGTTTGATAGGATCATAAAGAAGGGGCATTTCAGTGAGAGATAAGTTCCCAAGTTGATCAAGAATATTGTTGAGGTTGTGGAAGCTTGTCATTCTCTTGGGATTATGCACAAAGACCTCAAACAGTCAAACCTAAGAACTTCTTATTCGACATTGTTGAAGAGGATGCTAAACTCAAAGCCACTGATTTCAGGTTGTCTTTTTTTACAAGCCAAGTTAGGTTGTGTTCGAGTATATAACTCAGACTCGGGTATTTTGGAATCTCGGACTCGAACACGTGCTCTGGTAGGTCAGTTTAATGGTTCATGATGAAGGGGGAGTATCTATAAAGGTAGTTTAGATCCGAGAATATAGTAGTTAATGCGTAAAAATGCATACCTGGCACCTGAAGTATATAGTGTTTATAGTGGAATATCTTGGGATTTGGGTCTTGGGTCATTATCCACAAGTTATGATGTTGTAATGCACAGTGTAGGGGAGCTTCAGGTACTTCTTGTTAATGGTTGTATGGTTTATGGGGCCGACTTGGCTATTTGGGTCGGCTTAGTCGTATGGGCTGAGTTCCATCTAGTATGAGTTGCTCCGATTGGGTCCTGAAGTCCTGTTCGTAACAGGTTGCTTCTTTTACTTCTATTACAATTATTCAGAGTGATTAGTGAAGCGATGATTTGATAATTTCACATCTCAAACATTTGTGATGTGATGCTATGAAGAAAGAGTCTTGTTTACTGATTTAATTGTTGAGTGACCAGGATGCGCGACTTTTATGTTTATCTCATCATCCCATCTATTCATTTCTCTTCTTATTCTTCTAGAGACCCCATTATGAAACACATAAATGGTTGATGATGGATGGTTAGTGGTGAAGTCTAGCAATTCTGCTTGGACTCGAGTAAACAAATTAAGCTTCTATGATCTTTCTAGTGATGACACGAACGCCACATAAAAACCAACAAAAGGGTTGAAACACATCCCAAAGAGGTTGCTACCACCGCAACATGTATCCCTTGACCCCATCTAATTTTTTGTCACAAATTCATATTCTTTTTACTCTTTTTTCCTTTCAATTTCTTATGCATGGATTATGCTAATAAAAAAGGGTTGGGTTTGGACGAGAAATGGTGTGGGGGTTTAAAGTAGCGAGGTCCAAATTGTAAATTGTATTTTTTTTATCATGGTTTTTAAAACTAGACTGATCAGTTCGATTAGTTCAACCGAAAATTAGCTGGTGACAAGTTCATTCATTCTGGTTGTCACGACCCAAATATGAGGTCGTGACTCCAACACAAACTAATACCTTTAGTCTGGCAAGCTTAACAACAATAGTGCAATACTTGACAAATGAATTTTCCAAAATAGACATGCTTCCAAATTTTACAGAAATTTGATAGAGTCTCCCATAAATTTTGGACATCTCAGAATTTTAGAAATCCCGCCAATAATATATATATATATATATATATATATATATATATATATATAGACACATATCCAACCAAAGTTTCCAAACATTATAATATATATCCAGTAAATATTAAAATATACATCTCAACATAAATCTATAACTAGACTCCCCATAGCTGCAGATTTGTACATGCAACCAAAATACATGAAATGGCAATCAAACAAAGGAGGCCTACCAAGAGAAGAGTAAATGAAGTCGATGATATCAGAATCTTCTAGCAGCCTGCTACTCAGCTGCTTGGGAATCTGGATAAAAACAATAGAAAAGGGTAAGTCACAAAGACTTAGTGAGGGCCCAACAACCACCTTGAACTAGAAGGGAAACACACCAACACACGAGTTGTTCGATAGAAACCATTCTCAGTATAAAATTTACTTCTCAATATAAACTTACTAAACAAATGAGTTCAATAAATACCACAATCTCATATATGCTTGTATCCATGAGGTTAAATTTATTATATCCAAAGCAATAATAGATTTATCATACGTAAGTTTAATAAGGAAATTTGAAATGAAATACATTAAGTAAAACATAAATCATATAAAATGTAAATACAATAGGGATCACTCGTCATAGGACCGAGAGGCAGCTCCATCTCGTTGATAGCCATCTCGTTCAAAGGATGGTCTTTGCCACGGGGCGACTCCATCTAACGGATAGTCCTTTCCTCTCCAGAACCATGTCTATGTCTCAATATCATTGGGGGAAACTACATCTCGTCGATAGCTTTCTCCTCCAAGAGTGACCTTTCCCTTGGGACGACTCCATCTAACGGATAGCCCTCTCCACCCAGATCATAGCATGTCTCAATATCATCGAGGGCGGCTCCATCTCGTTGATAGTCCTCTCCATTGAGTGGGCTCCATCTAACGGATAGCCCTATCCTACAATAATAATACAACTAGGTGCACCTAGGTTGTTATCCTCTAGTAACGACATACGAGGTTCTAACATGGATCCCAATAATATAAATCACAATTTATTCTATTTTCTCGAAGTCTTTCAAAATTCAATCTCCATTTTTATCAAACATAATCGCTTTAAATTTATAAATTTATCAACCTCTAAAATGAATTTCACAGAGAATAAAATCGGTATAAACAACATGTTTCCCAAAAATTATCTAAATAATTGGAATTAAAATATAGCAAGATAATTTAAAATAGTAATTCTAAAAATATATAAAATAGGCCATTATAATCGTTAAACCACTCACTATTATGGAGACTCAATAAAGCTACTTCCCAACAACTGGAGGATGATTGTGCGAGGTAGAAACCAACAAACCAGAGCGTCAACAATTATTTCCAACATATAGAAATTTATTGAAGCTCTACATTTTATGGGTAACCACAAAATCCCTAAAATCGGTGCTCAAAACTCTAAAAATAAGTGTACCTAACGTTAACACATGTCAATAACCTATTATTTAAGTTACGAGTTAAGGGTTTACTTAGAAAGCTGAAATGAGTAACCCATGTGGTGTTAGTACTCTCCTTCTTCCTCAGAGCACTATCTCTAACCCTAAAAATTATCAAACTGAATCCCAAAGAGAAAAAGGGTACAAGTAGAAATTACGGGTTTCAACCCCCTTTACTAGATAAAAGGGATTTGACTGGAAATGGAACACAAAGTGATAAATGAAAATAAAAATGAAAAAAAATCAAAAGTAGACGGGGAGGGGGAGGAGAGTAATGCACGAGAAGGTTGAATTTCGGCTTCTCACTGTCGAGAAGCTTCCCTCATTTTGACCCCATTTCTTTTATTTTTTAAGTTTTAATTGAAACGGTGAAAGATTTCACTGGTACTCTTTAGAATTGGTCAAAACCGATTGAAATGGTTAAAAATAGGTTACAAACCGGTTCAACTATAATTTTTTAAAAAACCATTTTTTAAAAGGAATTAAATTGAGGTGTATTACATATTTTGTTTGTTGCTTAAATCATGTCAGATGATATATAGACTATTCTATTGGCATGTGTTTGTCATTTTAGAATGTTAAAATATAAGAGATTTTGTTAAAATTTCAATAAAAATTTCTAATATGTATTTATTTCGAAAATAATTTTTAAGTATTATATTGTTATTAGCAGGCTTGTAAACTAATGATTTTAGTTTGAACATTAGTCATGGTCTAAATTTTTAAATTGTAAAAAAAAAATCATTAGTAGTAATATGATGAAAAGAGATAAAAAAATAGTGCTATATATAAAAATGTTGTATACGAATAATATGACCCGTCTCATTAACCATCCCAACATAAAAACACTATAAAAACCATATGATATGATAGAGGCTAGTTATTTATTATAACCTAATTTTTATAATATATATATATATATATACACACACACGTATCTATCTATATTATTACATTGGAAAAGTTTTTTTTGTTACTGGTTGTTCAAAGCTTTTTTTTGTTTGGTCAATATTTTTTTTTGGGCATATAGATTTTTATTATGAGACTTCAGTTATTGAAAATTTTGGACAAAAATGAGCTTTGCTTTGCGAACTCTATGGCCCTTTTTATTAGTGATATAGGTTAGGTATTTTTTTTGCAGGAATGGATCCTCTCCTATTTTGTTGTAGGTGTAAGAAAGAGATATAATTTTTTTCTATATATTTGAAGTTATAGGTTCCATTTATTTTTTTTCTAAATTTTGTTTGTTCTCTCTAAGGTATTGTTTGGTTGGAAGGATTTGGAGGGGAGGGAAGGGGAAGCGAGGGATTTTAAGAGGGTTGTTGTGTTTGATTCAATTTTTTAGGAGGTGAGGGGAGGGGGCCAAATCCCTCCTGATAGCATTTTGTCTCCCCTCCAAAAGTGGGGGGATTTAGAGGGGAGGGAAGGGGGTTTAAAATAAAACAATAAAAATTACTTAAATTTTCCTCTTCTCATATTAATAAAGTTGAATGTTATAAAAGCTAAAGAGTGAGAATGCTAATTAGTTTTATTTTCCCTCCCACCCCCTGTGAACCAAACAACAAAGGCTTCCCCTCCCCTCACCTCCCTTCCTCGAACCAAACAAGATAAAGCACTGTCTCCCCTCCCCTCATTTGAACCAAACAGACCCTAACGGGACCTTATCCTGTTGGTTAGCAACAGGAGAGGATCCTCAACCCTTTTTTGCTAGGCTAGAGTTCCTATATCTATATGTTGTTACATTTATTTGTCATTGGGAAAACTTTCTTTTTGATACACGTGCACTTTAGTTTGGTAGATTAGACTTCCAGTAACTTAGGTTGATATAGTGGGATCCCATTTTTCCACAATTGAGGCTAGGGGTGTAAGTGGGTCTGGGTCGACCTGCGAACCCGACCGACCCGAGTCTGAATAGATGGGTTGGGTTGGGTTGGGTTAACGGGTTCGATCGGTTTATTTTCAGTCAACCCGATCACCTTCGAGTCGAGTCTCGGCTTAGGGGATTTTGAACCCGAGAAACCCAACCCGACCTTGTTATGACTTTAAAAAAAAATTGTTAAGGCCCAGCCCAAACTATCCTCTCCCAAATAAGTTTACCCTAGTAGTAGACATCACATATTCACAACAGTAGGATCACTCTTCTGCAGTGAGGGTGGCGGCCGCATGGGGCTTCAACCATTCAAGCCTCCAAGGAGTAGAAGCTAGCTTGCGGCGATAGTGGCGACGACACATGGTCCATGGTCGTAGGTTGGTGCAGAACGACGAAGATGAAGCGATCTTCTCAACGACGATCAGATCTCGTGGTAGTGAAGTCTTCTGCTTTTGTTGCTATGACACGACGGTGGGATTGCAGACAGCAACGACAACAATGTGGAGCGCCTCCTTCACTGTCATGTGTTGCTGCCGTTGGAGCGCCTCCCGCCGGTTGAGAATCGCTCCACCGCATTCTTCCTCGCTTGGATGAGCTTGCCAGAGTAGATCTGCTACTCGTGTCGCTCTCTGATTTTTGTTTCCTGTGAGCTATCAACTATGTGATATTTCTTGTATTTTTATTGTCTCTATTTTTTATTGCATATGAGCTTTCTGATAGTTCTGGTAAAGAGAAGAATAAAAACTCCAAATATATTTTCTGTTTCCCTCTTTTCTTTATTCCTAACAGGGCTAAAAAAATAAAACGCACGACCCGATGACCCGACCTGATCCAACCTGTTGATATTCGGGTTGGATTAGTTTGGGTTACCCGCTCAAAAAGATTAAACCCGAACCAACCCAACACGTAAATATTCTATTGGTTTGGATTTCATATCACCCTAAATTCAATCCAACCCGACCCGATTACACCCCTTATTGAGGCATAGTTTTCAAGGGAATGAAAATTTTTTGACACGTGCACTTTAGCTTGATAGATTGGACTTCTAGTAACTTAGGCTGATAGAATGGGATCCTATTTTTTCACAATTGAGGCACGGTTTCCAAGGAGATGAAAATAGAATTCCATGTGTCAAAATTCATTGATTTTTTTTTATTGTTGATGTGTATCAAAGAAAATAAAGAGAGTTAAAGTGGAAATATAATAATTGACGTGATGCGAAAAAGGGAGGAAAAAATGAGGTGTGCAACGACGTGTGAAATAAAAAATTATGAAAAAATTATTAAGAGTATTAAAACTTTGATAACCTATTTTTAGGATGTGAGAAGTGTAGAAAGAAGAGATGGAGAGAAAAAAATGAAGAGAGGGAATACGAAAGATGTCATAGAAAAATTATGAGATAAAAAAGGAAAAAATGAGGTTGGACATGAAATGTAAGATAAAGAAGTGTGAAAAAAATTATTGTTCTATTTTAAAAGTATTAAAACCTTGACCACCCAATTTTTTGATGTAGTGCCTATTTGTTTTTAATTCTCAAGTGAAAAATCAATTCTGCATAATTAATTTTAAATCACTTTCGTCCAACGTGTTTTATAAAGCGTGCATCACTCACTTATAATCATTGATTATAAAATCAATTCTACTCAATTGTAAACCAAACAAACACGTAGTAAATTTAGGGAGGAGAGAGGTGGAAGGAAAAATAATAATAAAGAGATCAAATGTGCATGAAAGATGTGATGAAAAATTGAGAGATTGGAACAAAAATAAATTGTGATGGGAAATGCAAAATAAATGAGTGTGAAAAATCATTACTCTTTTAAATAGTATTAAAATTTTGACTATTCATTTTTTTTGTTTGAACCATCGTTTTTGGGATGTGGGGAGGGTAGGAAAAAGAGAGATAGCAAGAAAAAAAATGAAGAGAGAGAAGATGAAAGGAGTGATAATTATCTCATAGGAAAGGAAGAAAAAGAAAATGAAAAATGAGGTATGAAATTATCTTATATATTTTAGAATAAACTAACAAGTATCTTATATGTTAAACACACATTTTTATGAAATTAAAAAAATAAATCTAAAAATTTAACAAATAAATAATTTTATATTTTAAAATATTTAACAAAATAGTTTAACAAGTAACAAATTATTTTCATAATCACTTGACCACGTGAATTTTAAAATTAAATTATTTTATTAAATATAAAATTCAATTAAAATATATCTTCAAAATTAATTTAGTTGATAATTTTTTAAATCTCAATACAAATAAATTAAAATATAAAAATAAAGATAAAAATTATAAAAAAAGTTATTGAAAATTATGGTAATATTGGTTTTTGTCAGTATAATATTTCAGACTGATTTTTATTTTTGACTTTTTTACTTTAATTTTGCAATTAAACTTACAAGTATCTTCTAGATTGCATATTTATTTCTATGAAATATAAAAAAAAATTAATTTAAAATTTAAGTTGATTATTATAAAATCATGTTAATGATAATTTATGTCATGTCTTTCACTATTTCTCTTTACATTTTAAAAGTAAATTAAATCAGGTATAGTGTGTTTTGTATGAGTATTTTTTATGTTTTTTCTAAACAAAGAAAATATATAAAATTAAAGGGAGTACCAGGGGTACTCAAACCCATAAACATAAAATACAATGAGAATATAACTTATAACCCCATCATACAAACCACCCAACAAACCATCAACTTGAAGAACCAAAGTAGAAACCCCTCACCTAATTACACATCAATGACCAAATATTGTCAACCCATGTGCATTACATATAAACAAAAATGTTCCCTGCATCTAGATTTTAAAGTTCAGGCAAGTAAAAGGAACAAAATCCCATGATGAGAAAGGATAATGAAACATGAATCCTTAGCATGAAGCCAATTCCATGACCAAATTTTTATTAACTCTAACAGGTCACACACCGTAGTCATTTTGTCCGAAAAAATAGCCTCATTTCTAGTAATCCAAAGTGACCAAAGAGCAGCCATCCAAACAATTGACCACCGCAAGGTGTTATCACTTGAACAATTCGGGATGCCTAGAAAGTTTTCCAAATGCACATGACAACAATTGTGAAGAGCAGAAGTATAACCAAACCAGTTCAAACACGTCATCCAGATGCTATAAGCAAAAAGACATTAAAAAACAGGTGAGGAAGTGTCTCTAGCTCGTGACCACACCACACACAGAACCCACCACTAGACAATATAATCTTCTTATTGATCAAATTCTGTTTTGGTGGAATTCTATTTAACATTTAGCTTTCCAAACAAATCCATAAATTTTTTATGGTAAGAACTTTGACCAAATAAACTTGTAAAAAGGAAAATCTGCATATATACCATCATTTACAACCACTTGATAAGCTAAAGGGATAGAATAATTACCTTTAGCACTTGCCTTCTAACACCATGAATCTCGTTTGTCTGGTTTCAAGGATAATGAATCAATTTCTACTAACAACAAAGCTAACTGTTCAACCTCCCATTGGAACAGAGGTCTCCTCCAACTCCAATTCCACACCCAACCCCTTATCCCTCCTAACTAGCATGTCGGCAACGGAAACATCTTTAATAAGAGCTATTGAGAAGAGTTTTTATATTTGATACATAAAGCTAACGGTACACACCACGACTCTAACCAGAAATATGTGTTGCTCCCATCACCTACTATCTTTTTACAGTTATATTTGACACATAAAACTGAGTATTTTTTATATTTGACACATAAAGTTGAGTATTTTTTATGATATATAGATAATTAGTGTAAGAAATAAAAATACGAATACTAACAAATATAATGGTATATAAACATAATAAAATACATGTACATACAAGCGATAAAACATCAATAATTTATTAAGATATAAATATTTATAATCAACAAAAATTATTATATTTTAATCTTTTATTTTTTTTATTTATAGTCATGAGCATGACCTTTAAGAAAAATAGTGTATTTTTAGTTTCATTTCAAGATGCATGTAAGAGCTACAATACATTAAGTTACCCATGCAAAAAGGTCATTAGGTCCATTTGGGTTAATATTATTTTAATAATAATATTGTATTAATATTTGTAAATTGTATAACAAAATGCTATTTTTTTATTTTTTATTTTTCTCTATTTTATATGAGTTTTAACTTGAAACGGATGAGTCGAATTCAATGTCCAATTTATATAATTATAGTCACAATTAAAGACCATTTATATACATATTAAGCAAGAGACATGTTAGAAGAGAAATTAACAATAAAATTACTTTCAAATATTCATATCTATTTATTTATTATCGGGTAATAATCTTTTATTCTAATAGTGAACATATTAAATTATAATGGTCAGTTTGAATAAATTTCGTTATTAACACTTATAGGTGAAAACATGAATCAAGAAAGTAAAATGAATTCAACCTCATTCATAATTTGAAATTAGGTATTTATGGTGAAGTTAAATGTGAGAGCCTTTGAGAAAGTTGAGTTCCACATACTAATTTCAATTTATGGAAGAAATTATTTTCATTTTACTTGATTCATTTTATTTTCTTTTGTTATAAATATTTACTGAGAAGTTTATCTAAACTATCTATTAATAATCAAAATAGATAAATATTGCATTTCTATATTAAAATAATTTTGAAATACAATATATGAAATGCACATTTGATTTTTATATTTAAGTATATTATTAAATTTATATTGAACAAGATTACATATATCATATTAATATTAACATAGATTATTAATAGTATGTAAAAATATATGATGAAATAGAATATTAGACCTTGTGCATGGCACATATTACAAATTTGTGATAATCAAAATAATAATGATATGTTCAATGAATGTGAAATGCAAGATATTACTCAATTCTTAAGTATGTTAGTGTTAGTTATTTTTATCTTACCCTTTTATATTAAACAAAATATATTGAAGCTTGTACAATATATGGATGTTGGAGACATGAAGTATACTTATAAGTATTGTTGTGGAACTATTTTTTAGTTTGAGTACAGATCTGGAAAGCATTTTCAATCTAATGTTCCTGATTTTTCCATGTGTTGTATGAAAGGAAAAATATCGTTGCAATTTGTGGAAAAATCTCCCGAATTGTTATCCAATTTGTTTGTCAGTGGTGATTCTAGAGGAATCCATTTTTTTAGAAAACATTTGATAATGCAACATAATATATTTTCTTTCACATTCATTGGAGCTAAGGTTGAAACAAATTTAAATGATGGTCATGGACCACCACAATTTGTTATTATTGATAAAGTTTATCACATGAATTGGTAGTTTATTGACAATGAAATGAGAGTGACCGAAATTTGCTCAACCATATACTTATGACACAAGGAATGAAGTTCGGAATAGGTTGTCCTGTTTCATGTTAGATTAATTCTACATTATTCTTGAATTAATTTTTCAAGAAACTAATATGTTATTTTATTTTTATTTTTATATCTGCTATCAAAATCATAATAAGAAAAAACACATATCATTCGATGCATTATATACAGGATTTTGGATTAAATGCTCAATTGGTATTTAACTTAATAGTGATGATTGATAAATTTAATGTACTTACCAAATTATTTAGAAGAAGAGTTAGAGATTCTATTGAGCAAGATTCACATATTGATATTTCTTTGCGATTGTTTCAGGGTCGAGTTGGTGATCCCCGTACCTATAATATGTCAACGGTTGATGAAATTGTTGCGTTAATTGTGGGGGATTTCGATAGTTCTGAGTGTGGAAAGGATATTATTCTTTATAGTTGAGGTGGAAAATTTTAGATATTTATATACCTTTGCAATATTCATTGTTTTTTTTTCCATATTGTGATTATGGATAAATGAAAATATTGAATTTCATGCTTACAATGTTTCCCACCAAACTGATAAGAGCATATGGATATCACTTCGAGAATATTACATGCTGGTGTATATTTACCAAAATTTGTTTTCTCGCATGGTCAAATATATGTTATTGTATCTAGGGTTAAGTCTTGACAAGGATTTAGGATTCTGATATATGGTGATAATTTCAAGTGTTGTAATGTAATAAAAATATAGCGTAAAATGAGTTATTTCAAAAAATATAAATGAAACAAAATTTGTACTCCCTCCGTTTCTTTTTATCTGTCATTTAAGGTTTTTGCACATATATTAAGGAATGCAATAAGCGTGCCTTTTTAGCTCCATTATTTACAAATATACCCTTTCTCTCTCTTATTAAAACATTTAAAGTTCTCCACTATTTCTAGTCATATGCAATAAATACTCCACCATTTAATAAATTTGGAAGGGGTAAAGTTGGAAAATTAGTATTTATTGTTGTCTTGGTATGTGAAAACGACACTTATTTAGAAACAAATTTTATACTCTAAAACGACTATTGAAAAGAAATGGAGGGAGTAATAGTTTTTATTTTTAATTATTTATGTTTGCTATTTGATGTTCCAAATCCATTTTTTATTTTTTATATTTTTTTGTATACTAACAAATATAGAATTAAATATTTAAAATTAATTAATCATTATTATTTTTTAATTACATATATTCAATAAATTATGGAGATTATATCATTTAATGTGAATAAAATATTAAAATAATAATATCCGAGAATTGCAAATGTTAAGACACATTTTTTTTAAAATATTTATTTTATTAAAAATGACCTAAATTCAAAGGCTATTGGCGTTTGCATATATCATTGTGGTGGTTTGGTTCTGTGAAAGCCAACCAAGTTGAATTGTAAAAGTCACCAAAACCAAGGATAGAGACACTGATTGTGATTGATGATTCTGGCCTAGAACGATGAATGGAATTCCCGCGTTTTCCTCATGCCATTCCATCCCAAACCGTGTTTCCCTCCTTCTCCAACGGTTCCCCTCTCAATTTGTGGAGCCACACACAAACAAATTCCCACAATTGAAAATTGAAAGACCCTCTTCTGACCGTAGTTTCCAACCCACTTCCCTTCCTTCCTTCGTTCCTCGCTCTGTTTGCTTTTCCTTCGCTGTGACGCCGTGTGTCCTCTCCGCCACGCAAGCAGGGAAGGTTTTGCAAACATGAACGGAAAAGCCTCTGTCTCTAAGGAACTCCATGCCAAGCACACCAAGGTTCCGTTTTTCTTCACCCCTTTTCGCCGTTTTTTGTTTTCTTTCGTTAATTCCTATCTGGGTTCTGATACCGAGAGCTAGCAACAACTTGGGGTTCATGTTTTGTGATCGTTGAATTTGTTTCATGTTCTCAGACTGTGATATATGAAGTAAATTATGTGAAAGCATGAAGAAATATTGGAGTTTATTTTGTGGGTTGATTCTTAGTGTTTTTGTTTTAATTATTTTTTCCTGTGATTGATTCTATGCAGATCTTAGAGGGACTTGTTAAGCTACCTGACAACAGGGAATGTGCAGACTGCAAGAACAAGTATATGCTTTTCAGAACTATTGTTTTATGTTAAGCTTAAGCATTAAGATTCATAGTTTTGTTCATGAAGCTTCAACTACAATATGTCATTGTCATTCAGTAGTTTTTTATTTTGTATTTTTTAGTACTTCTTTTACTTATATCCACATGGAGATTGATTGTACACCATATGTGCGATGATCAATTAAATCCAGCTATTTGAAAGTTTTTTTTCACTCACTTCATAAGTTTTTCCTTTCCATTCACTTTGATGTTGTTCCTATCCTCTGATATTAGGGATCTTTCAACATTGATGGTTCACTTAGGGTATGTTTGTGAGTTTGAAGGAAAGGGAAAGAAAGGGAAAGTAAAGGATTAGGAGGGGAAGGGAGGAGGGGAGAGTGCTTTGTAGTCTAATTTCACTCACAAACATATGGGAGGGAAGTGTTTCCTATAAACCTTTCCCTTCCCACCATTTCCCTTCATTCTCCCACTCGCAAACATACCCTAAATATACCCTTAGGATATGTTTGGGAAGGGGGAAATATAGAGGAAGGGAGGGAGGGGGAGGGTTGCAGGAAGCCCCCTAACCCTTCCCTCCACATTCCCAAACATACCCTTAGGAATAGGTGATATAGTATATTTCAAGGGATTTGTCTTGTGAAGGAAAACAAGACAGGTACATCTCATATTTCAACCATACGTACGTGCTTCATCATAATTGTGTACAGTTTAGCATTTGGTTTTGCAAATTTGTGTGTAGAATTTAATGAGGTTATTTCATGGTTTATTGAACACATGATTTTAATATTTCAGGGCACCACGATGGGCAAGTGTGAACTTAGGAATTTTCATTTGCATGCAATGTTCAGGGATTCACCGAAGTCTTGGAGTACATATATCAAAGGTTTATACATAGTTTTTCTCCTGTCTCCATTTAGAAATTGATAATAGCTGAGCCTTCTGATTTTGCAATTAGGTGCGGTCAACAACTTTGGATACATGGTTGCCAGATCAAGTTTCTTTCATGCAATGTAAGGAACTATACAATCTGTTTCTTACTTTCTTAGTGAAAAGTATGATTGAGAAAATTATGAGATACTATAAGTGACTATTCTTTCCACTCTTCCCAATAAAAGAGAATTAACTCTTTTTCCTAAAAGGGCTAGATGTAGGTCTGAGAAAATTATATTAGTAAATGACACAAGTGATTTGGTCCATTCCATATGTATATAAGTTGAGATATCATTTATATGTATGTAAGTTGGTCCATTCCAAATTATATTAGTGATTATGAAATATCCATTAAATTGATTAGTGAAACAATAGTAATTACCCGTGGAAGATATGATAATTGTTACAAATATTGTTGGGCTCTTGATTTCTCTTGCAACTGAATTTATATGGTAATTCGGTTGCCTGCATAATGGCTACTGAGCTAGTTTCTTGATTTGTGTGTTTTATTCAGTTATGGGTAATGCCAAGTCAAATAAGCACTGGGAGGCAAAACTTCCACCAAATTTTGACAGAAATGGATATGGAATTGAGAAGTTTATTCGTGCCAAGTAAACTTCTAATGGATTCTTATACATTAAATTACTTGAAACCAGAATATTACATTTTCCCCATTCTCTACTATTACCAACTTGCTTAAAATCTTTTAGGTATGTGGAGAAAAGGTGGGCTTTGCAAGGTGAATTAAGATCATCATCAAAGTCAGATGAAATAATCTTTAACTTGAATGAGTCACCAGCTGCTGGGACTAAGAGTGGTATTCAAAGAAATAGGAGATTGTCTCTTGAGGAAAGCGTTCTTGTGAAGCATGTGGCACAAATTAGGCCTCCAGTTGCAAGATCTCATGAGGTATTCATGTTTTATCTAATGTCCAATCCCTGATAAAGAATTTCCTTTCAGTTTTAATTGCACAGATACATATTCAATGGATCATTTGATAAACCAGTCACATGCACAATTGATAAGCAGGTGACTGTTATTTTTTGGTTTTGCATGGTCATCCTGTGACATTTTTTGTCCTATTTCTTACAAATTTGTTGTCCATGATGATAACAACTTGCATTTGGGGGGAAGGAGGAGGGAGGGTTGTTGTGTCACAACTTGCATTTTGTCTTCTTTTTATTTATTTTTCCCTTCTGCTATATCACACTATTCTCTTTCTGCTTTGTTTGATCAGTAAAGTTTTGATTGCCTTCTAAGGTTTACTACATCACATAAAAACCAAAATTCAATTTGAGGTTTTTTTTTTCAATTCAGGGCTCCTTAGATTTACAGAAGAAGATTTCGCCATCATTAAAGAGGCCATCCGCATCACTTGATTTTGATAACTCCCTTGGAAAGAACAATGGTACTGTTGATCTTTTTGGCTTGCTTTCCACCCATGATGATAAACAGAATTTCTCAACTACACCTCCTCCTAGCTGGACAACATTTGATTGTAAGATCACAATACTTTTACCTTACATCATCCGTGATCTTTCTTCTATTTTCTTTCATTCTCTTGGTAATAAGAGTTCTTGGAGAATTATGGAAACAACTCAAGATGTGTGACATTTTATATAGAAATATTTTGTCTTGACAAATTTGAAGCTTTTAAAGCTTTTCTTCACTTCAGCAAGTTGTTTCTTCTTCTAATATTCTTGCACCCTAATTCTAAGAAGATGGGGCCAGTTTATGTTATGTACTTCCATATTATTAAATCAAGATTTATGTTTGCAGGAGTAGGAGTTTAAGGTGTTAGTTCATAGATTGTTGAGCTAGCTCTTTGGGTAGATGTGACAAGATTACAGCTCCAGACGTTCTTGCAATGTTGCATGAGCATTGAGCTGCATTGGTCTGGTGTGTACTTCTCATTTCAATTTCAAAAATGCTAATTTGATATTTTTCTTTATTTCCTTATTTTGATGATCCCCATGTTTTTGTACATTCTCCTAAAATCAAGAGACTCTGCTTGTTCTGCAGCCTTAAAATTACCTGAACAAGGTTAAGTCAGCTCAATAGTTGCTTATTTATTTAATACAATATAAGTAAACACATATTACACTGTTATAAGCTACACATTTTTATCATTGATTCTGAGATATAACTGCTTCCTATTTTTAGTGCATGAGGTCTTTCATATTTTGTTCCATACATGGCATATTTCTTGAAAGGAGCTTACAAAGATTGTTTGTTTTCACAGGGTTGGGGAGTATTTTTCATTAAACACAGACTGCAGCAGGATATAAATTAGGCACCCATCTGCACCTTTGACCTTGATATATCACAAAGCAGAGATTGTCAATGAAATTGTTTGATTTTCACTGTAGCTCCTATTACTTTTTTCCCCTACAACAGCCACTGTTTCAGGTGGAGAAAGGGATTTAGGAAATCACAGTTGTTAGTCCTTTGCTCTTTCAAAGTGTCACTTCAAGAGTCTGTGATTAAAGAGGTTGTAGATAAAATATGTCCCGGCTTAAGTTTGTTCTTTTTCTTGTGTTCCCTTTTTCTCATATATCAGTCTAAAATCTAAATACACAACCAACGTTAATCACAGTCTTTTGAAACCAAAGGCTTTAATTGCTATTCACCAGACAGAAAACAAACCATTGATTTGTCCCTTATAATTTTATGTAAAACAAACTCAAAAAAAGACTTTAATTGCTATTTACCAGACAGAAAACAAACTTAGCGTTAATGACACATGAAATGTCACATTCATTAAATGATGTGATGATACATCATTGGATGTCTGTGTAAAATTTATTTACACGGACAATGTATATATATTATGCTCATAGAATAAATAAAAGATAATATCATGATATTTAAGTCTGTGTAAATAGGTGCATTCCGCTCTAATTAACTTTTAAGTAAACAAAACACAATCAGCAGTTATGGTTACACGAATCTTATGTGATCAGGAAGCAAGACCGGTAGTTGCATGCCATGCATACCTGAGATAATTGGCATGTTATTGTTTGAGACAAGTAAAAGAGGCATTTTATTATATCCGAATTTCTTGATCATTGCATCTGTAAAGAATTTTACAAATTGATTCACTAAACACCTAAACATGGAAACGAGGGCTAGCCAAATACTTAACAGGGGGTATATTCTTAAGATATAAGAGACCTGGTATAACATACCTATTTTTAAAAAAATTGAAATATTTTTTTTAACAAATATAAATTATATTAAATTAACAAAAGAATTTTTTATAAGGAAAAAATATTTTTAATTACTATCTCTCAACTAATACTTAATAATATTTTTTATATTTGATATAAAAATTTTATTAATTTCAATATATAAGATATATACCTATAAAAAATTTGAGACCTTGCAATAGAGAAACCTAAAATCATTGATTTAATAGCCTCCCCTTGGACCGGCCATATGGAAATATTTAAAAGTTACTTTTGAAGACCACTTGCTTTCTGATGAGTGACTTCACTAATATATTTATTAAACTGATAAATTAAATTCTTTGCGATATCTTGTAATGTTAACTCAATCTTTAACTTGTGCGACACTTGTAACTCATTTTTTTTCTTAACCACATAGTGCATGAATTAACTGGCATGGAACTGTTTCAAATTAATCATGATGTCGAATTCAAACACTATGTAGCTATGGAAGATACATGTGGCGTGTAAAAAATGAACTATTTTTTTTTAGAATTATATGGTTATGTGACAATATAAGATTCCGTTGTTAATGATTTGAAGTTAAGTTAGAAAAATAAGTTGAAAAGTTTCAAATTTTTTATGGTACTAATAAATCTAAGCTTTGGTTTTCTCAGTACTATTTGACGCTTGTAAGTAGATATGAAATTTAGGTTTAAAATGGAATTAGACCTTTCAATTTTAATTATCTACATTATAATCGAAATTTTAAATCTAAATCTAATTTCATGGAATTAAGTAATAATTAACATATTTTTTTATCTTTGTTACTTACATATTTTATAAAGCTTTGTCATTAGAGATAACATTTTCATTCAACCACAAATATACAACAATTTATATAACACATTTTCTCTCTCTATATCTCTCCATCACATCACTTATTACATCCCACATTTCTCTTTCTTTTCCCTCATTTATCACTATATCTCTCTATGTATAACATGTTGTTGTACAAACAACATTTCTCTTGTCATTATCAACCACCATTGCTAGCATCAAACACGTCATTGTAAGTATTCTATGACCGTTGTTGCGTTAGAAAATTAAAATTTAAGTTTCACCGGTTTTAACGTCAAGCCAAACACATACTTAGGCCCGATTTAGATGTAACTTCTAGAAAAAAAATACTTCTAGAAGAAAAAAAGAGAATAAACCAAAGAGTTCAAATGAATTTAATTTCTCCATAACTAAAATTTAGTCTTTGTAGTCCACATTCTCCAGAAGTTCTCCCAATTAACTTCTCCACAAGTAACTAATTTCAAATTATGGAGAAGTTAAATGCATCTTATTTCTTTTTGATTCGTTCTATTTTTAGCGTTCCTGATTTCCTTCTGGCATTTTTCCACTAGTTTTGTTTGTGTTGTATTTGGCCATTGTTACCGACCACTCTTGTTGTTAATATCCTTTAAATCTTGTTACAAACACCCTCTCTCCTTTAATCACCTCCATTGTCTTAGCCTATGCACTCTTGATCATTATTAGCATTTTCTGATCAGCGCTGTCCCTGATACCCTCTAATAAATTCTAATTCAATTTAGAGAATTGTGATTATATATCTCAAATTTTCATTTTTGTCAAACTAAAATGATCAGTCAATTGAAATAAAATTTTAAACAGTAATAATTCTTCGCAATTCACATGTTAGTTAATTCTTTTCATTAATTTTAAAATTTGAGGTATGTAGTTGAATGTATTTATATAGAAATAAATAAAATGAACTTTGATGGGAGTAATCCCACCGGAATTTACAGCGCGCGCACGATCCTTATTGTAAGGGCGCCCGCATTGTAGTTGACTCTCCGCAACCGTCATCTCTTTATAAAGGCGGGAAAACGATTTACACTCTCTGGTTTCGTTGATCACTGCTCTTTCTTTCTTCTTCTGTGCTTTGAGAAGTAGCTACGTTTTCTACTGTGCGATCCTACCTTGCTCATCTCACTGTGAAGTTCACCAAAGGTACCTGGCACTTTACATTTCATTTTCTTCATAAAATCAAATCACGCGTCAACTCGTTGCATTTTCTGATATCAGTCTCTGTTTTTCGTTTTATCCGAATCAATCAAGCATTAGATTTCCGTAGTTTGGTCTTGAACGGAAAATTTTCAGTGAAACTCATTGCTGAACTTCCTATTCCATATCATTTGATGCAATATTAAGTTCCTTCGAATTAGCTAGTTAGCTCACAGATTTTATTTTAACCTGTTTGGTTTGAAGGAAAATGGAGGGATTAAGGCCAGCGTGGGCTGTCAAAGCTATCATCGTGATCGTATTCACTTCCATTCTCTTCCGATGCGTCTGCGGTATTAACCACACCGTCGGTGGAGCTTCCGGCTGGGATCTCCGTTCAAATATCCAGGCCTGGTCTTCTATGACCACGTTCAGTGTTGGTGATGATCTTCGTAAGTACCTACACCTGCTTCATTTTCTCTTTCGCTCCATCTCAATGCATTGATCTCTTTGATTCCAAGAAAATCATCTGCGCTAAAACAGAGCACGTCCGATCTTAATCTTTGAATTTCGAAAATTTTAAATCTAGCAAAATTAACGATAGAGTAATAAAAAGGTTAAGTTCTTTGCGATTTGGTTCGGTTTAATTGAATTTTCGTTTTGAGAATATCAGAATCCATTAAAACAAACACGCTTTATATTCATTTTCTTTTTTCCTTCTATATATTTTCTCAGTAGCCAAACAGTCCAAACTACTACCAATTATTGTTGAACAGAATGCATTACGGAACCGTTTTCTACGTTTCATTCTCGAAGTAACAAAAACTGAGACAAAGCCAAGGGCGTTTTTAGCTTAATAGAATTTTAATTTTTAATTAAAATACCAAACGTTCGTTGGATCTGTGTTGGTTGGCAGTTTTCTCATACACGCCGGTTCATGATGTGGTGGAAGTTAACCAACAAGGTTATGACACGTGTACGATCGTCAATGCCTTGGCCACGTACGACAGTGGAGACACCGTGATCCACCTTCAGGAACCGGGAAACCGCTACTTTGTATGTGGCCGAATGGGCCACTGTCAACAAGGGCTTAAACTCCAAGTCCAAGTTCTAGCCCAGTCCAACAACAACGGAACCAATGATAATGAGGGCAGAGGACGTTCGGCTCATCCACCTGAAGATATTGACGACCCAGCACCTGCGAACGAGCCATGCGATTGTTCCCGTGCTGAAGAGAGCCATGAGCCGATGCTATTGATTACGCTCGTAATCATCGTCGTTTTCACCCGCGCTCCTTTCTTCTTTGCCTTTTCGAATCTCTCCGGTTATACTTGACGCGTTGAGCTACCTAGCTAGCTAACTCCCACCAGACATTTTGCTCATGTGTCTTTATTGCGTGTCTTTTGTCACAGCCTATTCCTTAGTGTGCATATACGATTGCGATTTGGGTTAGTTAATTGTTCTGTTGGTGCACTCGAAATTGAGTAATAAGCTTACTGTGTGCTGTGGTTAATGTGGTATCTCGCTCCCCATGCCTGTACGTGCAAACTCGTTTTATTCTTGTAATGACTCATGTGATGTGAGTATGGTGTTTGCAGTTATAAATCCCTTCCTTGCATAAGACTTCTGACATGTTCTGAATTCATTACATTTTTTACTGGTACATTTTAGTTTTACTTTTTTTAAAAAGAATTGTGCATTTGAGTTATTTAATTTATAAATTTGCCTGATCTTTTGTTAAAATTATTCTTATTAAATAATTGTGTCAAATTTTATTGAAAATGTTAATTGTACATGTACAATATAGAGAGATGGAGAAAAAAGAGAGATAAATGTGAGATGTGATAAGTGGTATGATAAAAAGAAATAGAGAAAAAAATGTCTTATATGAATTGTCATATGTTTTTATACTGTATGAATTTAATATCTCAATTCCAATTGATGAGATAATTTTAAACATACAACATTTTTAATGTGACACGTCTTCATTTAAAAATAATTTAAATAAGCATAAGTAATAAGGACCAAAACAAACGAAATAAAATATTTTTAAAAAAAATCATTTAAACCTTATGTTTTTGTGTTCAAGGTATTTTCATTTCTACCAGCAAATAAAGGCTGATGTTTTTAGTTTTTGGGCCTCAATTCAAAGGTGCCTTATTTTATTCAGTTTCAAATGTAGATTTAATGGAAATTGCTATTTACACCACTCAAAATAGCTAAGCACACCAATTCAACTTTTTAAAAAATTTAATACCAAAAATAACCCCTTACTTTCTATGAGGTTTCTTCGATTTTTTTTTAAACAAGACTTGAAAAAGAAAATGGATCAAGGAGAAAGCAAAACATAAATACAATCTTAAATAATGAACGCCAAATGTGTGTGTCCTCTTTGAAGGAGGTGAAGACTTGCGGGTATGTGTTTAATGATTTTCCATTTGTTTCGACCCCTCGCACCTATCATGGCTAAGTCAACACAGTGATTGCCCTCCTTGTTTGAATTAGAGAATCCCCCAATCTCGCTGCAGGAAATCTCTAATGTTTAGAACAATCGCAATACAAGTGTAGATGTAAGGCACATTAAGTTTGGTGGCATATTGAGAGTTAGATTGATACTCTACTTTCCTAAAACCCCTTTCCCGAGACAATGAGACTACACCAAACTGCCATTAGCTTCGAATAAAGATTGGTCAAATTATTAATAACAATTCCCTAAGTGATTTTTATTTAATTCTCCAATGCCTACATGGCCATGGTTTCCTAAGGAACTTCCATCCACATTAACAACAATGAAATCATAGGAGGGGGGCTTCCAAGTAATTGTTCAATCAGACCTAAGGGGGTTATAGGAGATCCATAAGTATTGCTAATCAAGCGAAATGGAATGAAATGTGCACAATAATTTACTCATTGGATATTTTGTTACCATTAAGAACTGCACTATTCATAGCTCTCCACACCCGCCAAAGGGTCGATAAGAAGGGAGTATTATATCTCGATATACACTCACGAAGTCATTGTCATGCATCCCTGCACTTAAATCAAAGGTCATGAAATTTAGTTTCCGAAAATTAGATTCTAGAATTCAATTTTTCAAAGTTATATTCTAGAAGTGGGAATAAGGAGAGAGGAAATGTGTCATGACCCAAATCCAAGGTCGTGACAGACACACAGTTTGATACCTTTGGCCTGACAAGCCCGATAACAATATGTAGTACAATACTTGACAAATGATTTTCCCAAAATAAACACGTTTCCATAATTTTGCATAAATTTTGATAGTCTCCTCTATATTTTGGACATCATAAAAAAATACAGAAACCCTGTTAACAATATATATATATATATATATATATATATATCATCAGCCAAAAATCCATAGACACAATATTTTTCCAATCAATATAAAAAATACAACAATTCTGACATAATTTCATAAATAGACTCCCTATAGTTGCATAATATACATATAATCCAAAATAACACCAAATGACCACCAATACAAAGGAGACCTGCCAAAATGAATAAACAGTGGAGCTGAACAGTTGAATCGCCCAACAGTCTGCTACTCAGTTGTCTAAGAATTTGGATGAAAAACAATATTGGAAAGGGGTAAGTCGGAAAAACTTAGTGAGGGTCTAACAACCACCATGAACTAGAAGAGAAACAAACCAACACACGAGTTATTCAATAAAACAGTCTCAATATAAAACTTACTAAACAAGTGAATTCAATAAATCCAGCAATTTTAAATAAACTTGTATGTATCAAATATCCATGAGTTTGTAATTCCTTCACCATGTCAAAAGCATTGACAAATTTAACATGTGTAAATTTAAATAAGTAAATTTGAAATGAAATAAAAAAAAATATAAATTATATGAAATGAAAATAAAATAGGGATCAAACCGGTCGAACAGCCAATTGGTTCCCGATTGGACCAGTGAAATTGGTCGATCTAATCTAGTTTTTACAACTATGTTATTTACTTATCACTATTTTATCTACTATATTATTGGTAAGATTTTTTGGTCTAATATACTATTAGTAAGTGAAAAAAAAAATAGCTAAAGGGCCTAAAGCAAAAGTTCTGGTTTGGTAAATGGATTTTGTTAGGTAGTCTTCCTTCCGTGTTTTCTAATTATCATTTTAATATCTCGTTGGCATAAAGAGAAAAATATTAATGAAAATTTTTTGTTGCATCAATTAGAAGTTAGAACATGGGAGTTGTTTAACTATATTGTTCAAATGGAATCTCATGTGACATCTTTAAGCAGTTAAGTATCACATAAAAGAGATTCCAATTTCCAATGCTTCAAGTCAGTGAAATAGTGGAGTTTGATAAGCATAATTCTGAGAAGAATCTAAATTAATTGCTTGAGTCAGTGGAGTATGGTTTCCTTAGTTCTTTATAGATTAATATTATGATGTACTTAAATTAAATTAATAATAAATATAAATTATTTAGAGACAAGTTCACTTTAAAAGAGCCTTAGCCCATTTGTCACCATGTGATGTTCGCATTTGAACGTGGGCCCGTGTCATCATTTAGTCTTTGCATTGGGCCTAGGCATTGGTCTGATGGATTGGGCCCGTAATTCCGATCAAGAATACAAGTCTATATATTAATATATCAAGGGCAATTTAGATTGCTGAGTCCTTGAACTCCTGAAGTCATTGCTTCAACTAATTAACTGCTAATCACTAGCGCATGAATAGCTTTCTAGGGCATTTACTGTTTCTGATATCCGCATTATACTGTCTGGGTCCACACCTTACTTGTGCCATAACAACGTGTATAAGCATTTTGTGGGTTGTTTCCATTAGTGGTTAATAAGAAAAGGACTTGTCTTTGATAATGGCAAACATGGGGTCTCATTCTTAGATCTCTAGCTAGTAGTAGTACATACTTCTTAATTAATTTTTGGCACAATTATTACCATAAGCAACTGTTATGTAGACAACTCCCGTCAATGCCATCCCTAACTTGCTCGTTCGTTTGTCTTTGCATTCATAATTAAAATTTCTATTAAAAGGAAATAAACTTAGTTATTGAATTATACATAGCTATTTTAAAGACAGCAGAATCCACAGACAAAAGTAGAAAGAAAGGGTAAAAATAGAAAAACAGGCGAAAACTTTTCTGATTAATATTAAAGGCATTTTGCAGGCAGGGGGAGGGAGGGTCCGTGTGTGTTGTTTCTTATATATAAATAATAATAAAAAAAAACTTTCACTAGTTGGTTTCCACTTAGATTATTTCAAATTGTGTGTGAAGGTCCTACTTCTTTATTAGGTTCTGTACTCATAAACCACTTTGTGACACAACGAGAAACATGGGGCTCTTCTGTTTCAGTTTTCACTGGCATGTAAAGGGGCACCTTGCTTTTCGACCTTAGGGGATCATAATTAAAATCAAAGCTTCAAGAAACAGCAATTCCTACACTACTTCTATAATGATCTATACCATTCTGACAGATAAGATCCATGTGCGTGGTTTATTTCCCTAATCTCACAATTTGATCCCTAAACTAATTAATACCTTTGGAGATGTTGACAGCGTAACCAATCTGCTTAACCCAACATACATATCTTAATTGAAGTTCACATGCAACCATGCACAGTTGAAGGGACAAGACAACTCTCTGTTAACGTTACGCTTGTTCATTCACTTTAATCCTTTGTCCCCAAAATAAAAAGTTGGCTTAATTGCACTTTTGGTCCCCTTATTATCATCAATCTGCGATTTTGGTCCCCCTATTATTCCAAATCTGTGATTTAGTTCCAAATCTCGGTCCCCCTATTTTCAAAATCTATGTGTTAGAAGGACCAAAATTGCGAATTTGAAATAATAAGGGGACCAAAATCGCGAAAAAAAAGTAGGGGGACCAAAATCGCGGATTGATGATAATAGGGGGACCAAAAATGCAATTAAGCCTAAAAAGTTTAGTTCTTTTCTTTTCTAACATATAATAAATCAAAAGGGGTCCAAATCTCTAGTCCTTTCATGTGTATGGTTGTTACTTGTTATTGGTAGGTGTGGTGTGGGTGATCTTGTTTAATTAGTATGTACTTGTGATTAAAAAATTAAAAAGGAATTGAAGAAATTGTACATTCAATTTCAATTAATCCTCTTGATTATACTGCAGCCTAGGGTAACTACATAATCAATACAAACATTATAACTAGGCTTCTGAATAGCTAGTAGAACACATAGAGGAAAGATCTAGACAAAAGAAAGAGCACAACAGATTAGGGAGACACTAACTTATCTCCACTATGTCACAAGAAACTTGACAAGGGAAGGAAAAAAAAGTCCACCATGTCTGATACTTGTCTTGCCTTCTTCACACAGTCTCAGCAGCAAAAATATGTACAAAGCAAACCCTGCAAAGGGAGAAGTAAAAGAGTCAACATAGAGAAGCCGACAAATCGAATGTGTATGTGGGATTAGATGATGTAGTAGTAATTTAAGTTTATATTTTTCTAAACTTCAATAAAGTGTTTGGTAGGTGGAACAGCCTAATCAAGGCTAGATTCATTTAATTGTGCAAACTACTATTTATGATTCGCCAGGTGTTAAAAGCCCAATGCTTCACCAATATAAGATGCCATTGTTATGTACCATGGAATCATACTGACACTTTTGGAGTCATAGCATCATACAAAACGCATATTTGTGTATATAAGAAGCTCTATAGAATAATTTCTGAGGTCATACCTCGTAGAAAAAAGATTGAAGTTCAACAAACGTTTCATTATGTTTAATTTAGCTATAAAAAGATTCCACAGGAAAGTGTTGTACTTAACTAATATTACTAATTCAGTGTTAGTGTGTGAACAGTTGTCAAATGGTACATGACAAGTTTATCTAAACTAATTCTATAAGATTAAGCTGTTAGGTGAAGGTTAATTAATGGTTTTATAACAGCAAATGTATTATATAGGACATGATAAAATAGTAAAATTTTGCACAATACATTGAATTGGCAATGTGCTGAATGCAACAATGAGAACAGAATACTAAACTAAGAATTGAGAATTACGAATGTATTTATATGTTTACCTCTCTAAATGGTTAATATACTTCCAGAGATTCTCATTTTGCTAAATTTTCACTGTGACTGGTGAAAAGGAAAGATTAACCACATCAAACACCGCGATTGACCATTTCCTTGAAACGCTGGTAAGATTCAAGCCTCTGCAACTTCATTTGATTATTGAACTTCTTGATGAAGTCTTCTGCCCTGCGATTCAATTCCTCAGGACTCATTGATTTTTCCCTCCTCAAAGAGGCTCTATCGTTGAAAGTTTCAGACTTTTTGAGTTCCCTCTGAGCCCAAGCAACAGGGTCCTCATCATCACCACCATTGTCACGGAATGGCTCTGCTTTGGCAATCCTTGCTGCCCATGTGTCACTCTTCTTCAACTGTGGCTTCATCGCTTTCCCTTGTCCCTCCATTATAGCCCTCCACGTTGCTTCCAACGAGTCATCACCCTTGTCATCGGAATCCGGCAAGAAATAGTCGTTGGTGCATTTTTCCGGTGATGGGTCAGTGATGAACTTGTTGCAGGACAACAAAACAGAGTCTTTAATAACTATTCCTTTCTCATCTTCTTCTTCTTGTACTTTTTCTTCTTCTTCTTCCTCTTCTTTTTCTTCAACCACTTTTTCTTCACCCTTTGGTTCATTGGTTTGGATTTCTGGATCGGTTGAGGTGGCAGTGTCTGAAACTGTGGTGGTTAAATGCTTAGGATCAGAGGGTGCAGATGAGAGATCAGAGAAGGATATGGGGTTATTGCTTTTGTGGTTGAAGTTGGAGGAAGCTGCAATGGTGATGATGATGAAGTTGACAATGATATAAACGAATGGAAGTGTTAACCAGCTTCTTGCTGAGACCCAAAGGCGAGGAAGAGTTGAGAGAACAAGGTGGAATGTATATGGGACTATTGCCACTTTTAACAAAACAAGAGTGGAGATAATCCCCATGGACATGAGCACAAGTTTTGCTGCCCACATAGTTGTTTCAAATCTGTTTGATTTTAGAGAAGATGGGTTGTGAAAAAGATCCATCATTGCCATGTTGAATTGAAACACTGCTAAAATAAAAAAACCCAGAATTAAACAAGAGAAAAAAGAAAGGACTTTTTCTTATCAAACCTGTTTGAAAAATTAGATTAATATGGCCCAGAAATTAAAATTTTTTGGGAAGGAACTTATATCAAGTAGGAAATAAGAAGAGAGAGGAGGTTTAGAAGCTGGGTTCTGAATTATGAAGGTGGGTTGTTGTTTATACCAGAAAATAAGAAACTTCTGATGAAAGTTCCATCAGGGTGTTAAAGCAGGGTTGCTGAAGCAAGATTTATGGTGGATGAATGAGGAATAGGAATAGGATCCTTGGAGCATGAAAGAAAAAAGAAAAAGGGACAGAAAGAAAGGAAGTGAAACCTGAATACAATGTGTATAGAGAGGTCTAGAACTTCTTTCAGTCCTACCACCACTACTCTCTATAGTACATAGAAAGAAAGAAGGCTTTTAAAGAGAGAGTGCTTTCAAGTTTCACTGTTTCAGGTGCTGTAGTTAGCTGCACTGCAGAGCCAACAAAAATTCCACTAGTACTGGGAACTGGTTGATTTTTTTAAGAAGAGGACCACATGAGAGAGAGTCAAGGACTTAAATGAAGAACTATGATAAGAGGCTCTCTTACTCTCACACATGCTGTTGTGACTTTGATCAATTAGCCACCTTCCTCTTCCTCTAACATAAAAATGACACCTCACTTATAACATTAGTGATTAATCATATAGAGAACGTTAAAAAGTGAAAAATTATTTTATTAAATCAAGGAGGCAGGTGATCTGATACCACCCTTAGATGCTTCAGAATAATAGTTAAAGAGTAGCTAGCAGGGCTTCATAAATTTTGCACCCTCATCTTCATTCTATTATTACTATAATGGGAGATGATAGAGATAGACCCACCAAGTTAATTTTTCAATTGTTTGGATTTTCTTTTGAAAAAGTCAACTAAAAGTTTGAATTTGAATGGAAAATCGTACAATTAGTTAGTTAATTAACTATTGATTAGTTCAGTTGTGACTGTAAGCATGGTTTAATTTTTTTTTCTTTTTAAGAATTGTAACCAATGTTGGAAGGTAATTTATTTAAGTAATCTGAATTAAAGTAGTTGTGTTGCGCGACGGTGACCATAATTTGCGGAGGTGATAATAACAACTTTTGGCACCACTAAACTAAAGCTGCTAAACTAACCATAAGTGTACATGCATTGCATATATGCATAAAAGTATCATATCTGGGCCATTTTATAACTAGTTTCTGGATTTTTCTTGCTTGGGCAATGTTATTCGTGTGCCATTTCTAATTATCTTAAAAAACTTGTACAATTTTACGGGTAATTTCTAAAAGAAAATGTTCCCACAAAACAAATGTTTGTAATTGTACGAATTTTTTGGTTTAACCACGTCGGGAGGCAATCCTGTTTGATCCGGGAATATCCACATCATGGTGGGGCACAAGACTCGAACCCGAGACCTTGCTTAAGGGGAATCAAGCATGTACCACTTGAACCAACCCCGTTGTAATTGTACGAATTTGTGCATGTAAAAATTGTTCAATTAATAATATTATTTCCTCCATTGTTATACCTTTCACTGTATATTTATTCTCCTAATTTGTAATTTATTACCTTTAATCATATCACGAGTTTTTTTTCTCTAATTCCATATACTATTAGTTAATAGAAGGAAAGCAGAAAGGGCAACAGCATAAAAGATTCAATAAGATCTTATAGGCAATCAATATTCTATTTTTACCAGTGAAATTTCCTTGATGATGAATAAAATTGGTTCCACCATAAGCTGCGCAATTAAGTTGAGCCTTTTACCTGAACTATATAACACTGTCTGTGACCGTGTGTAAATAAGGTGGAAGTGATATATCCATTAACAAGTGTTTGGTGATTTGTCCCTCCTCCCCCATTGAATTGTGGTTAATTATGAAAAAAGTAGCACTTTTTAAATATTTTTTTAGTCTTTATTCAAATCCCCGACTTTACCACTAAAAATTATTAGAGGTCACAGTTCTTTTTTATTGTGACTAATTAACTATTATTTGGTGAGCTCCTTTTTTTTTAAACATGAAAGCGTATTCATGTCTTATGAGCGTAAGATCCTCTTCAACCTTTTAGCAAACTTTAGCTTACAAATAGCTAGGGATTAGTTATAGGGATTAGTTATGGATTTTCATTTCCTAGAGATTTCACAGCTATTCTGTAGCTAAATTTTGTTAGAGAGGATTGAACAGCATCTTGGATAAATTTAAAAGACGGTTTTAATATCTTTCCCAGGAGTTAGAAAATAAATTGTAAAAAACTCTTTAAAATCTTGTATCATAAATTTTTGTCTCAAAATTTATTTATTATATTGAAGTCTCACATTAGCCAAAGATAATCTAAAATTTAAAATGGTACACTCTCTCTGGTCTTTTTTAATTTTTACAAGTTTTTTTATTTTTTATGAGGCACTTTACAATTTCAAGATAACATTTATTATCTTTTTTCTTATTTATCGTTATTAATTTTAATGTCTTTCCAACTATAAAAAATAGTAGAGTTAGTTAATGATATTAAATAAGGATAAAACTAGAATGTTAAACTACTATTATATAAGAAACAAAAATGAAAATTTTTTTGTCCTATAAATATAGTACTGCTATTTTTAGTTGAATTAATTGTTAAATATCTTATATGTCCTTAATTTATTGTGAGTAGTTAAAGAGGTATTCATTCATTTACTCATTTAATACTAAGGGTATTTTTTAGAAAAATTAAATTCATGGGATATTAATTACCACTAACAGATTCCAATGCATTTCCTTGGTCTTGATGATTTTAGTCCAATGTTTCTTATATATATAGGACCGAAGGTAGTATTTTTTAAAAAGCTTGGGAGTGCTTAGAAGATGGCTTTGACTTTAAGTTGGGGAATGTGGACTCTAGCTTTTGGTACAGTCCGTGGCTGCGTAACATGCGCCTATGTGATCAGGTATTGGCCGTGGATATTCATGATATCACATTGAAAGTTCGGGACATTTGGAATGGTGACAATTGGGAGCTGTCCAGGCTATATACTACTATGCCTGAGGTTGTGATTAATGACATTTTGCAAAGGAGACCCTTCCTAGCCGATTCCATACAAGATACTATGGTGTGGAAGAATTCCTTATCAGGGGTTTATACAACAAGTAGTGGGTATAGATGGCTTTTAGACAGGGGGAGGGAGTTGAATACCGAGACCTTTTGGCGTTGGGTGTGGAAAACTTCTCTTCCAGCTAATTTACAATTTTTCATTTGGCTAATAGGTTGGGATGCTCTCCCTACCAATAGAACGTTGCATGCCCGTGGGGGATTTATTCCAGCAGTTTGCCCCCTGTGCCTTACTGAGGATGAGAGTTTGCCTCATTGTCTCATTCATTGTCATCTAGCTCGCGGAGTGTGGGAGTCCCTGCACCTCTTTTCACACATCCAGCCCAAGCAAGAAGCTGGTTGGTTGACATGGGTGAAAGATAATTACTCTAAATTTGGTAATGTGTTTGTCATTGCATTATGGAAAATTTGGTGTGCCAGGAACAAATTTATTTTCCAATCTGAGTCAGTTACTGTCCAACAAGTTGTCTCCCAGATTTTAGCTTATTCCTTCTACGTCTATAAGGCCTTTGATCATCAGGAGGATCTAATTACCAAAGAAGGTAGATTGGTTAGTTGGCAGCGCCCTCTTAGGGGGTACATAACGCTCAATGTCAATGGGAGTGCTCATCTTGGCAGGGCGAGTTATGGTGGTTTGTTGAGAGATGATAGGGGATGTTGGATTGCTGGCTTCTGGGGTAATCTTGGACATTCTGAAATCTTACATGCGGAGTTGCAGGCTATCTACTATGGTCTTAAGTTGTGCTGGGAGAAAGGATACAAATTTATCAACTGCTTTTCTGACTCTCTTTTGGCAGTTCATTTGATTAAAGAGCCACCAGGGATCCACCACAGATATGCCACTCTTCTTGCGGCTATCCATGGGCTTCTGCAAAGGGCTTGGACGGTGACAATTTCTCATCTTTTACGGGAAGGAAACACTTGCGGTGACTACCTTGCTAAACAGGGATTGTTGTGTGATTATGGGCCTCATGAAGTAACTTTAGCTCCATATGGTTTATGTCAGCATATCTTAGCTGACGCGATGGGCGTTCATTTCGTTAGATAGCTCCCCTTTCTTTCTTTTTCTTTCGTTGGCTTTTTCCTTATTTAATAAAAAAAATATAATTCGGTTAAATGTATCTTATAAAAAGCACCAAATAAAGTATTAAATTTGGGGTTAAATTAGGCTGAACCCAAATTTTAAGACATTATACCCTTTCGTAATTTTCACGTCATTAATTTTTTAAATAGTCTCTTCTAAAGTGACAGGCTAGTTATTATAAATTTAACAAAATGAATTAGGTTTAGTTAAGTTTTTTGGTCCCCAAAATATCTTGGTTTTTTCATTTGGTACCCCATTTTTTATTTTTTCAAAGTGGTTCTCCAAATTTTTTTTTTTCAAATGATGCCTTTGATTTTTTAGCATAAAGTCTTGATGTGGCACAAAAAGCAAATGGACCTTTTGATAAAAATCGTATCGGAACTAGTTTAAAAATCGTGATATTTTTTATGGATAGTTTAGAAAAAATAATTGAAAAAAAACACTAATGAACTATTTAGAAAAAAAATATCATATCGGGAGAACTATTTAAAAAAAAGTAAAAAGGGAACCAAATGAATAAATAATAATATTTTGTGGGACAAAAATATAATTAAACCAATGAATTATTTTCTTTATATGATGCATCCGTTACCTTACCAAAAAGCATCTATAAGAAGAGAGGGCGACAATCCTAAAAGAAATTAGGGGGAAGAAAAAAAAAAGGATATTTGTGGAGCTAGCATTGCAAGTTGCAACATGCTTGTAATGCAATCTCTATGCATTTATATATATACCTAGAATTTGGTCAAAAAAAATTGGGTAAGAAAGAAAAATGAAAAGCACAATTCACTATATTTATATTGGAGCCTATAGTAGTATTTTGTTGGTACCTCAGTGAGTAGTAGCATCTGGCATGGGGTCACTTGTCTTACCCCAGGGAACCAGCCACCCACCGACCCACCCTCAAGGCCCAAGCTGTTACTCTCTCTCTTAGAAGGTTAAATGTCTACACTAATCATAACCACAACACTTTTTTTTTCCTTTTTTTTTAAACCATAGTCTGATCATAATAATAATAATAACTAGAACAATACTTTTCTTGAAGCAGAGTTTTCAAATTTGAGCTCCAACCTTCGTCTTTAGCAGGGAACAGTAGTGAATAATATCAACAACAACCAAATAGCAAAGTCATATATGCTGCATTCTTTTGTTTACCAACTACTATATATATAGAGTTTCTTGCTAACAAAAGTGCCAATATATGAGCTCTGTAAAATGACATCAAATCAACTAGTCTTTTTCCAGGCTTTTTCCTCTTAATTGTGTACTCGCTGAGTCATCCTTTTTCTCTGTCACCTATAGTTTTTTTTTTCTTGTTCTTCAATTCTTTCTTCTATCATATATATATTTTACATTTTAGTGTATCTTCTTCTGTTTTCAAACTTATTCATGTCTCGATTAATATAATTTATTTCCACATATTTTCATTCTCTTTGTGTGTGGTGGCTATGTTTATGTTTCCTTCAACAAAAATATGTCTTTGTCGATGCATATAGGGTAAACAATATTTTTTAAAAAAAAAACAATATGATAAATTATGTCTAAGAACATGAAAACGGAAAGTTAATTATACAATTTGTGGGTTGTCAAAAACATTTCTCTCAAGAAAACTTAAAAGATTTGTAATTTTGCCGGTAAAAATGCATTCTTTCAAGCATTTTTAATAAAAAAAATCTTTGGGTGCAGACACATTGTTTTACTTTTATTTTAACTAAACTATATATTAAAAATAATTAATTAACTTATATATTTAAAATTAAGTTCCACCTAATAGTATTTATCAAAATATAATCATTTTTTATCGTTTCTATGTCTACATAAACTTTTTTTTGTTACATTTAATTTAGGAGGAGAGGATGGTGCCCAGTCCAAGACAGGGAAAGTCTCTGGACTTAAAAAGCACTTACAGAGGTATTTACATTTTACCTCATCCCAAGGGGATAAGTGGGGGTTCGAATATGCGACCTGTTAGATACGATATCCTGTATTGCTCCACTTGACCAACCTCTTGGGGTTTATCTACATAAACTTTTGCAACTATATTAGGTACTCCCTCCGGTCTCAATTATAAGCAAAAAATAATCACCTATTGTGGACTAAAATATAAGCAAAAGTTAACTAATTTCACCATATTAAATGATATCATCCCAAATTACCCTTTATTTAATTCATATTATATTTTTCAACCACTCCATTTAATGAATCATGTGCCAATAAGAAGAGAGTATGTCCACTTGAAACAAGTTTCAATAAAATTGAATGTAGGGTAATTTAGGTAATACAATTACTTTTTAGATGAAATTAAGAAAATTAAATGGGTTTAACTAACTTTTCTTAATAAGTGTGAATATAGTTAATTTTGCTTATGAATGAGACCGGAGGGAGTATGATGGAATATTTATTGTTTTTTGTGTTTTCTTGGTGTTATATATTCCCTCCGGTCCTATTTATAAGAACATTTTAACTACTTCACACGAATTAAGAAAGTTGGTTAATTTAGTTGATTACAATAAATTTGTAATGAATATGTATCATATTCACTAAACTACCCTTGAATTTATTGAGACCCATTATCTCTCTCTACTAATTAATTACCCACCTACCTCCACTAATGGGGTATTTTTGTCAAATAATAATTAATGCATAGGACAATATGAAAAAGTTCTTATAAAAAGGACCAAGACCCACCTTCAAAAAGGTTCTTATAAATAGGACCGGAGGGAGTATAAAAATTGAAGCGTGAATATTAAAATTATATTTTAAAACTTTTATTTTTTTGTCGTAAAGGTAGAGTTGACAATACGGTCCATATGGCCCGACTCAATGTGGTTATAAATATCATAAATCAACTATCTCACATAAATTTAAGCTATTGGGTGGATGATGCATGAATGTATATATTTCTAACACGCCCCTCGTGCAAGAGTCCATTGGATTTGAAACATAGACAAGGCACAGACCTACCCACCATGTGATGAAATTAAATATTTTTTTATTAGAATAATGAGCCAATAAGGATAGAACTTCTAAAATGAGTGGATGTATTTCTAACAAAAAAACTGAAGTTTTTCGAACTTCTAAAATATAGAACCAAACCCTACACTTTTACGGACCGGGTTCGTAGATCGGTATTTTCTGCGGGTTTTGTGAGTAACACAAACTTTATCAGACGACAAGGTTAAAAAAAATCCAAGAGTTACTCGGATTTATAAAATAAATGCTCAAAGTCCTAAATTTTCGCGAGTCAAACCAGTTGGATGAACCCATTTTGTAGGCTCTAAATATAGGCTTTTTATTTTTACATTTTCACATATGATTGGGTGTTTTTTGAGTTATAGACCTCACACTATATTTCAATTATTACTTCAATAGCCCTTATATTTATTCTTATTATTACGTACGTTAAAAATTATACTAAATTATATTGAGGTTAAGAAAGATTAATTTTTATTCAGGTCACCAATAAAGATCCACTAAAATGTTACTCACACCTTTATACACATTAATTTTTATTCCAAAATTTGAAGCAACAGTGAAGTTAGTACAACTCCAATGAGAAAAGTAAATGAAGATGTTACCAGATAAATAAAAATTATTCCATATAATCAAGCATTTGATTTATAAATTTCTCTTCTTTTACTTGCACGTAGTTAAGAATTACCTTTCATCTCAAAATTAAATGTCTTACTATATCTATATAATTTTAAAAATATCATTAATAAATACATTTGCATTATATTAGATTTATGTTTTGTTTTGAACTGATTATATTATTTTTTTCTTTCATAATTTAAATACAAAGAACTTATCATAAACTCTTAAAAACTTGTATTATTTTTATCTTTTTTTTTTGGCGCAAAGGCCCTAAAAACTTGTATTATTACGTGCCTACTTAAATTTTTTAATTTTAAATAACATAAATAACATTTTACTTTTAATATTAATATTTAATACATATATAAACATTATAATGTATATATTATCTAATATAATCAAATAAATATTTAAGATTTTAATCATTTAGGTTCCGAATCTAGCTAGTTAATATTTAACTCTGCAACTCACTATAAACTAAACAAACAAAGAAAAATGTGAACAGGGCTACGAAGGAGATCTATAGATGTGACGAAGGAAAAAGTTGAATAGATGATGTCTCATTATCAATCATGACTCAATTTGACAAATTCAAAAGACTAAATTAAAGAAGACTACGGATCCATTTATAAATGTCACAAGGCTTTGAAGCTCATTTATGTATAGTACTGTTTGATAACTGATAAGTACCTAAAACTACCAATTTGTTGCACATGTATAGTAGAACTCGATCTAAAGCCAAATGGTGAAGACAACCTACACGTTTTCTTCCTTACTTTTCCCCTTAAGAAAGGGTCTCCCTAGTTATTTTGTATTTTGATTGTAAGTTTAGTGTCTGTTTGCTTGTTCTCAGTTGAGAACAGACATAATCTTCCTTTGGTTTGGCGCTTGAATAGTGAAAAGTCATAGTCTTATAAAATTAATTTTAAATCACTTTCATCTAACGTGATTCGTAAAATGTGTATCACTCATCTCAATTATTTTTAGAATGAACTCTACTCAACTTAAACCAAATGGACACACATAATCAATTTTATGGAATTAATTTTAAATCACTTTCATCCAATGTGTAAATTACTCCCTCCGGTCCTATTTATAAGAACTTTTTCTAGGTGGGTCTTGGTCCTTTTTATAATAACCTTTTCAGATTGTCACACGCATTAATTATTTTTTGACAAAAATACCTCATTAGTGGAGGTAGGTGCGTAATTAATTAGTAGAGAGAGTATGACACAATTGAGTAGTTAAGTGGAAAGAGAAAGATAATGGGTATCAATAAATTCAAGGGTAGTTTAGGAAATATCATACACATTCTTGACAAATTTATTGCAATCAACTAAATTAACCAACTTCCTTAATGCGTGTGATATAGTTAAAAGGTTATTATAAATAGGACCGGATGGAGTATATAATTATTTATCTTGTATCATTAATTAAATCTATAAATCTATTAAAATCAATAATACACCACCATAAACCAAACAAATTCTTAGCGTTTCATAGATGGAGTTGAAATAAATATCTTCAATCATTGGTGAAAAAAAGAAAAAAAATAGTAATAGAACTTCTCAAAAGCATCGTTATGCTCACTTCACGGGATACCGTTTTATGCTACACATGTAATGAATGTTCAACTGCGTTCAATGATTTAATTACGCATTAGAATGTTCTATTCAATCTATATATGATTCCAAACAGAGCTAGGAATTTATAGGGCAGCATATAAAAAAGCAAGATTAATTAGGTGCCTCGAAACCAGCATTAATTGTTTAGTAAAATACGTAATTTAATAATACGGCAATCCATGGGAGAAAGTATAAAGATATAGTAGTAAATTATTGGGGTATTATTTATGGCTTAGAAGCGGCATACATCATTATCAAAAGAATTTTTCTAACACGTGCAACCCTTCATAGAATAATAAATTAAAAGAGAAAATATTTTATTGAAAATTATAAATACCACAATATTCAATGCATTGATAATACTAAAAGTTGTAATTTTCAATAAAATCTTTTTTATTTTTGATTTATTATCATGTACAAGGTTGCACAATTTAAAAAAATTAATTTTTAAATAATTTTAAATAATTTTTTACAACTTAAAACTATAAAAAATATTTTTTAAGATTTTTAAAACATCCATTTTAAAAAACAGAAAAAATGGATGTCTTCAATTTTAAGGTGAAGAAATTTGGTTGAAATATTTTGAAAATAAAAAAACTTAAAACTGCAAATCATCACTCAAACGGTACCTAATAAATTAGAGTTATGAGTGTGATTGACATCTTATTTCAAAAGTTAAAACTAGTAGATTTCAGCTTTATTTAGTAAAATAGTTTTTAGTAGTTATTCTAAGTAATATTTTAAAATTTTAACTCCTATCTAAAATTATTTTTTACATTTTAATCTTTAAAAGTTTTTCACAACCTCTTGTTTTTTCCCTTTTAATTTATTTCAGAGAAATTAATGATACTTTTATTTATTAAATTTTAAAAGGAAAAATAATTTTTTAATTTTCAATTTTTAACTAGTTTATCAACTACTTTTATTACACAGTAGGAGTGTTCCTGTAAAAATTTAAAGAAATAAAATGAGTTTTATTTATCCCTCATTTGATCATAAATTTTAATAAAATCAATTTTTAAAATTCAAACATGATCCGTATAGATCCAAAGAAAGGCAGGTTTAAAAGACAAGATATGATTGACTTAAATTGTACAAATTAAACAAAGTCATGAAATAATAATATAGTAATTGTTAAAAAATAATTTATTTAATTAATTTTTTTCACAATATATAAAGTGCGTTTTTATTTTCTTCTAATTTTAGGATATTTCTACTCTATATATATATATATATATTATAATTTTATGTGTTCAACGTGTTTTTTAAAATAAATAAAGGTTATTATGATTTATGAAGAATAGATGACTTGCAAGTTGCGTTTCTTCCTTCTTGTAATTTTCTTTGAAATCCTTTCATGTCTTAAATGAATTTTTTACCACCTAGTCGTTACAGTGAGTACTTCTAAGTCTAATTCTTGCATATTTCATGGGCAAGTTAACTCAACATATATGTAGGCCTAAAATAAATTATAAGATAATGACCTAATTTTAAGAGATAAAAGACCATAGATGACATATATTTTTTAAGAAAATAAACTTATATTAAATTAAATTTTTTATTTTTTTAAGAAAAATTATTTTAATTATTAACTATTATCTAATAATTAGTAATATTTTTATATTTGATTTATTAAAATTTGGGTAAAATATGTTTTTAATTCTTATAAATTTAAGTTTCATAATTTAAAACCAATGGGTTGAGTTTCTCTTTTCTTAAAATCACCTCAAATTAATTTTTTAGCACCTCTCTCGCTAAGGACTAAAAATATAGCTGAAAGGAAATACTGAAAATTAAAAACATGCATGATAAGAACTAATTTGGAGTGATTTAAAAAAGAAAGACTCAACACACAAATTTTAAGTTATGAGAGCTAAAATCAAATTTAATTTATTTAATTTTACAGAAATTATAAAAATATTTTATCCTTAATTTTAATTTATAAAATATACATAAAAAATTGAGGCTTTAACAGGGGAGGCATAAAGCGACTGCATTAATGTCCTCCCCTCGAGCCGGCTCTAATCATGAGTTTATGCATTTTCTAGTGCATTTGTGTAAGTGCTCCAAACACATAGTGATTGCCTATGTGTTCTTCGTTCCACGTATTTATGAGCAGTTTGGATAAAACTTCTGCAAAAATACTTCTAGATGAAAAAATAGAATGAACTAAAGAGGTCAAATGCATTTAACTTCTCCATAAGTTGAAATTAGTATTTGTAACCTACCTACTCCAAAAACTCTCCTATTTAACTTCTCTATAAGTAACTAATTTCAACTTATGGAGAAGTTAAATTCATGACCTCTTTGATTCATTCTATTTTTATCTTCTAGAAGTTCTTCTGCAAAAGTGTATCCAAACTGGGCCTATCCATTTTGCGAATTTGAAGTTTAGATCTCCAAAAATGTATCCTAATTGATTAAGTGTCCATTTGATTTATATGAGTAGAATTAATTATAGAAATCAATGGTTGAGATGAGTGATCGAGATTGTTTTACGGAACACATTAGACGATAGTGATTTTAAATTAATTCTACGAAATCATGATCTTACACTGTTTAAACGATAAAACAAACAGAGGCTAAATAGTCAACAACCTTTTAGGACATGATTTAAAATAATATATATATATATATATATATATATATATATATGAGTCAGGATCCGTTGACACCAGGTGTCAAACTTGTAGAGTTACACCTCTTAATAACTTTTTGTAAAATATGAATTTGACCAATCCAACCGTTGAATCATATTATATTACCTTCATGATCATGTATATCAAATTTCAGGTAATTTGGACATTCGTAGGTATGTTATCTAATAGTGGATTTTTACTTATATTTGAAAAACATATTATACGTTAAAATAAATTAGTTTGATGAAGTTTCTAATAGTTTTTTATTTTTATGAAATTTTTTAAGGTTGATCTACTTTATAAGAACTTTCAATTCAACGGTTGGATTAGTGAAATTCACATTTTACAAAAAATTATTAAGAGGTGTAACTCTACAAGTTTGACACCTGGTGTCAACGGATCCTGACTCTATATATATATATATATATAAAAGGAGCCATATATTCCGTGAATCACTAAGAGCAACCCATTGCGGAGTGCTTAGTGAATTCTTAAAAATAAGAACTTTGGGAAGCATTTCCTCCACCATTGGAGCTGGTCTAAGTGGAGTGCTTAATTTATTTTTCAAGTTCTGGGATGCTTTGTGATTAAATTAGGAGTATTAAATTTGTTGATACCAACTGAATAAGGCGGGTGAAAGAAGACAGTTGAAAAAACATTCAATCATCACGAGAAAATATAAGAGTTGCGAGTCAAACTATAAAATGTATCTACATTATGTATTATTTATATTTAAATACAATATTATTTTATTAATTACCTTTAAATTTAATTTAGAAAAATAGTTTTTAGAAAATTAATTTATAATTATTTACAGTGAAATTTTATTTAGAAAAATGAAATAATATTTTAAGTTAACTAAAGTATTAAAATAATAAATATGGGGTAACTTATGGGATCCATTCTGGAGTTCTTGTAGAGTTATTCTTTTAGAGTGTAGAGTTACTTAAATTATAAGAGTTGTTTAAAAAGTAAAAAGATATGGCGTGTACAAGTAGGACAGAAATAAGAATAAATAATGTTTTAAGCAACTCTTAAGAACTCTACCATTGGAGATGGTCTAATTGCACACATAAACAACTCATATTACCACCAAACATGAGGATTAACTAGTAAGGGGTTGTTCCAACTTAATCAGTGATCTCGCGTTCAAGCCCCAGGTATGCAAGTGTGTTAAATACTCAGAGGGAGCGTTTTGCCGCCCATAAAGGTCCTACTCGGCTCGAATAAGATTGCCTCCCATAAAGAATACCTACGATATTGAACAAAAACAGCTCATATTAAATAGAATCAATTAATCAAATATTTTCAACCACTCAGCTTAATTTGATTAAAGAAGAAATCCATAACTTAATATCATCTATATATATAATCAATCATTTGTCAATTTTCTTTTAATACCAACAACTAAAAGTCACAATACCATGCATACTACTTGCTATTTGTCAGTCAATTTCAAATATAAACATACGTGATTATAAAAGTAAGGCTCAAGAAATTTATGATACCGAATTGATACAAAAATAGAAGTGAGGAATAAAAAAGTTTAATTATTTTCAATCTCCCAAAATACTATAATTTTTTCATTCGGCCCCTTTTTAAATTATTTTCAATATAGTCCTCGAAAAACATTATTTTTTTCCCAAATAATCTCTCTTTTCTTCAATTATTTTTTATCAAATGGCCCCTTAAAAATAATATAATTTTTAAATTAGTCTCCCATAAAATATTATAAAATTAGTGTCTCATAAAATATATTTTCCTAAATGTTTACTTTGTTTACATCAGTACTATGATAAAAAAAGCAGAGGACCCATTTGAAAAAAAAATGAAGGACCACTTAAAAAAATTAAAAATAGAAACTAAATAAAAAAATCATGATTTTTTGGGATAAAAAACTTAGTTAAACCCAAAAATGTGCTCAATACATGTAAAGATGTCTTTTTGGTTAAATGGAACCAAATATCGTCTCCTTTTAACAAGTTGCATATGTAAATCCTCACTAATTAATTACCAAAAAAAATGTAAATCCTCACTCATTTCTCTATAAATGCTCTCGAAACCCTTGACCTTTAATTTTTTTGACCTTGGTATGGGCACATTCCCTTATCCTAAAACTTTTGCTATCAATATATATTGAATTAATCATTAATCAGAATTAGACTATAAAAATACTCTACATATAAATTTAGATAATCATTTACTATTTTCCGAAAGAAAACAAGGTCTTCTTATTAAAAATTTCATAGGTATGCTAAACTGCAAAAAGTAGGCAATTATTTAGCCATATATTAACCTCAACTTTTTGGTGCATTGGCTTTCACTACTCACCCATATATTCTAGTTAGATATGTAAATTAAATTATCTATATATATACACTCAAATGTTAATGAACAGAAGAACCATATTGATCCCAATGATTGAACCTGCTGTAATTAATTCCCACCTCCAATGAATGTATTATCTTCTAGATGTTCACATAACACAATGGTCTTGATACTCATTATACTATTTGTGACACTGCTTTGAGAAAGTGCACTATATCTAGCTAGAGGGGTGAAAAAAAAAGTGTTATGGAAATGGGAAGGTAAGGATCATGATGGGATGATGAAAAGAGGGCCACACCACAATATTTTGAGTGACCAAATTAAAGTGCTTGCTTGGCAGAAAAGCGTGTGCAAATTAAATGGGTAGTAGGCCTGCCATATAGAGATTAGATTAGCTCTGCCGGGCTACAACATTAATCCCAAAGTTTAGGGGACCCATCCGAATAGATTTTACTTCTTGTTTGTCCCAATAGGATAGGACCCTCTTCAATTTCAAAATAGCTAGCCCTCCCTCCAATCCAATTAATCCATCCATCCTTGTACATACACAAACTAGCATGAATAATTAAATTAATAAAGAAAAACAATACACAAATTAAGCTATAGTATAATTGAAAAAGGCAGAACGCCGCCTGGTGGAGACCCACCAATATGATGTAGCTCTCAGGATTTTAGTGGCAACAACTCCATTGCCACAACCTAGACCCCTTAAAGAATGTGACCTTAGTGTCCCCATCCGTAGGCTTCAAGAGTACCACATTACTATAAAGGAGCTACCACATTCCATTACTTACAGCTAAGCCTGCAAAAGGCAAGATTTTGGCTAGCAACTAGGAAAGATCACGATGACATTTTTTTTATATTTATTTCTTCTTATTATTCTCATCTACCTGAACCGAAACGTTAAATATCTTCGGGTTGAGTTGGATTTGTCAGGTGCACGGGTTGAGTCGGACCCATTTATACACCTAATAATAATGATGTATGTTTTTTTTTGTAAAAATGCTTATATTTTTTATAAAGGATGTTACTAGCAATTGGGGGCCTAAAGTCAGGGCTTGGGCCGCCTTACCCTTGGGTCAGCCCTGGGGAGAACTAGCCCCACCATGATGTAGATATTATAAGCTTGAACAATATTATCTCCCATGAAGGACATACATACATACATATATATATATATATACACACTTGTGTTCACACTCATTACTTAATTAAATATAAAAACATTAGTTAAAAATATAAGTCAATTGAAAAAATATTTAAAAATATCTAAATACAATCATAAAAAAATTATTTAATTAAATTATAATATAATAAAATAAGAGTATGAAATACTCCCTTTAGACTCAAAAGTAAGCAAATTTAAACTCAGGTATAATGATTTAAAATATAAGTAAATCTTAACTAATTTTACTTTATTAAATATCGTGATTCTAAAATACACTTTATTTAATTTGAATTTTATTTTCAATATGACCCATTATATTTTACTGATATCAACCATGTGACTTTCAAAATGGAGAGATAGCATTTTCTTTTGAAAGAAGTTCCTTTGATCTTGAAAGAAGTTAAACCACCCTTTTATGCAATTAAGCATATTCAATTTTAATTTTTTCTCTACAATGAATATCATGAAGAGTGGTTTAGGAAATAAAGTTTATTTTTTAGATGAAATTAAGAAAAATAAATGAGATTAACTAATATTTTTAATTAATGTGAATTAGTTATTTTTTACTTATATTCAAATATAGAGGGAGTATAACTTATAATGTAATGTTTCTATATATATAATTAATATCTTAATTAAATAATTATATTTATATATAGAGACTATACTAGCAAATTAATCTTTGAGAGATTCCTGATCGTGCAGTTTAGTCCCTGAAAGGTTCAAAATCCCAAAATGGTCCCTGAGAGATTGCTCTGCCATGCAAAATGGTCCTTGTCATGCAAAATGTTTTCTGAAAAACAAGTAAATTAGTTCCCGAGACATTAAAAATCATGCAAATTAGTCCTTGAAAAATGACCTTCAGACCATTTTGCATGACGAAGCAATCTCTCAGAGACCATTTTGGGATTTTGAATCTCTCAGAGACTAAACTGCACGATCAGGAATCTCTCAGAAACTAATTTGCTAGCATAGTCATATATAGATGTCAGTATGAGATGAAGACATGAAGTAGGTACTATAGTACTCATATACATGTACTCCTTACTAGTATATTTTAAAGGTATATAATTATTCAAAACAAGACCATGGCCCCGTTTGGAAATACAACTTATTTAAGTGCTTATAACATAAGCTCTTATTTAATAAGCACTTAATGAATAAGCTCTTAAAAAGATTGATGAAAATTGAAGAGGATGCAGTGTACTTAAATTCTCCATAAGCTATTCTATAAGCTATTCTCAGGAGCTTATTGAAATAAGCTAAAAACAGCTTATGAACATGTCATAAGCTCTTTTCAGAAGTTTATCCAAACTGTTACATAAGTGCTTATGTCATAAAATAAGTTCAAATAAGCTCTTCCAAACAGCACCTATATCGATCCATTTAACAAATATGTACATGTACCTATCACGTATGGTATAAATGTGATTAGGGGTGTTCATATCCAATTAAATCCAATGCAAACCATAAAAAAGATAAAATATTAATAAATATAAGTTCCATTAAAAATATGTAAAAAAAAAGATAAAATATTAATAAAATTACAAAATAAAATATAATAAAAATAAACAAGCAATTTATTACTTAAAATATCATGGGTTAAATATATTTGTAGTCCCTTAAATATAGTTAAGATTTGATTTTAGTCCATATAATTTAAAATTGGTGGATTTGGTCCCTAAAAAAGTGAAAATAACTCTTGACAGTTCTTATTGATAAAAATTCATAGTTATTTTGTAACAAAACTATACTATAAGAACTAAATTGATATATTTTTTTAAATTTTTTAAGGATTTAAACCATCGGTTTTTAAGGTAATAAATTATTCGATCCAAATCCACAAGGAACACCGGCCGTAAATCCTAATCACAAAAATCTTTTACATATAAATAACTTTTATTTTGAAAAAATTTAAAAAATATACATTGATAAGAAATAAACAATCATTCATGGTATCTGTTTGTGTCTTATTATATGCACTGACAAAGATAACTACAGGAAACAGGATCAGCCTACAACTGTTACAGTTGACCATTAAAACCATCTATTCCTAGCTATGCTTGTTAAATTAGCATAGTCTTTTATAGTACAAGATCTTTGGTTTATAGCTAGCCGTACGTTTAGGCCTCTTACATGAGTTGATCTATTTAATAGATTTTCATCCATGCAAAGCCTGATCAAGAAATTAATAATTAACCACATTCAGGGCTTCATCATTTTTTAGGAAGAAAAAAAAAAGAATTAAGAATTTTTTTTTTTAACTCAAGACTAATTATCACCAAGTTTATTTCATTGTGTTATGCACATTCACGGTCTCCAATTTTTTGTTCACAAACTTTTTTTTCTTTGTTTATCATGATCTAAGTACTCAAGCATATCGATTTTGAAGAGTAAACCACCACTTTAGTCTTTGAAAGTGTGGTCAATTGTCAATTTAGTCCCTGAATTGAAAACACTGTTAATTTAGTCCCTAAAAGTGTTAAACGTCAGTCAGATTAGTCTTTTTGTTTCATATTTTGTTAACTAACGCACAGTAACAAGGATTAATCTGACGGACGTTTAACACTTTCAGGAATTAAATTGACAGTTTTTTCAATTCAGAGACTAAATTGATAGTTGACCACACTTTCAAGGTCTAAAGTGTGGTTTACTCGATTTTGAAAGGTAATTGTTTCCCACAAAATAAGAAAAACAAAAATTCATAAAACAATAATCCAGCCCTGTCGTTATTATTTGGGCTAAAGGCAGAGGACAAAAGCCAATTTTTTCGGTATCTAAAAGGCAAAATTATCCACTAACACACATGCAATCAATAAATAGATACTCAAAGTGGGTAGGAATATATACATGAGTGGGCCAAAGCCAACCACTCAGCATAGCTGATTCATACCTTAAGATCCACGTTTACGATCACAAGCAATCTGTATTTTTCAAATATCTCATGCATCTATATTTTGTTAGTTATATTCACAGTCATGGAAGACCCGAGAATAATATCAATCATGGACCATTCTAATTTTAATGGAAATGTATAACTTTGATTGAACGGTTGCTACCTTAATCGCTTCTTGAAGCTGAAGCTACAGAAATGTCATTTTCCTTAATCAGTTTTTGGCCAAGACATGCATCTTTATTCTTGGTGTATTTCCTCTATCTTAAGGTAAGTTTCCTCCTTTGTTTATTTGAAAAAAACACATATTGTTGGAATTACTATAGGAAAAACAATATAAAAATATTTGTTGTATTTGTAAAATACACAAAAGGCTAAGGTTGATGAATCATTTAACAAGTCTAAATAGTTTACCAATAATTCAACTCATTTACGTACACCTCTAGTTCTAATTGTTGTTGATTAATATAAACACATGAAACAGAAACAATCAATATAGGAAATAAGGAAAGACATTTATGTAAATATAATTAATGATCATATAGAATATAGTGTATATCTTTACCAAAAAAAATATAGTGTATATATTTTAGATATTTAGCTATATATAATAAGGGTAAAATATATTTTTAGTCCTTATATAATTAATGAGTTTTACTTTTAGTCACCACAAAATATATATTTTTTTTATAAAAGCATCCTCCTAAAAAAAAGTGTTTCATAATATATGGTCCCTGTCATGACAAGTGCTAATGTGGTACACTATTATCCTACTCATCGTCCTAATCACCATTCTACTCATCATAAACCTTAACTCTTGAATCTTGTATTTCCTTCCTCTTCCTCTTCCTCCTTTGCTACAACCTCCTCTCCCTCTTCCACCTCCACCACCACCTCTCATTTTTTAACTCAATCCAACATTTAATTCTCATGCTCTTTCATCTCCATTAGTTTTATATTTGTTCTATCAAGTGAGACCCTTAACGAGAAGCCTTAATACTAGCTTTGGTTGGTTTCAATAAGTAACCCAATGAGAGAGGAGAAAGAAGAGAGCTTTCCTTGCAATTAAGGGTGGGAATAGGCTGAGCCGAGTTAGGCTTTCCAAGGCCAGAACATGGTTTGCACCTTAAATCCATGGCCTAAGCCTGATTTGTTTATCTGATATAGGTTTTATTTAATGGCCTGAGCCTGGCCTATTTAAAGCCTGATTTGGCCTGAAGCCCGCTTAAAAACATGTTTTATAGTAAGGTGCTTGAATATATCATAAACATGTATTTGAATAGACTTATAAGCTCAAATGTTTTGTGGAAGACAACATACTTATATATTTACACAAGCTAATAAGTATATAGTTATAAGATAATACAATAAAAATATTTATAATAATAATAATAAAGTTGAAATGTATCAAATATTATTAATTGTAAAACTGTACAGGAGTTCCTCTGTTTTATAGAGGGAATTACATTGAGTAATTGACAAAAAATAAGGAAACCTGTATCTTAAATTAGGGAACAAAATAAATCAAAAAAGGAAATAAAATAACTATACAATCAGAATTATTTACAGAATATCTTAGAGTATCAATTAGAGCTTTAATGCTCCTTTGACACCCTGTCGACACTCCCCCTCAAGCTGGCTTGAAAATATCCTCCATGGACAGCTTGTCGGTTATGTTGTCAAAGGATTTCTTGGGTAGTCCTTTGGTTAGGATGTCTGTTGATTGTTCTGTAGTGGGAACATAAGTGACACAGATTTGTCCCCTTTCTATCTTTTCCTTGATGAAGTGTTTGTCAACTTCCACATGCTTGGTCCTGTCATGTAGAACAGGGTTATGCGCAATAGATATTGCAAACTTGTTGTCACAGTACAACTTTATTGGTGGGGAATCGTAAACCTTCAATTCTTACAGAAGCTTTTCCACCCACAATGTCTCACAAATTCCATGAGCCACAGCTCTAAATTCAGCTTCTGCACTGCTCCTTGCTACAACACTTTGTTTTTTGCTTCTCCAACTGACCAGGTTTCCTCCAACAAAGGTACAATAGCCCAATGTTGATCTTCGGTCTGTCACACTTCCAGCCCAGTCTGCATCAGTGTAGGCTTCTACTTGAAGGTGTCCCCGATTTTTATAGAGCAGTCCCTTACCAGGTGATCCCTTCAAATATCTTAGGATCCTGAAAACTGCCTCCAAGTGTTCTGGTCCTGGTGCATGCATAAACTGGCTTACCGTGCTAACAGCAAAGGCTATGTCTGGACGTGTGTGAGATAGATAAATTAGCCTTCCCACCAGTCGCTGATACCTTCCTTTGTCCACCATATCTTCAGTTTCAGCAGAGTGTAATTTTATGTTTGGCTCCATGGGTGTTTCAACAACTTTGCATCCAAGCATTCCTGTTTCTTTTAAAAGATCTAAAATATACTTTCGCTGGTTCATAAAAATACCTTCCTTAGACCTTGCAAATTCAATTCCAAGGAAGTATTTTAAAGGGCCAAGTTCCTTGATTTCAAAGACCTTGGCAAGTCTCTCCTTCAGATTTTTGAGCTCCAAGCTATCATCACCCGTCAAGATAATATCATCCACATATACAATCAAGATAGCAATCTTATTATTTGCTGAATGTTTATAGAACAGCGTGTGATCAGCTTGGCTTTGGATATAACCAAGTCCTTTTACCACATTTCCGAACCGCTCAAACCATGCTCTTGGAGATTGCTTCAGCCCATATAGTGACTTCTTTAGTCTACATACCTTATTTCTTCCAATTTCTTCCCCAAATCCAGGGGGAAGACTCATAAATACTTCTTCCTCTAGTTCCCCATTCAGAAATGCATTCTTTACATCCAATTGGTGTAATGGCCAGTTGAAATTGGCAGCAAGGGATAGAAGAATCCGTACAGAGTTAAGTTTAGCAACTGGAGCAAAAGTCTCCTGATAATCCACTCCATAAGTTTGAGTGAATCCCTTTGCTACCAATCTAGCCTTATACCTTTCTACACTTCCATCAGCATTGCATTTAATGTTGAAGACCCACTTACACCCTACCTGTTTTCTATCATGCGGCAAGTCTACAATCTCCCAAGTCTCATTCCTCTTAAGAGCATTCAACTCCTCTAAGACTGCTAATTTCCAGTTAGGATCATCTAGTGCTTCCTCAATGTTTCTAGGCACAAACAAATTTGTAATTTTAGAGGTAAAGGCTTGATGATTTTGGGAAAGGTTTTGGTAGGAAACATATTTGGAAATGGGATTGTTTGTGCTGGTTTTGGGTGATTTTTTTGTGCAAGTTCTGATTCCTTTCCTGATAGCTATGGGCAAATCAGTATTAGAAGTGAGAATTTCAGAATTACCTGGAAGTTCTTGTGGTATTTCTGCAGGACGGCCTTCTGGAATTTCTGGTTGGTCAGGTGCAAAGATGATGGGTTGGTTTCTGATCCTTTTAGGACATTTTCGAGTATAAACATGAAGCTCTTGTTTTGATTGTGGTATTTCTTTCCCTGTTTGGGCTCCATCTAAGTCTGGCACAAGGTTTCCCTTATCACCTTCAGGACTTGTTCCCACATGTTCATCCTTGTTATATTCATTTGTTTGATCAATTAAATTTGTTTCCTCTATTTCTAAAACAGGAGTGGGCAATGGTTCATGCAAAAAATTGTCTTCATTCATATTCTCCTCCTGAAGGGAATTTTTTTTGAAAAAAGGTTGATGTTCCAAGAATGTAACATCCATGCTAACATGAAGCTTCTTTGTGGTAGGATTGAAACATCTATAACCCTTTTGGTTTGGAGAATATCCAATGAAAATGCATTTTTTTGCCCTTGGGTCAAGTTTAGACCGAGAGATAGAGGGTGTATGCATAAAAACAGTACAACCAAACACTTTTAAAGGTAGATTAGTATGCAATCGACATGCTGGAAAAAAGGTTTTGAACGTGTCCAATGGTGTGCGATAATTTAACACACGGGTGGGCATTCTATTTATAAGATAAGCTGCTATGAGGACAACATCCCCCCACAAATATTTTGGAACATTGTTTTCAAACATAATGGCACGAGCTACTTCAAGGAGATGTTTATTTTTCCTTTCAGCTGTGCCATTTTGTTGAGGAGTATTTGGGCATGTCAATTGATGCTGAATACCTTTAGTTTGGAGATATTCATTAAGATTTTTATTAAAATATTCAGTGCCATTGTCACTTCTCAAAATGGAGATTTTTGTGTCAAATTGTGTTTCTACCATTTGTGAAAAACATTTAAATATATTAGGAACTTCAGATTTTTCATGCATAAGGTAGATCCAACACAGACGGGTGTGATCATCAATAAAGGTTACAAACCACCTTTTCCCAAATTGGGTTGTAATTTTTGATGGACCCCAAACATCACTATGGATTAGATGAAAAGGTTTAGATGCATGATAAGGTTGAGAGGAATAAGGTGCTCTGTGGCTTTTAGCAAGAACACAACTTTCACATTCAAAAGAAGAACAATCAACATTTTTGAATAAATTTGGAAACAAATGCCTAAGGTATTGAAAATTAGGGTGTCCTAATCTATTATGCCAGAGCATTATTTGGTCCCTCACAGGGGTAGAACTTATACCACTAAGACCTCGAGCTATTTTATTCTCGAAAGCATCCTCAAAGTAGTAGAGTCCATCCATCATCTTAGCACTGCCAATCATCTTCCCCGAAGTCCGGTCCTGAAAAATACAATGAGTGTCAAAGAAATCCACATTGCAATTGGAGTCCTTGCAGATTTTACTAACAGAGAGAAGATTACAGGAAAGTTTTGGTACATGTAGAACATTTTTTAAATCAATGTGTTTAGACAAGGTAATCCTCCCTTTTCCTGCAATTGATGAAAAACTACCATCTGCAATTCTGATTTTTTTCATTTCCAGAACAAGGGGTATAAGTTTTAAATAAAGAAGAAAGGCTGGTCATGTGGTCAGAAGCACCTGAATCAATGATCCATGGTACACACATATTTGATGTGCAATTAAGGGAGCTGGAGATACTAAAATTACCTGTTTGTGCCAAAGAACCACTAGGAGTACCAGATAAAGAACTAGAATTTAACAACCTTATCAGCTACTCGACTTGTTCCTTGCTCAAAGAGGTCTTTTCTGCCTCATGAGCTGTAGGGAAAGGTCTAGGTGCTTTAGGACCTGATTTGCTGCCTTTTATATGTGTTGGTCTCCCATGAATTTTTCCAGCAAGTTTCTCGGGTGTGACGTGGTTTATTACAGTGGTCACACCAGAGATTTGAGGAGTTCTTCTGGTTGGTTGAACTCTTAAAGGCAACAGCTTCTACAACAAGTGCATTGGTCTCGAGAGGAGTTGGGTCAACTTTGGTTTTACCCATCATCACATTTCTGTGAGTTTCCTCTCTTCTAACTTCTGCAAAAACCTCACCTAGTGAAGGTAAGGTTGCTCTCCCAATGATTCTTCCACGAACTTCATCTAACTCCTCATTGAGACCTGCAAGAAATTGAAATATTCTTCCTTCTTCCACTATTTTCTGATGGTGTTTGGCATCCTCAGTAGACCTCCACTTGTAAGTGTTGAAGAGATCAAGATCCTGCCATACCCGCTTCAAGGAGTGGAAGTATCTTGTCACGTTGTCACCTCCCTGCCGAATTTCTCTAGCTTGTAAGGTGAGTTCATAAATCTGAGATTTATTCTTCTGATCAGAATACATTTCAGTGACACTGTCCCACAATTCCTTGGCTGTGGAATAGCACATATAATTGCTACTGATGTCTTCCTCCATTGAGTTTACCAGCCACGTCATCACCATGGAGTTTTCAGCATCCCACACAACATGTTGTGGATCGGTGATGTCTGGCTCGAGTCGCTCACCAGTGAGATATCCAGGCTTTCCTCTGCCACGAATATACATCTGCACAGGCTGTGACCACCGAAGATAGTTCGACCCATTGAGTCGAAAAGAGGTGATTTGGACAGAATGGGAATCGCCAAAAAGGACTCTTTATTCTTGTTTTGGAAGTTGCGAGTCTTTCGGAGTGGCATTCTCCTTTTTCTGATTATCGTTGGTGGCTGAGGAACTGTCAGCCATGGCTATAAATTAGAGGCGCAAAGACTAGCTATGATACCAGGTTGAAATGTATCAAATATTATTAATTGTAAAATTGTACAGGAGTTCCTCTGTTTTATAGAGGGAATTACATTGAGTAATTGACAAAAATAAGGAAACCTGTATCTTAAATTAGGGAACAGAATAAATCAAAAAAGGAAATAAAATAACTATACAATCAGAATTATTTACAGAATATCTTAGAGTATCAATTAGAGCTTTAATGCTCCTTTGACACCCTGTCGACAAACAATATATAAAATATCATTATTTCATTTGTATTTAGTTAAATAGGTTGGCCTGGTAGGCTCACAAGGCTTTTTCGATGGCCTAAAACCTGGCCTGCTTTGCTATATAGGCTTTTGAAAAAGCCTTGGCATGATATATTTAATAAATTGGTCTGGCCTAGCCTGGGCCTGATGTAGGCCAGGTTGTAGGCCCCTGACGAGCGGCCTGGCCTATTCCTACCCCTACTTGCAATTCTAAAGGATTTTATTTTAATTGAATTTGGAGCTTTCAATGAAAAAAATGGGTGTTGTGTTATTCAGCACCATGGAATGTATTCTGTAACCAAAACTTAGAAGAAGCAGCCCCATATATTCTGGTGCAAGAATTAAAGCCATAAACAACCTTTTTCACTGGAATTTTGTGGGGATTGCTTTGCTTAGTTACTATGAACCTTGAACAAACAATACAAAATTCCTCTTCTTCTTTTTTGAAGAAGAATTTGGGTCAAGTAGGAAACTGACCTAGCTAAGAGGCATTTGTTGTTCTATGTTCCTTACCAGGGAAGCATTGAGAGGAAAATTAAAGAGATTTTTTTTTTTGTTTTCTTAGGCTCGTTCAGGATGATTGCGAGTTTTCAATTTTTTGTTTTAAACTTTTTAAATCAAGTTTTTACAACTTAAAACCAATAACTGAAAGCTTGTTTTTGTGGTTTTCAAAACAATCATTTTGAAAACTACAAAAAGTGGTTTTTTAGTTTTTGGTTTTGAGTTATAAAAACTTGATTCAAAATTTTTACAAATTGAAAACTCACAACCACCCTAAACGGGGGCTTAGAAACCACGTAGAGCTATAGCATTAAGGCTTCCCATTATTTCCTTTGATGGGTCAAAAGGAGAAGAAGGAGCGGAGTTGGAAGTTTGATTAGGTTGAGAAATGGAAGGTGATGGGTGGAAAGGGAGAGGAGGTTGGAGATGAAAGAAGAAGAGGAAGGACAAGGAGGTTTTGAGAGTTAAGATTGGTGATGAGTAATATGGTGAGTAAGATGATGAGTATGATGAAACTAAGACACATATTCAACACTTAAAAGGCCACTTGTTGTGACAATGATCATTTTGGAACAAAAAAATTGGGAGGATGCTTTTATTAAAAAAAATTATACGGACTAAAACCTATACTCACTAACTTTACAGGGACTAAGTTGGAAATTTGAGTTTAGAAGTAGACCAAATTGAATTGAACTGGAGGAGACAAAGCAAGAGATATCGCTAATGCATAATAGGATTCAACAATTAGATTGATACCATGACTCTAAATCCATGTTAAAGTTATTCATGAAGAAGTATGTTGACTATATTAAATATATACTTGTAATAATTAATTACACAGTACAACTCCCCCCTCCCACCCACCCTCACACTCAAGTGGGTGCAGGGGGAACCAGCTTAGGTTTAATCATCAATGTATGGAAGCAAACAAGGTTAAATTTAGGGTCAAAGATAGGGTATGTAGCCAAATTGGGCTGGCACAAATGGTGAAGGACCCGGATAAAAACCTTTGTCTCCTCATGGACATGGGTTCGAATCCCCCTGAAACCATCCAAAATTCCACTTGGTGAGCATCCCTCCCCAGGGATATCCCCCAGCGCCCAGGGGCTAGTAGAGTAGCTGTGAATGGGTAAAACTGCTTGCGATTTAGGCTTATCCATTAATCCTCTAGGTTGGGCCTCTGCCGGTCTCCCCAGCATGCCAGTGACACCCTGCTCAGTAGGATTGGAGGTGTCATCTCATTCCTACCATTTTTATGTACCAAAAAAATAAAAAAGATAGGGTATGTAGACTACGTCTATGATTGGAGATAAGAACCATACTACATATCTAAGATTAGAAATGGAGATCGGATCACACATTAGAGGGACAAATTACATATTTTTGTCCTCAAATGTATGAACTTACTTATATTTTTGTCCTTCTATCAATGATCATTAGTAAAATTTAAAGAATATGCTAAAAAATATATATATGAGTAAATTATGAGTTATAAATTGTCACATTTAATGATCAAATTGTACATAATTACACTTTTAGAGACCAGAAAGTAAATTATTGACCATAACTTTCAAGGACCAATTTGTATATTTTTTTTTTGTACTTGACCAGGGTATCCACCGCCGACAGCAGTGACTAATCCCCTCGCTGGTTTGTAGGCACCTCGATGGGTGGGATAGTTGGCCCTGGATTTTAAAGGAGCTGCATGCCCAAGGCGGGATTCGAACCCCCGACCTTGGTTAAGCTTGGATCAGCCCCCTCCGCTGAACCAACCCCCAGGGTTATTTGTATATTTATTCATCAATATTCAAAATAAAAATTAATTAATTACAAATATTGATACTGATTATATATTAGATATGTGCTAAATATTATTTTGATTATAATAATTATGTTTAATATATATAAAAGAAATACTCTATGATGGATAAATCATCATTGCACAAATAATAACCTTAGGCATTGCACATAATTGAAGAGCACATACATGCATCCCACGGCATGATAGTTGGGTGGGTCTTTGATATATCTTACCTAACGTTACCCTAAATTCAAACTTTCCGTGTATTACATATAACTCTTGTAATCCATCACTTTCAAAACCCTCGTATATAATATACCATTCATATGATCCTATTTATAAAATAACATTTAAAGTTTTTTATGATCTTATTTATAAGATAAAGTACATAAATCTAAAAATATTTATTGTTTTTTTTCTCATATTTGCTCTCGTTGACCATTAAAAATTTTAAGATGACACAATTATCATGATAACGGAATTTAATTTTAAATTTAAATAAATTTGTAATCTTGTAAATAATTTCTTAAAAATCATTAATTATTTTTTTTAATATGTATATTTTTATCTGAATTACATAATATTGAATGGAATATTCTATATACTGCGATGATCACCTCAAGCCTCAATTCTAAAAAGGACTAATGCTTTCAATATTTGTAACACCTGTCACATTACCGGCGAAGGTATTGGTGTGTACCCATTTCATTATATGTTACTCAATTTAACAGAAAAAGGGTAACATATAGTTCCGGGAAGCACCTAAAAAATGGGAAAACATCTCCAGAGCATAACTGAATAGGACAAATAAAAAGAAACAAAAGAAATTGGAAGGGAAAATGTTAGGGGTACTATATATCTTCTCATTATTCTAAGTGGATGGCCTCAAACATCCCCATCACAAATTTACATGAGACAGAAGGATGTGGATATGTGAGTATCGAAAGTGAATTTTCCATCCAACAAATCATCCAATTTGCACATGATACTGTCGGTTTTGATGTCAATAGTTGTATTTTTTTTCTCTCTTCTTTTTTATAATGTTTGATGAATGCTTATTAGTACTAAAATCTCCGTGCCCTCTTCCAACCTCACTAATTAAGACATGGAATAATTGAATATTTCTGTTTGTTTATATCTTATTTAGACAAGAAATTGCAAAGAACTTGCAAGACTCTCTTTCTTTTTTGGACCTACAAACTCTATACAATGGATCAGTAAGGGATCGTTCGGAGTGGTTGCGAGTTTTTAATTTTTGATTTTTAAAAATTTTCAATTAAGTATTTACAACTCAAAACCAAAAACCGAAAAACTTGTTTTTGTGGTTTTCAAAACAATCATTTTGAAAATCACAAAAAGTGATTTTTAATTTTTGATTTTGAGTTGTAAAAACTTGATTGAAAATTTTTAAAAACCAAAAACTAAAACTCGAAACCAAGCCGAAGTACCCTAAGTTATTTCTCATATTACATGCAAATTTGACCAAATAGCTTGATAATTTTCCTTTACATGTTGAATGAACTTTTTCTTGGGGTATGTTATATCCAATTGATTAAGTGGGTAGGGGCCCGGATGAACAGTTGGGGTGTCAACTCAATAATGACATTGAAATGTATGGGTTTGATTGCAACCATGCCTTGCTGTACTTAAACACAAACGGGTCAAAGACCATCATAGTTTTCAAATATTATTCAACTTAATTCTGCTTGGAAATTAAATATTTACTTCAAAATATCAGAACATTATTTTGTGATAATTTAAAAAGTGGAGAATACATGGAATCAATGCTCGTATCTTCGACCGTATAATTGTGGCCCTAAGGTTCCATAATGTTATTACTAATTTGTTCAAGTTGTGGATGAGTTTGGTGGCCCTCAAGAGACCAGAAAACCAATTAACTATTTAGGATAACTACAATTTGGTTCAGCTTTTAATTGAGTATGTGCCTATTTTCTCATAAAAATACAACTATTCCATTATTGAAAAAAAAAGAAGTTGATTAATATAATAACATGTGAATAAAATTCATTACTCTTTATTAAATTATTCTAATTATATGAAATAAATACTAATTTGCAAAAAAAAAACAATTCTTAACTTTTAGCACATAAAATTTTCACTTGTTTCATTCTCTCGCACTTTTTTTTTCTTTCTATTGTTATTTCACTTTTTTCTTTGGTCAAAACTTGTCATAATTGGGTAGCTAGGGTGAGCCGCTTGGATCAAGGTAGGACTCCGGAACAAATTTCGTAATGTGCATTGTGTATCATGGGACACACGTTAAAATCTTCAAAAGTAATTATAATGCAATAATTTAAAAAGATATAGTTATTTATGTAAAAATGCAACTATAAACTAAGGGTGAGTTGCTTTTAGCACCCCTCTTTTTGCTATTCATGTCTCCTCTTTTAAATTTTTTTCAAAAATACCCTTGTACATTTTCGAAAGTGTATTTTTAGAGACTTCAGGAAATCAACTTCCGAGGGATAAATGGCAATTTTTACTTCTGAGATTAATTTTTAAAAACATTTTAACTTTCGGATGCTAAATTCCGGAAGTATAACTTTTCAAAAGTAAACTTCCGAAAGCTTCCGAAATTTAACACCTAGAAGTTTCCGGAAAATTACTTTGGATTCCAGAAAATTATTTCCGGAAACTTAAATTTTTTTTATAGAAAAATTGCTTAGAGATGAGTTTAGAGACGGAAAAAAATCCGTCTCTAAACACAAACTTAAAAGAAAATACAAAGAAGGGGGATGGGGACCGGAAGGGTAAGGGTAAGGGGAAGGGGGTAGGGGGACATGGGGTGGGGTAAATTAGAATGCTGGTAGGGGATGCGAATAGGGGTGGGAATAGGCCAGTTGGCCTGTCAGGGGCCTACGGCCTAGCCTGTTTATGGCCTGACCTGGCTCGTTTATTAAAAAGGTCAGACCAAGGCTTGTTAAAATGTCTGTTTGGTTAAATAGGCCAGGCATCAGGCCTATGAAAAAGCCTATTAGGCTTAACAAGCCGGCCTGTTTAATATAATAATATATAATATATTAAATTAATTATATAAATAACAATAAATATAATTAAAAAAATATAATATAGTAAAAAATTAGAATATATTAAATCAATTATATAAAAAAATCTGCTTAAAAGGCCTGTTGGCCTGCATAGGCTTATAGGCCTGTTGGCCTGTTTGTAGGCCTTGTTATAAAACAGGCTTCTAAACAGGCTTACAGGTCAGGCCAGGCTTTTTCACAGGCCAGGCTAAGGTCTTACAAAAAGGTCTGTAACAGGTAACAGGCCAGGCTCAGGCTTAAGAATTAGGAGTCAGGTCAGGCTCAGGCCTGCCAAAGCCTGGCCTGGCCTGACCTGTTTCCGCCCCTAGATGCGAATAGCAAAAACGGGGGAGCTAAACATAAGTTTTTGGCATCCCGAGGAAAATCCAATAGAGTTGGATCCGTGGAACGCGAATTTGCCTCCTCTCAACGTTTATACAAACACACACTTAGGTCATCTTTATCCCAGCACCCATAAAAAATTTCTTAAACCAATGTTTTATATTTTTCACATTTTCTCATACTACTATATTATTTTTATTACTTTAAGCAACTCAATCACTTTTTATCTTCATCCCAACAACTCTAAAAAAATTTCTTAAATAAACCCCATAACTTATCTACCAACCAATCACATAACACACAATCATTATTTGAAAATAAAAATTGTTAAGCAAAGGTGCTTACACTAGCACCTATGCTTATATAAGACCCCAAAAAAAAGTTTTCCATTGTTGAAAATGGTTAAGCATCACTGCTTAACTTTTAGCACTTGAGTTAAGCAGCAGTGGTACTTTTGTGCTCTTAGTAGCCTTTGTGTCATTAAGTCCGGTCATTTTTTTATATTTTTATCACACATTTATTTTTATTTTTTTAATTGTTATATTAAAATATTTTTTTCATTATTTATTTCCATTACATAAAAATACCAATTAAAAAATATTATTAATGTTTTAATTTTTATTAAATTTAAAATATTCTTTAACATATCATATATCTATCTATTTTATTTATTAATGTTAGCAACCCCTAATCAAAGATAAATCAGGGCTATATCAGTTCTGTAACCATGTTATTCAATCCACATTACTGCAGCAACAGCATACAGATTGTTTTTTTTTTTGGTGAACAACATACAGATTGCTTTTACATGTACATTTAAAGCATGTCCATTAATCCATCTAGAGAACCATTTGTATAGTGAGTAGTCTGGTGTAGGCTCACTCAAAATTTTGTACCGTGTCTAGAGCTTGAAATAGAATAATTATCCCATCTCCTAGATTTGTTTTTTATGTAGCCGAGTAAAAAAATCTAGCTAACTAGCCACTCATTTAACTGTAAAAAATGCAATGATTATATGTACCTCTTATAAAGCAATGGAATAGACTCCATGATTGAGCAGGCAGTGTATATTGTCTATACGATTTGTGTTAAAGTAAATCAATCAAATAATGATGCATCATCATTTTATTATATTCAATAATTACACAAGTCTTTATGCCATATAAATATTCAATATATAAAATAATATTGGGTCTGTTGATCGATTTAATTTATAGAACGTAAAATACATAAATCTTCCTAGTAACAAAGACAGACTAAAAAAATAGCAGAAGCAACAAAGGAGAAAAAGACACAAAAATATGAAAAACATAAGCACACAAGGATTTTGTCTGTGGATGACTAATATGCTGTGCTCGTCTTATGGACTTCTGAATATCACGATAGAGTTCAAACATTTAATCTTTTTTTTAAGTCACTGAAATAGGTGACTTTATGCATTGTATATTTAATTTTTTTTATATATTACGACCCAATCATATATTAGCGCATCCAGTGAAGTTTCTTTTGTTTTTTGGTAAAATAATATATTAACTAAAGGGTAATGTAAAACTAACAAATCATCAAAATTAATCGATGCTTGGTATTCAGGTAGCAAATGAGAAGATATATCCTATAGGATCAAGATAGCACAGAATAACTGTCTGATTGATAATCCACAATATCCAAATTCAACAGAAGAATACAAGTTCAGATTTCTGCTTATAAAAAAGCGACTATTATGAAGGTCACTTGTTGATGAGTTTTAAAAAAGATATTTAAAACAAACATAATATTCAAATGAAGAAAGGACCTTGTTAAGTATCCTCTAAATCTCCTCATGTGATTTGAATACATGCACAAACACAAACTAACATGTCCATTATTTTAACATATTTTCAGTCTTCAAACGACAATAGGGACATAATTGAGAGTTTGATTCCTGCACCCTGGATGGTAATTAGATCAAATTCTTCTCCGAATGACGACTTCAAGATTTGAACACCTGACATTGCAAATAAGATTTACCTATAATTACAGTCCACTTCAAATATATTCAACCACTGTTGAGTACACATGCTAACATATATGTTTTTAAACAATTTGAACAGTGGTATAGATTTGAATCTTCTTAAGAGACAGGATTAAACCATTTTCACAGTTGATTACAGACATCTTAGAACATCAAAAACCCTATCAGAAGAACTACATTATCGAACACAAGTATCCTAATTCATGAAATAGAATAAATGCACAAATTATGATATTCATATGAGCAAACATGAGTATAAAAGACAAGAACCAGCAATATTCATTGAAATACTTCAGCACATAAAGGAATAACATTATAACAATAGAACAAAATGTAAGAGAGGATATGGCAGATTTTCACCATCTGTTGCTGGCAATATGGCTGAAATTTGTGGCGCCCAGAGATTGAGATATGTGAGAACAAGAGAGTAACTCACATCAGAACGAAGCACTTCTGGGGCAATGCATCTGACAAAATATTACAACAAAAAGTTTAAGAATGTTATACAAGTCACAGTGTGAAACTTTTACTAGGAAGTCATTTGTAACAAAAACAAAGCATCAGACGTAATTTAAAACCTATGCCAAAAATGATGCAGCCATGCAGGAAAAAGGGCAATAAATTTGAACCTCAATTCACAATCAGACTTTCCAAGCAACACCACAAACAGACAAGGAGGCGGAGGAGGAGGAGGAGCAGCAGCAGCATGCGCAACCACCTCCCATACTGGTGCAGGTATTTTGACCTTCCTTTCCTGCACCAGCAGTAGGAAGTATTTCATTGATTGCTAATCAGAATCATCATACACTTCTCCATCATCAGACAAAGCATCAAAGGATCTCATATCAAGCTGGTAACGCAAGATCCCTCCTATCCCACCAAAACCTCTGCAAAACTGTGAACCTTCTTGTGATTTATTGGTGACAAACTCTAGAGTGCAACCAAACCGCTTGTATTCATTTGCAAACCATTCCAACAGAGGCATCTTTTCCTGCACCTCATAATCAGCAGAGCTTACAGGGTCTCTAAAATTGCTCTGGTCAGCCTCCTGTTCCTTGTTGTAGTGCTTAATGACAATCTCTCCAGTAGCATTATTTTTTAAGACATACCTATTCATATCCAGATTTTCCCACACAATAAGTGTCTCAACAGCTCCCATTTCAAGAGCTTTTAGAGTATCATCAACACCAAAAACATACTTTCCAGTATCCTGGCTGATTTCCTCAAAGTATTTTCCAATCAATCGTTTCTCCTGAATAAACTTTACATTAGACAATATTTCAGCAGATAGTTCAATAGCTTGATTAAACCCATTCTCCCCTCCATAAGATACATCTACAACATTAAGTATTTTTGCCTGAAGTCGAGGATCAAACATATCTGACTGACTAAGCTCAGTTTTGAAATCAGCTGAACCAGCAAGTATTAATCCTGAAACATTGGGCTGGCTGGTAGTTGGATTGATATAAAACTGAGTTGCAAGCTCTGCGGTCTTCCTCACATAGTTATGACGCTTCTCCATGCGAAGACGAGCAAAACGCAGAGCTGATTGCCCTCCTCTTCCGTGTTTCTTTGGGAGATCCACACTGAACTTATGAAGCACCTCTCTTGTATTACCACTCAAGGTCCCAAATAGAGTACCATTTCCATCCATTACAATAAATCCAAACTTGTCATCAGATTCCAGGAGCTCATTTAGAGCTTCTGTGTGAAACTTGTTGTCGCAAAGATAAAGAGATGCATTGATAGGCCTGAATGGCTCAAAATCAATAGTCACCTTCTTTTCCTTCCCATCTTCAGTCACAATTGTGCCTGTATACAGAACAAGCCCATTTGGAGGAACCTTGTTATAAAGCTTAAGCCTCTGCTGAGCAGAAGTGATTGCACCAAGCACAGACTGTCGATTCACCCTGCTTTTGATGTTTGAAGCAGTTCCAAACTCATCACCAAGCATCTTGGTAACACGAGCTATTTGATCACGTGGAGGCATGATAAGGGAAATCATACTTGTCCCATTTCCTCTGGCAGCCTCAAGAGCCTTTATTAATTTTTTTATCTTCCATACCTCAATGTTCTTATCAGTCTCATGAGCATCAGCCATCTTTAAACAATAAAAAGCCAAAAACCTTCAAAGAATTGTGGACAACAAATAAGCCATGTCCACATGGAGGAAATTGAAAAACATAAAACTGGTGCTTGGTCAAAAGCATATCAAATTAGAATATACCAATACCAGGGGGAAATAATTCAATAAAAACTGACACTTTCCAAACCAATCCGCCAATCACAGCTCAAGTTCATCCGTCCAAAAATTTGAAAATAAACATAATGCTCCAATGAAGAAAGCAATATTAATATATTATAAAGACACAACACACAAGATTACATTTGTTCCATTTTGCTGCATGCATTAGATGAAAGGTATTCATATGAAGATTCAATACCGGATTCCATTTCCACTTCTTTTTCTCCATAAAATTCCAAAGTTAAAAAAATCTACTTAATCCACAAATTCTTACATAAACTCCTGTCTGTTGTATTTCAGTTGCACATGAAAAATTCACGCCACAAACCACAACAAAAGATCTTTACACTAAACAATCATGATTTTTCCATAATCACATTTTATATACTTCATTTCACATCTCATTTTTTTCTTTCTATCTTTATCAATTATCACATATTTTACTTTCTCTCTTTTCATTTTTTTTATCCCCTTCTTTTCCACACCTTCTACACCAAAAAATTGAGGGTTGAAGTTTCATTTCTCTATACTAAATAGAACAAAAACAGCAACGTAGATAAGCCACAGCATACATTAACAGTAATCTATACACAAATATGAGCGTCTAAAACATCAATTAATAGTCCAACTTTTAAGTTCATCAACCTAGTGTCGAATATCAACAGCTTGAAAAAAGCTAAAGCAAACAAGATATATATATATACACACACGCGCACCACAGAATCGGGGATTCAAATCAACGAAGAAAAGTACCGTTTTGTGGCGGCGCTGATATGATAGGAGACCACGAAAGAACCCTAGATGAAATCCGGAATGTGTGTTGTTCAGCAGCAAATGCAATCAATCAAACGACACCGTCTCCTTTGCTTTTCAGTGGCAGTGGGGAAACCAAATTACCGTTTAGTCCTTACATCCTCGATCTTTATTTAACTTCTAAGTTCTAAGCATACCTTTGTAATGTCATGTGAGACATTTATAAGGTAAACTTTTTTTTTTGTAAAAATTTTAGTTAATTCTTTTAATTTCTCTTTCTCGTTTGTTTTTATTTAAGGAACATTTGATTGTTAATCCATAATATTCAAATTCAAGAAAAAAAATACGAATTCCAATTTTCTACTTATAAATTATGGGCAAAACACAACTATGTCTTCACTTGAAAAATCAATGTTACTAAATATTCAAACAAGCATATAAGAACAACAAAATGTACTCAACAATATTGAAAATTTAGATTCATTCCAATGGAGAAAAACATTGTAAGAATTTCGGAATTCCTGAATTGATGGAATTAGAAGTTGACCACTTTTTATTAAGTTTGAAATATCGCCTTCTTAAATTTCATAATAATATGTTATTCATAATTTAAAATGAGGATCCAAAAATGAAGAAAGCAAAGTCCATTTAATACTTCAACAATTGAATTAAAATCTTCAAAGTACACCACTGTTTGATAGCTTGTTTAGTTTAAAATTTTCAACAGCTTAATGCATATTTATTTTTAGCATTGAAAAACGAGGTTTGATCCTCCCAACCCAACTATTTCTAACATTAAAAACATGAATTATCACATTTTTACGTTAAACAAAACATACCCTAGACGAGCAAAAAGCACATCCCAATGCACAATTTTACAAAATAACTATCACTTTCTTTTATTGGAGGTAAAGGGATGGAAGGAGGGGGTTTATTGAAAATCTTTCCCCCCTTAGTGTTTGAATTGAGAGTTTAATTCTTTCAAATGCATTTTATAAAGTCTTCTCCTCTTCTTCCCCTCCATTTCCCCTCCAATCTTTTTCTTCCCCTCCCTCCAATCTTTTCCTTCCCCTCCCCCCTAAAGTGTACACGCCCTTAAACTACTTTTGCAATGGTTTCAAACAAAAAAACAAACATGCAATAACCGTCTGCAATCCCAATATGCATTTTTCAAAAGCAACTCATGGTTGCTTTCACTTAAAAGCGGATCCAAGTTGCATCCAACTGCAATCCAAACACAGCCTCCACTGTTGTCTTTCCAGCAACCACCCTCATCAAGGCTCAAGCTTTAGCGTCAACAAGACCCCGACAATGTCTACAAACCCCCAAGCAAAACTTAAATGCTTTGATTTAAACAGAATAAGAGAACGTACACCTGATAAAGGAGTATAATATGACATAGCATTCAAATGCCACAAATGACTGTTCTCCATGTTCTAAAATTTTGGTAAAAAGCAAAACCATAAGGGTAAAACATATCCATATTTTATGTTCAGTTTTCATGACCAGCTGTTTTGAAACAGGAGAAAATAATTCAGACCACGTAAATTGAATTTTTAAAAACCACAAGTAACTTCTAGAATGCACAACCAGATCTGCCCATGGCAAATTCCCAACTAACAGTACTTTAAAGTAACATGAAAAAACATGGAATGGGTGTTGATAAGTTGTCTTAATAACTGACTGAAACTTTAACATCATCACATCACACACCAATAAGAAATCTACTAATACAAGTCATACTGTCAATAGAAGCACTCCAAGTGTACAGTACCAAGAAAATAATAAGAACATCGGTCCAACACAGCAAAGTTCCAATGAAAGATAAAGGCACGAAAGATCTAGTCATAGACTAGTCATAGACTCGAGCACTGAAGAGTCATGTATATGCTCAAGAATCCTTGATACTACGAATGATGAAATAGCATATTCACCTACAAAACCATGTAAAGCAATTATTCAACTTAGCACGTGAAAGGAGTAGGCAATGCCTCAAGAGTTTAGGATTTAGTGATGGAAGATTGGAATTGTAGACACTGCCTGTGCAAAAATGCATTGCATCTAAGTAAAATGGGCGTTCTGGCATAGGTAAATAAGAAGAATATGACATGTATAAACAAACTTGGTGCAAATTAAAACAAAGGACAATATGGCCAATCATTATAGAAGGAATGGACAGTGCCTCAGTATACAGCACAACCCAGCGATGGCATAGTGCCAACATAAGCACCCCCTAAGCAAAATGCCTCAATGTAAAATGGATATGCAGCACAGGTGAGAAGAATGTAACATCAACAAGCATGTTATAAATTAATCAAAAGAACATTAGTTAATCATCAATGACCATTCACTTACATTAATCATATATAGATTTGAAAAAAAGTATCATCATCATTATCATTATGATGATGACTAGTAGAAATCAATTTCAGCAGCAAAAACATAAGTTGGTAGAAAAGATTAAGGAAGAGCACTCAACAAAAAGCACCTAGGCTAGTTTCTTTTCCTTGCACATTATAATTATGAAAACAGTTACTATTGAGAATCAAAAACAGAAAATATTTTCTATTCAATGATAACAAATAGATGTATTAGACTTAAATCATAAAGTTCAATGGAAAGAGGTAAAAGTAAAATGCACCTTAAGCAGAATAACTTGGTCAGCTAGCTGCTGCTTCATCAAAGCTTGCTGGGTTACAAAGACATACAGTACAGGTCCCACAAAGACTAAAACACAGAAGAATTTTCAACTTGTTAAAAATCTCATGATATCTAAAAGACTACATCAGAAGAAGGAAGCTAGAATGTATGGCTACCATGTAAGCTTAGCACAGTCAGAAATTTGCAACTAAAACTACAAAAGAAAGAATCTTTCGGTAAACAACCCAAATAGAATGTTTCTTTTTCTAAAGCAAAAATTGATATCAATCTGTCCAACTATGAAGAAACACCGGTCAGTCAATTCTTAGATCAGAAAAATGAAGTATTTCAATCAATGGAGCTGTAAAAAGGGCAACCTAGTGCATTTTAAAGTTCCTGTCATGCCAAGAACATAAAAAAGCCATAGTAATGAAAGCTATAGTACCAGTATATTAACAACGAACATAAAAAGACATAGTAAGTTAGTAACCAGTGTCTGAGCTTCTGAATGCAAGAAAGACATCTAACAACTATGTTCTATTTATCAGCAGTTGAAATAATGAAAGCTGCTCAATTACAAAAGAAAAAAAGATTAAAAAGTACATGTACAGATCTGTGTTATATCATTTATGAGGACTGACCTTCATTGATGCCAGGTCGAGTTGCTTCAGGAAGCATGTATTTTTTTCTTTCTGAGTGTAAATGTGAGCAGAGCAGACAGCAGGGGAGCTAAGCGACAAAAATAAACAAGCTTTAGAGAAATACTTAAGCAACACTATAACAATAGATCAAAATGCTAAATGTAAGATGAAATGGCAGATTTTCACCAGATGTTGCCAGGAATGTTGCTGAAATTTGTGGCACTAGAGATTGAAAGATATGAGAACAAAAGAGAGAGTAACTCATATCAGATAGCACTTTTGGGGTAAAGGATCTGAAATAATATCAAACAACAAGTTTGAGAAAACTTATAATAAGTTCTACGAAGTAATTTCTAACAAAACAAAAAGCATTAGATGTAATCTAAAACCTATGCTATTGCTAAAGATGATGCAGGAAAAAGACAATAAAATCAAACCTTGATTCACAATCAAACTTTCCATGCAACACCACGGGCAGATGAGGAGGAAGAGGAGGAACTGCAGCAGCAGCAGCACATGCAGTCACCTCCCATACTGGTGCAGGTATTTTGACCTTCCTTTCCTGCACCAGCAGTAGGAAGTATTTCATTGATTGCTATTCAGAATCATCATACACACCTCCATCATCAGAGAAATCATCAAATGATCTCATATCAAGCTGGTAACGCAAGATACCACCTATCCCACCAAAACCTCTGCAAAACTGTGAACCTTCTTGTGATTTATTGGTGACAAACTCAAGAGTACAACCAAACCGTTTGTATTCATTGGCAAACCACTCCAACAGAGACATCTTTTCCTGAACCTCAAAATCAGCAGAGCTTGCAGGATCCCGAAAATTGCTCTGGTTGGACTCCTGGTCCTTGTTGTAGTGCTTAATGATAATCTCACCAGTAGCATTGTTTTTTAAGACATACCTGTTCATATCCAGATTTTCCCACACAATAAGTATCTCAACAGCTCCCATCTCCAGAGCTTTTAGAGTATCATCAACACCAAAAACATACTTTCCAGTATCCTGGCTGATTTCCTCAAAGTATTTTCCAATCAATTTCTTCTCCTGAATAAACTTTACATTTGAGAGAATTTCAGCAGATAGTTCAATAGCCTGATTAAACCCATTCTCCCCTCCATAAGATACATCAACAACATTAAGTATCTTTGCCTGAAGTCGAGGATCAAACATATCTGACTGACTAAGCTCAGTTTAAAATCAGCAGAACCAGCAAGTATTAATCCTGAAACATTGGGCTGGCTGGTAGTAGGATTGATATAAAACTGAGTTGCAAGCTCTGCAGTCTTCCTCACATAGTTATGACGCTTCTCCATGCGAAGACGAGCAAAACGCAGAGCTGATTGCCCTCCTCTTCCGTGTTTCTTTGGGAGATCCACACTGAACTTATGAAGCACCTCTCTTGTATTACCACTCAAGGTCCCAAATAGAGTACCGTTTCCATCCATGACAATAAATCCAAACTTGTCATCAGATTCCAGGAGCTCATTTAGAGCTTCTGTGTGAAACTTGTTGTCACAAAGATACAGAGATGCATTAATAGGCCTGAATGGCTCAAAATCAATAGTCACCTTCTTTTCCTTCCCATCTTCGGTCACAATTGTGCCTGTATACAAAACAAGCCCATTTGGAGGAACCTTGTTATAAAGCTTAAGCCTCTGCTGAGCAGAAGTGATTGCACCAAGAACAGACTGCCGATTCACCCTGCTTTTGATGTTTGAAGCAGTTCCAAACTCATCACCAAGCATCTTGGTGACGCGAGCAATTTGATCACGTGGGGGCATGATAAGGGAAATCATACTTGTCCCATTTCCTCTTGCAGCCTCAAGAGCCTTGATCAATTTCTTAATCTTCCACACCTCAATGTTCTTATCAGTCTCATGAGCATCACCCATCTTTGATAATACTAAGCCAATAACCTTGAAGCAATAAGGACAACAAATAAGCCATATCCACAAATATGAAAATTTTAAACCATAATGTTCATGCTTGGTCAAGAACATATCAAACACAATGTAGAATATACCACTACCGGTGTAAAATAATTCAATGAAAAAAATTGCAGTGTTGCACATATAGAAAATGATTCGATAGAAAATCGCAATTGGACAGATCACCTTCATCCCTCCAAAAAACTTGAAAATAAACATAGCACTCCAAATGAATAAAGCAATAGAAAGACTACACTTTTCCCCATAAAATTCAGAAATCCCTCAAAATAAAAATCCCTATTTAATCCATAAATTCTGACATGAATTGATATAAAAAACACGGCGTCGTAGGTGTAGACATATTAAAATCACAATATACTATTGTAAGAAGACCTTTTTCTTTCTTTCTGCTTTGTGCTTAGTTTCTCCCTCATGTCAAGTTGCACATATAATATTCACACCACATAAAACTTAATATTAAATAGAATAAAACAGAAACGTGGATACGCAATAGCATATATTGATAGTTATATTCATATATACACAAAAACATGTGTCTTTCACAAAACAGAGCATGCACATATATACATATATGCGATCAACTGTTAAGCCATTGAAATTGCAAAATCGGCGATCAAAATCAGCAGAGGAAAGTACCGTTTGGTGGCGGCGCGAATGGGAGAGGAGGCCGCGAAAGGGAGAAGAGGCGTGCCCTAGCTAAGCTGAATTGAAATCTGGAATGGCCAATGTTTGATGAGAATAAAGCGTAGGTTTTCAGCAGTATATATATCAATCTGAAAGTACCATTTCGAACGACACGTTGGTTGAGAGACAGTGTGATCAAACGACACTGTGTCATTCGATTTTTCTAGTGGCGGTGCAAATGAAAATTACCATCCACAC